>JAOWBC010000318.1:22672374-22683168 GCA_028566105.1 Hypoplectrus providencianus | reverse complement strand
CTTGCCATGCCATAAATGGCTATGGGCGAGGCTTACGACCTAGTGACGTACAAAAGTTTTGCCTTTTCTCACTCGCTTGTTCATCTGTGTCTTGTAGTGGTTCGACCCTTCTATGACCAGTGCAGACTGATGTAGACAGATGTAGATCGAATTACACTTTGGCATGGGGCATACTCATATGGCTTGCTGTGACCTACCACATTATAACATGAGTGACAAAAAGAGGTTTTCAGCTGAAGCTGCCAGTGAAGTTAGACTGCAGTCTAACTTCACTGGCCTCTATTCAATTGCATAAACTGAAATGGAATGTTGGTTTTCAAATGTATTACCCTCAAAACTTTAGCATAGAAATTTAAAAACTTTGTGCGGAAATAGAAGAAGGGAGATTAGAAGTCTACAGATAAGCAAAGAAAGATCAACAAGCATGTTGTCTTTGTTTCAGAAGCCACTCATTGGAGATAAAAATGTAACACACACAGAGCCACACATCTTTAAACTGCCCGCCTTTTTGTTTTCCACTCAATCTCAAGCATCATTATTTTCCTACTTGCCTCCTTCATTCTTCTCTCCATAGGGGTTCCACTGAGCACAGAACAGTGTCAGTGCTCTATTGGTGCTCATGTTGTTGTTGCTGCGGGTTGTTAAGGTAATATCCAACATGCACACCGCTGTAGAGGTGGTGCTCTACAGCGGTGTGCATGTGTGCGTTTATGTATTCAACAAGCCCCCAAAGCAGTAAGAGGAGGAGACAAGAAGAAGCGTGAGCAGTTAGATCACCCTCCCTCCTCCTTACACGCTCCCTCTCTACCTCTCATTCTCAAGCTCCTTTTCCTTTGTTGCCACGGCCACCAGGATCTTTTCTCATTCTTTTGCCATCATTTTGCTTAGTTATGCAATCCACATTCCTCCAAGGGAGACAAGCTGGTGTTTGGGATCTACCACAACTCTACTGTCACTGGCTGTAGAGCCATATTGCTATGGCAACTGACTGCCACTCCAGTGGTGTGCGCCTTTCTATGGATGTCCGCTTCATGGGATTTTACAGCTTTTCCTCCTATTCTGGAATTTCACCTGCCAGACTCTAATAATTCTCGGATGTGACTACTCTGAGCTCGCTCAGCACAGGCTAGGTACCACCGAGACACAACCAGCTGATCTGACGTAATCATGCACAATGTTGGCATGGTTAGCATGGGAGCACCAGTGACAGGCAAGACATTTTTTCTAAAAGGGACTAATTCCACTGTTCCTTGGTGGAAAAGTTATAGAGAAACTACAGAACAAGGGTTTGAGTAGATTTAGTGAGGGAGCTGTGATTTAGAGAGGGAGGTATGTGTGTGAGAGGTGGGGTTTGAGGCAGACAGAGGATGGGAGAGATAGTATGGAGCTGGTAGGGGGCAGATGGGGAGAGGGTATCTCATCTCCCCCTCAAAAGAGACTGTTAGTGCTTTAGCAGCAATTCCAGTCAGTAAAAAAAAATTGAGGGTGGATAAACGACACAAGAAGGGTTTTATGGAAGCACTCCTTCGCACTTCAAAAGACATTGTGGCACAAATACCTTCTATTCTTCTCTGTGTCACTTTGTGGCATTGAGAATATGCTGCTTAGCTTTTATCTTCCCATGATGTTTGTCTTTAAAGCCATGGTTGTCCAGTGAGGATCCCATAAGCATGTGGAATACTTTTGTCTTACACCTAAAATGCCTTTGGGTAAGCCACCTTGTCCTTGTGCAATCAATTTTTATCCGTCAGTTTTTTGTCATTTTTATCACATCTACAGTACATGTACTCCAGCTACTTGTCCTTTTCTTTTTAAGACTCCTCAATATGGTAGATGGGAATTGAGCTCAGAATGAATAGCTATTAATCAGGGGTTGTTAGTGATTAATGACATGGGGAAAGAGGTAGGCTGGTGTGATGAGGCTGTAAATGGCAGCAATAAATCATGCATATTTTGACATGGTGCATAGACATTGAGCATTACTGGTGGCAATTTAACATTTTCATTGCAGAAAATCCAAGGTTGAGGCTGAACGTTAGGCTTGCTCTGTCAAAAAGCTCTGCTTTAAGGTATGGCAGGTTAGAAATGCTGGTCTTCTGTCTGGTCATTCTTTGGTTCAAATAATTATTTTTGGGGGGTGATAGGTTTTTGAGGGGGGGATAACAGTGCCAAAACCAGGTTTGTTACAGTTTTTGTGCAAAAACTGGTATATTAACAAACGCGAAGCTTTGATTCAGATCAAGTTTTATAATCGCCTTCCATGCATTATTGACAACTTCTGACTCTATAATTTCTTTTTTATTCCAGATAAGTGTCCTCTTGCCATATTAGGTGATAATCAGGATCATGGGCACCACAGTCATCACCCGTGAGGACTTGCACACTCTGGAGGCCAATGAGGAGCGGGAGGAGTCCATCTTGGCGATGTTAGGCATAATTGGCACATTCCTCAACCTCTTTGTTATTGTTTTTGTTTACATCTACACAACAGTTTGATGTGCCAAAGATTGAAGATAAAGGATTTCTAAAAACCAGCCTTAAAAAAAGACAGAGAAAAGACAGGAGGACGTGAGCGTTCGGAAAGGAATCTATCTGAAACGGACATGTGTTGGGGAAAGAAGTTTGATGTGAAAATGTTTTCGAGGAGGAAGAAACTTGAAAGACTGGCTCAGGCTGAAGCCATATTGCCAAGTCACAGCAATGAGTCAGGGAGATAACAAAGGGTTGGAAGACATGGCAGAAAAAGGGCCAGGCTAGTATCAGGCAAGCAGAGACAGATACACACAAGCAATCCCCCATACAAGACTGATTCCTCTGTGGCCTCATATGAAATACAAACTTCTACTGGATCTCTTTCTCTTGGGCAGCTGGACTCATTGGAAAAAATAAGCAAACAAAACTGTGTCAACAAAACTAATGCTTTTCCATTTATTTTCATCCAAGGGCTTTTAGGTAACAAGTTTAAAATGAGATGGACAGCTAAGAATTATGCTAGGACACTTCTCTGAAGCCAGTACTGGCCACCATGCTCAATCAGTCTTCAGGGGGAAAATGTTGTATTGTAGCTTCAAGGCTTCTGTCAACTCTTTTACAGGCTTTTACAATTGCAAAATAAAACAAATCAACTACTACAACCATGAACACAACAATGTGCATTTTGTTATAAGGCCAACAGGTCTGTTTATCATAAAGAAAATAAAGTATGACATCACAGCTTGTCAGTAAACCATGTGGCTGAGATACATGTAAGATTTACTGGGCCTATGTTCTTTCTTTTTCTTCACCTATGTCAGCATTGTGAAGTTGGAGGTTGAGAGGGAGGTTGGAAGATTCCCTTGACTTACAAGTTCATTTTGATTTCACTGATGTCAGTAATATTTTCCTTCATCAAAGGAAAAAAAATAAAATATATGAACAGATATTTCGTGCACAACAGGATATTTGAAAAAATAAACATCAGATATCGATAAGGATAACCTTGAACCTTATCTCCTGATGAGATTAAGTCCTGAGAAGTGTATGAAAAATGACAACTAAGAGTATTTGCAAGGATCATCATGCGTTCCTTAAATTACATATTCAGTAGTAAAATATATTCTGCCATGGGATATGGATAAAATTTGTTGATGTAGACCAAAATCTTAAATTATAAAACAAAAAGGCCAATTCTTTAAAAGTGACATTCTAACAGTATTTTCAATTTTGTAAAAGACCGGTTATCATATCCTCAAGTAAAAAGACAAACAACAACAACAACACATGTCAAATGTATTTACTTTATGACATGGTACAAAAAAGACTTACTGAATGAACATCTTTTTGTTTAGATGGATCAAGATGCAAATTTGAAAATAACAAAAAATATTTAAAAAAGACCAGTAATTCTTGGCCTTAAGTCCAATACTGGTCACGCTGGTTTAGAGATTCATATTGATTGAGGACACTGCTACCGGATGTCAAACCAGATATCCAGTTGTATTGGTTTATCTTCCACCTTAATGTTACTGTTTGACCATGTTCTACCTTGACTTAGCCCCCATTTGAAAAAAAAAGGAGCCTACCTGAGTCATTGCGTAGGTAGGATGACATGGCCGGGATGAGGCAAGATTGACTCAACAGCTCCTGCAGCACTGCTGGCAGTGCTGAGCTGTTGTGAGCTCTGCTGTCTGCTGAGGAGGCATCAACACTGTGGCAGCTGCTGGAGCCTGCTGGGTTGATGTAGCTTGCCAAGACCTAGTGGAAAAAAAATGTAGACATACTGTCAGACAAATTACTAATAAAAGATTCTCTTGAATAAATTGACAAATGTAAAGACAGACTCAGACCAGACTCAGACCATCTTATGTCAACATTGGTAGTCAGATGAGATAAGATAAAACATTTGAGGTATTTTTAATTTTGAGGCATGTAGCAGTTTGTGGAAACCTCAAACCTGCAACACATAATCAGGGCTCATTTTGCCATGTTAAGAGCTCTGTTAATGGTTTCACACATTATAGCATGCCACAGGTATACAAGCTCTTTAAAGTTAAGACTTATAGAGTAAACCAGGTTGGCTGCTAAGCAAGATAAACAGGAAAATATATATAATAATAAAAATTAGAATTCTTTGAAATAATGCAGTATGTTGATGCTTTAATCATGGCAGTCTCTGTAAAGCTAAAGGTGTGCAAATATTTCCGAGGCCACCATATATCCAAAACCCACCTTAAAAATTATGAGACATTGGCAGACTTACCTGTAGTAAACAGGTGACATGCTCCTCTTCCAGCCGTTGTTTGGTGAGGGCCTGCTCCACGTCCCAGCCTGAAGCTGTGGAACCAGTACCAAAACCAGTTCCTTTAGCCCAGTACAACTGCTGCTCCTCACTGGTCCCCCCTCCGTGACAACTGGATATCTGTGGCTGTAAACAGAGATGCAAACATTAAAACATGTACATGCTTAAAAGTATAAGTCTGGGATGGGGATTTCTGATTACTTTATATAATCATATATGGTTTTGGATTTCCTTCTATGTTTGAAGGAAATGGTTGTGAGTTTATTCAAATGGGAGGTGGACTGCATTTATATGGCATTTCACTTCAAATCAGCAGGTATATAAATAAAACCTCAAAAAGTATAAAAGAAATAAGTTATGTGAATAGACCCAGATATCAAGGAAAAAGTTGAACAAAGCACTGAAACTTCTAAAGAGAAAAAAAGTGTCCAGAAAATAAAAATAATAAAGACATACAGCACATAAAGCAAAACTGTGCTTGACCCAAGTGTTATTACTAAACTTTTAACATGTTATAAAATGAATATGTATTGATTTTAGGGTACAGACATAAATATATACACATACTGTATATATACACAATAAATCAATTTACATTCACACATACATACAATAAAACTTTCTAATTAAGACCACCTCAACTGTAGGCAACACTTGTTAAATATGGTGTCACTGGCGTTCAGACAGTAAATTATTAATAACATGGGCCGATATTTTGTAGCATGCGCTACTGCCCTGGAATATGTTAAGCTCCAAGCAAGCTAGCTTAGAGTGCTAATTTTACAGACTGAGTCTGTTTGACTAATTACGCACAAGTAATCGTACTAATACGAGTTGGCAGGAACCATTATTGCCATAAAAGCCTTAAATTACAATGACAGCTGGCCTGTACAATGCTGCCATGTACATCCTTAGGTTAGGAAAATACTGCGGGCAACTTAAGAGTCATGGCAATCATAACCATTTATGTAAATGTGTGTGTGTCCAGCTCTGTGTGTTTTGTGGGTCATACCTCAGACACACTAGTGCTGGCATTAGGGTTGCGTGGGGCATGATGGCTTAGAGCAGACAGACAGGCCAGGATGAGGTGTATTGCCCCAATCTCGAGAGCCATACGGCGCAGCAGAACACCATCGTCAGTGGTCAGAGGAGTGCTGCTGAACAACGCTCGCAGGACATGGAAAGGGAGAGTGGGCAACACGTTGGCTGATGGAGACTGCAGGATATGACCTAGGGGGAAGCCAAAACAGTCAATTAAATAGGGAGACAAAAAACATTTTGTTGTGGTTTGGCTTAAAAAGGTATTTACTTTTTTGCAGCTATCAGTAGTGTTGCACCACTGTCGAAATGGATGATTGAGATTTCAAACATATTTATTCTATTGACAGCAAGACAATATTTTTAAGGTTTGTTGAACAACTTTCAGGCCATAAATCCCCTTATCAATAACAGTGAGTGTAATTTCTTGTTTGACTTGTTTGATATCTTTTTTTTTTACTACATTTACAACTCCCTGTGAGTTATTGATAGACAAAGATAAAAACATATTTTGTGATTTTCTATAATTCTTTAAAAATAAAGGCAAATATTACCATGATTCAATGGTAATCTAGATTAAATTCAACAAATAATGAATTTCTGCTAAATAAAATGTATTTCTTCTGTATGTATCGTAACTTAGTTCTGACTTCTGTTTACATGCTATTAGATTATTGCTGATATTGCTGCTATGTTAACAGATGACATCTGATGTAAGCATATTCCCCAAATTTGCTGAAAATTAAAAAAAAGCTGAAAAGTATGTAAATATGTTTGACTGATCATTTCTTTTCTTTTTTGAAAATATATTTTCCATGCATTTCTTATTAGCAGGCCTGGCTGTTAATAAATGGCAAAAAGGTGACTTAACCCAGTTGGTTTGTTAAGATCCTCTTGTTAACCTCTGAACAAGTCAACTCAAGCCTGCTCCTACCTTGTAAGCCACTTGGGGATTTTTTCTGAACATCTTCTTGCCCACTGTGACTGGATCACGTATATATCGTTTTGTTATTGAATATTCAGCATGTTTTTCCTTCACTACCAAGCTCATATGGCATCTTCATCTTTTTCATATGGAATTTTTTTACGTTTTGCTTTGGATTGATTACAATGAATACCATTTAAAAGTTTTTTCCAAGTTGTAATGATGAATCAAGTACGAGGCCCAGTCTCTTAGAAATAAACCTGTACCATCAAGCCTCCATTTTAATACTAAACAGTGTTCTTTAACAAGTTAATATCGCCAATAAAAAATTCACAGAAACGCATTGTTGTATATTCATTTGTATATACTATAAAGCATTTTTTTTTCATATCACCATATATACCTCTAGCTGCAACCTGATGGGCTGTGTGACTTTGAACACTGAACAATCTCAAATTTGGTTTGGATAGTATGAGCAACACTGCTCCCATCTGCGATCTAAGTAAATGTCAGAATTCACAGCTGTGTAGTGTTTTCTAACTTACTGCCTTCTCCATCGTCTGTGACCCCCAGCACCAGGCGTAGCAGACACTGAGCATGCTTCCTCTCCTTCAGTAGCACCTCTGCATACCCTGGCAGGCGCAGGAACAGGCCAAAAGCTGCCAATGAGTGGGCAGGGATGGGTGACATTGTCTGTACTGAGGATGATGATGATGACGATGATTGAGACTGCTGTTTGTTGATGGGTGGTGGTTCAGCAGCAATGGACTCCGGCGCCTCATACACGAGCTCGCCCGACTGCTCTATGGTTACCCACTCGAACTGGTCACTGTCCTTGGGCTTCTCCTGTGTGGCAGAGGGCACCACTGGGGCACTGACCTGTATAGAACCATTGAGGAATATACTTTAGCAAAGGTCAGATTTAATATGAGACAACGCTGACAGGTGAGTTTAGGAGAGCAGGAACTCTGCTGTGTCATGATGTGGGAAAGGCTGGCTTCATTGTTCTATTCAACTATTAATAATTAAAGACATTCAGTTTTTATCATAGGTGACTTAAGAAACTGAAAATATTAAAAATGGAGAAACTACTGCCCTTATTTTTTAATAAACCATCATGGTAGCACAATATGTTGTTCTTGTCTTGCGCAAAGAAAAAAAAAATCGAAGACCTATTTAGAAATGCTTTTGACTCTTCAAACCCTGAAATTCAAGAGTACTTTCATCATCAGTGCATATGGCTGTTTGTTTTGTGTCTCAATCGCACCTGCTGAATGACATCAGGATAGAGCATGGGCAGCCTTTCTGCGATGAGGGCCAGGCCACCCATGCCTGCAAAGACCTGCAATGGTGACTGGATTGGGTTGGTCTCTAGCAAGGTCTCGTCCGTTGCGGCATCCAGACATTCATCACTGGGTGTCATTGGTTCATCCTCAGGACAACTGTTCAGCATGTCACAGTGATCCACTGCAAAGAGAGCAAAGATAGGACCTGTTGTGTCTTCATACACTGCCTGGCATTTGGGATATGTTAGCACTGTAATATTTTAAAGCCACTAAAATCTCTGAGGAGTCAGATCATTGAAATGAGACAGATTGTTCTTTTCACTGACCGCTTCAAAGCTATAACATAGTTTGGGATGGGAAACAAAGTAAAGGTGTTGCAGATACATTATTGTTTCACCATATTTTTCCCTTAGTTCTAGGTCATTTTGTTTCATATGATGTCAGTGGTGTGCCGATGCCCCCATGTATTTCGGAGGTGGTTGTAGGTTCATTCTTAAGCTTACACTGAAATAGGCTTAAGAATGAGCCACACCGCAAAACAAAGAGGCTTAACTAGTTCATTATTTCATTTTTCTGACAGATTGATTACTTAATCAACTTGTCACAATGCTGGGTTATGGTTAGCTGCATCTCAAATTAGTCTTCAGGTTCCAGTAATCAGCTGTTGATCTGACAGTTCCCTCTAAAGATGCATGCCCTCACCAGCCTAATTCTGTGTAAAATGAGGCTGAAGGTCAAGGGGCTATACATCATCAAACTTGAGATTCTCCACACCACACCATAGTAGCACATTTCAGCGAGTGAGGCACAGGTTCATTATCCCAGCCTCAATAAGCTTGTTGATGATAGTGCTGGTGTTTTATGCAGGGCTATTCTTAGCATAGCGTTGATCCTGGTTCACCTGCCACAATGCTTCCTTGGGGTGGAGATAAGACTCACCAGGGACACGCCAAGTGTTTTTTAATATCAGTAAATAGAAAATGAACCAAACTACAGGTATGAAAGCGATCAGCTAACTTTGTAACCAGTCATAAGTCCCCAAGAAACTAGGAGGATCTGAGTTGCAATCTAGGGTAAAATTATATAGCTAAACATTATTTGTACATACAAAAAATGAATTTTATATCTTTTTCAGTACCTTTTTCAGTGCGCAACCTCTTGAAAGAGTCTGTCTTGGAAAGGCCAGGGTCAGAGATGACCTTGGAGCCCAGTTTGACTGTCAGGTTGATAGACTGGTAGCCCTGTGGTAGCTTGCGGTCATACAGGATTGTCAGAAGTTGGGCCAGGGTCATCTCAGGTGGTAGGGGCTGACCTGAAAGTGAAGAGAGGAAAAATGCAAAAAAAAAAAAATCACCTCAATTAATATATGAACTTTGGTTTCTTGGTTTTAATATTCTACTCAAATCCTGTTGTGGGATGGTATGTTAACTTGTACTTGTATATTTAGTACCAGGAAGCAGCTTGTGGTAAAGGTGGAAGACAGGCACACTGATGGTTTTGGCTGAAGGGTCAACACCAGATGAAGCAGTCAACTTGTCACTCATCACGCGACCCCTCCTCGATGGAGGTCTGGGAGGGGTTGAAAGAGCTCGCTTGGACTGGGATTTCAAACCTGATGACAGATGCAGACAATATTAACATAACATCACATGTCGCCCGTTGGTCTTGTCCTTTTCCATAGAGGTTAACAAATGTTTTTGATTGATCAAAGACTTGTGTACTGAAAAACTTTTTTATGTATTACATATCTATATATCTTTTATTTGTAAAGACAACATACTGCAATTTCCTTGTCAGTTATCTGTAACAGATCATAGGATAGAACCTGACAACTTTGACAAGAATGCCTTCATAGCATAACTGTTCTGGGTAAATCCAAGGTTCAAAAGACATTCTTACAAATAAATAAACCATTTGGCAGACATTTGGCATAAAGCTGAAGTTCAGCTGATTCTGAAATAACTCTTGATTACTCCCTACATATTAAATGGTTAAGTTACCTCTACAGGGAGCAGTAAACTAGATTTCAGACACTTATGACTCACTTGTTTTGTTTTAGATATGATGAGCAAAAGTAGTGACAATGGGTGTTCCTAGAAAATATCAGTCTTGACTGCTGTGCAGTGTTTCCTAACCTACATCTTCATTTTACATCATTAGTGACAGGTGACTTTTATTTTCATATGCATCAAATAGTACCTGAGGCCACAACAACACTGTAATTGTCCTGGAAGCCGCTATCTGCCTTCATCTTTTCCTTCTCCTCATGATTCTTCTTCTCCTTGTCCTCCTTCTGCTCATTGATCAGCTTGGCTGTAATGCTGGGTGTGTCTGTTTTGATAAATATAAGCCAAAATCAAGAATTCATGGAGCATGAGTAATAAAAATGTATACAAGCCAAAACAGTATCACCAATTTTCTGATTTTCTCCTATTAGCACACATTTTTTACAACACGGATGGCAAGTTTTCTTCTCTTCTCTGACAGTTGACAAGCAACTCAACCAAATACTCACTTCTCACTCTGTTCGCATATTTTTATAACACAGGTCATCATTCTCTAGCTAGTCATGTTTTTCTCAACAATCCAATAAATGCACTCTGTCTACTCTTGTCTCACTGGGCTCTATCTCTAGTGCTTATGAGCAGGCTAGCACTGACCAAACCACTTGATCAATTTCTATATTGTTGTTTGAGAGTATGAACAGAAATAAAACATTGACATTATATTACTGGTTGACTTGTTGTGACTGTATCAGCCAAAAGCTC
>JAOWBC010000318.1:22630374-22641135 GCA_028566105.1 Hypoplectrus providencianus | reverse complement strand
GCAAACACAACAATTAATAATAATAATGCAGGACATGTTCTGCAAAAATGTTTACATGTGATATTCTAATAGGACTCTTCATTTTGTGTTTTTTTGTCATTTGTTTAACTTTAAGACTGTGTTGACAACATTGGCGAGGATGTAAGATTGATTAAATAAAAAATAAGAATGTAATTTTCAATTTTTTAGAAAGTAGCGCAACAAGCAAGTTAATGAAACAGTCTACTTCAACTATTTAGAAATTACGGTGTTATGCTATATATTATAATGTTACATTATAAAGAAACTTGAGCTAAAGAAGCAGTGCAAAATAACTAAAATCATCATCACAGAGATTAACCAGGCTTCTTACCTAATACAAAGTGCAAGAAAACGAGCACATTTGTGTGCTATGCTCCTGCCAGCCTCAAAGAAACACATCCGCACTATATCTGTGAGCCGCGTCCAGGTTTTTCCAAGGAGGCCCTCCTTTCCTTCTCTTAAACTAAAAAGAAGCCACAGGGATACGTTACTTGTCTGCAAAATGTAAAAAGTGAAAGTGATGATGTCCTGGAAGATGCAGTCTTATTTGTGGTGCTGGACGCTTTGTCCTACCTGCAGGGTCCGTTAGAGAAGACCCCAGCAAGCCAACACAAGATGTCTAGGATAAGGCTTTGGGCATGCTCAGTGGCTGGGCTGCCCTCTGTGCGCCTACACAGTGCATCCAGCAGCTTCTCATGGAAGTCTGGGAACTGCAGCATAGCACAGCGTTGAACCCTGAAAAGCATGCAAATATGAAAAGACAGTGGTTAAGGTTACATTCTGGAATATGTATACCAGAGACACTGTTATCTGACTCTAACTAACTTTTTCTATTCAGTGTATTTTACTGATGCATTGTTTAGTGGTGATTATGAATACAATTTGACACTGTAAATAGAAGCTGATATCCCATACTTCAACAGTGGTCTGACCTTTCTTTGGGTACTGACGTCTTCTTAAACCTTCTGATTGTAACTGAAACTTCCTGCAGCAGGTCACAGCCTCGCAGGTTCTCTACTTTCTTCAAAGGTGCTGTGGTCTCAGTTTTTACTGCTGATACCTTCTCCTACACACACACACAAACAAACAAACACAATGGTAAAGCACAGTTCTTTAAACAATGTCACTATGGCAAAAATGACTGGATATTTTCGACAGTTTGAAATGCATCTGATAAAGTATGTACGGTCGTATATCCTTTGATATGAGATAAGTATTTTGCAAGTCAGTTCAGTTGTAACAATTGTAATGTGCAAATATTGGCACTAAAACTTTGCTTGCTCTAATTATTTTTCCATGTTTACAATGCAGTGATGCTGGACAAAAGCCACAGTCCTTGCTCAATGCAAAAACACAATATGGTAAAACTAAATTAGGCATCAAGTCCATCTGAAAGCATACATGGGGATTCTGGTCTGAGTTAGTCAAATAAATCAAGTGTGTATTTTCCAAAGGTGCTTTCTTTTCTCTTCATCTAGTGCAGCAAGGAAACACTGGGAAAGTACAAGACTTACTAAACTAAAATAACTGTCAATAAAAAGTTGATTTCAATATCTGACTACCAGAATTAACAAAGGAGGCAAATTAAAAAAGGCCAGTATGAACAAGATTTAACAGGTTCATTGCTGTCATGACAGTTGTTTCAAGACAGATGTGAAAAAAAAGGAACCCATCTTTAAAAATGACTACAGGCTGTGAATTTGTACCTTGGAGGCTTGAGCGCGTTGCAGCAGGGTTGACAACGAATGGGCTTTGGTGCCCTGGGGCTTGGCACTGGGCATTCTCACCACAGGCCGCGGGCTCTCCTCCATGCCCCTGTCGCTCACTGATTTGATGTGAACCAGAAAGGAGCGGTACTTGCCTCCTGCCATTCCTGCAGTGGAGGGAGCAACAGAAAAACTGAGAAACACTGACACACGAACAACACAAAATTACAGATGCATGTCGTGCTTTTTATCTGCCTAGATTGTTTTTGTGTCATTTGGCATGTGCTGGAGATATCTTGCCCCATTATATTCAAGGTGAGACAACAAAACATATCAATGGTCAATATCTCCAACAATCTGCAACTCACAACAAACCAATCTAGACTAATAAACTTACACTTCAGGTGAGAGGAAATATATGAATTTGATCCTTTTAGGTGTCTGGTATGATCAGTGAGTAAGTTCATAGAAACGGGTAGATGTGACGGTTGTTACCTTTCACTAACTTGGGGCTGGTGAGGCTGAGCATGCCTGCATGGCCAGAGAGATCCAGCCCACTGGCTAGCCACACTGGACCACACAAGATGTCCTCCTTGTGGTCCTCTAGGAATGGGCACAACATAGAGCCTGCAACACACACATTAAGCACTACACTCAGTGATAAAAATTAAGATATGCAACAGTTTTAGAATGCTGAATACAAACTTTCTGCCTGACAAGAGACATGACTAGGCACGCCAATTTATGATTAACATTTTCATTACTTTCATTTCATAAGTTCATTCATGTATAATATTTTAAACACATGCTGTGGATGACTGATTTATGTTATTGTACTTAGGTCACTGTGGCTGTGTGTGTATGTTAATGCCCCAGTAAAACCGTATGTTGTAATATGATACAAGACTCAATAGATACAGTTTAAGTGCACAGTGATTAGCAGATTTAAGGTACTGTGCTAATAAAAGAAATATGGTCTCATAAGAGCTCAAAACCAAAGAACCCAGACAAGAGCAGGCTATATTCCCCTTAAAGTTAACTTAGACTTTTATCAATTGGGGTAATGGATGCGCTGCTCTATTCAGTAAGATGCTGTGTGTGACATTTATTATGTCAAAGCTCACATTGCTGGTAGACTTTTTTGAAATGTGAACAGCCAGTTTCAATTGTGACATTGCCATCGTTAAAACAAAGATACCAAATTCCCTTAAATGTTGAAATTCATACAATGACATGTTCATCCACAAACTGCCGCTTCATAAATGTACTTATTTACAAACTCAAACGCAATCCAATAGAAGAAGTAGATAAAAATATAACTGATTGTGTTAATGTGTCTGCAACAGCCTCTGAAGAAAAGATAGGACAAGGAGTTGAAACACGAAGGGTTTAAATAATGATAGCAGGAAATTTTAGTTTGGAAGAATAAATGAAATCGCTGACAGATATATTTACTTTGGCAAAATAACAAAGTGTGACATTTGTTGGTATGTTTCAGAAAATGAGAAGCACTGTAAGATATATCAACCTGAAATAACTAATTACAACAAAACTGGCTATGCTCTTTACCTGATGTCTCTTCTATGTCCATGAACTGGATGTCCTCTGTGAAGTCGTGCAGCAGTGGCTGGCCGTTCCTTTCTCCATTAGCATTGAGGACATTGGAGAGGGGGAAGGAGATCTGTCTATCTACTGCTGTATCTGTCAAAGACATGATAGGCAAAATTTAGAAACAGATATTAGATGAATACTGAAAAACACCTCAATTAAGTTAATATTGGGGAAAAAAAGAATAACCTTGCATAGTATTACACCAAACTAGAGAGAATATTGTATCTCTCATCAATAATCTGTAGCTGCAAAGAACATTTTTCCAACCTGGGTGTATGTGAACAGTGAAGAGCGCCTAAAACATCTAAAAAATAATATATCCAAAAACAAAGTTCTCACCACTGGCTTTGCCCAGCCCAGGCGCTTTGTTCTTCAGTAAAGTGACCTGGATCTGAGGAATGTTGACGATGTTGGCGTTCAAGACAAACTTGAAGTCCACATGGCCCACCATGCAGGCCTTGGGCAGCACCAGCTCAAACACATGTTCATCCCAGCTGGAGCTGCAAAGGTAATACAGCAGACCACATGATTAGACATTCCACTAAACGATCCCTTTCATGTTTTTTCATGAGCAATAAAAATATTTAAATTTTACAGGCTACCTTTACCAATACTCACATGCAAAGGGTATTTTACTTCATAAGCCCAAACTGTCAGACTAGGCAGTGCTGATCAAGTATGAATCACAATTGTGAGACTGCATTGCCATTGCATCTAATCTAAAATGTTTTCAGCAACACATTTTAGTGTATTGTTAAGTTGTAATTTAAAAGTTTTGACCATGTCTGCCATGTTTTAACTGCTTGCTGACGGTACAAGTAATGCCCAAACTTGTCTATGCAACCAGTGCTACATCAAAAGCTTCATTGCAATGACTGGCTGTGGGTCTGTGCACATGCACCGGAACCAAATAAAACCTCATTTACTCTGAAGCAAAAGGAGGGAAAAACACTTGAGAGCTCAAAAGCCATAGAGCTATAGACTGCAAGGATGTCCTTTAGGCAGGGACACCGCATTTTGGGTGCAACATAACCCAGTAGCCATTCAAAAGGAAATTGGTCCAAGAACAATGCAAAGACAATGTAGGAAGGCCACCCAAACATAAAGATATAGCATATCTGCTGAATCAATAGGCTCAAAGAGTCAAACAAAAAGCATCCAAAACCAAATCCCTTTGTGGGACAATGGATTTTAACAGCAGGCCTCAATAGTTTTTCATCCATCAAAGCCAATGTTACAGACACACAGATCTCTAGCCAAGAGACAGAAAATGGACCCTGTACTTTCTGTAGGGTAACCAAATGGGTCAATCCCTGTTTTAGTTGCAGGAAACTACTGTTGTGTTGTTTGTTTGTTTTGATCAGGGAACAGTGGCCTGCCACTGCTGGGCAAAAATGTCCGAGCACCAAGACCTCTGCTAGTAGCTCAAGGTGGTTCAATTTAAACCTATTAAACAATCATCAGACCCTCTGAAAGCCAAAGGCATCAATTACCAGAAGGGATGCTGTCTTTGACTAGCTTCTTACAGTAGCTAGCCACAGCAGAGGTTTTCATCCCAAAGTAAAAGTGGGAAGGGTTTCAATTAGATTCAAGAAACGTTTAGCCATGTTTTAGCAGTTTTAAGTAGGTAAAAAAAAAAAGTTTTTTTTGGTCGACACATACCACCTAAGCCTCTCCCTACCTGCAAACAGGTAGACGAAGTTAAATCTAGTATCTCACAAATGTGAGCATACCCCTCACATATTTGTAAATATTTTACGAGATCTTTTCATGGGACCACACTGTCCCATTTTTCTTCTGTATTGTCCCATGAAAAGATATGTTAAATAATTGCAGAATTGTAAAGGCTGTCCTCACTTTTTTGAGATACTGCATATTGTCTTTGAGCAGTTTTTAATTGACGATGTCCCACAAAAGATTAGCATTTTTTTTAAAATTCGGTTTTAGTTGTGTTTTACAAAGTATCCTCCCTTTTTTAAAAGGGTTGTTAAAATGGCAGCAGGCAAAGTATCAAAAAGACTGATGACTAGAAATGCAATCCATGAAATAATCTGCAACGAAAAAATCTCTATCAGCCTGAAACTATGATGTCAGTTGTTAAATAGTGAAAGTAGGTATGTTGGACAACAACCTTTGAACGACCCTACCTATATTGTTTCCCTTTATTCCCTGATAAAACCAATACAATTAAATCTACCTGTCACTCTGAAGCTTCCAGGTTCGGGTATGTTGAGCTGCATCTCCGTGGTGTTGCTGATGAAGGTGCTGTGGGTGTCGTCGCTGCTGTTGCTCTTGCTGCACCTCGACCCAGCACGGTGGCACTGTGGCCGAAAAGCGGGGAGTCAATGTCTCAAAGCGTGTCAGCTCCACTAGTGACATCAGGCTTTCTGTGGTTAGCGGTTGGTCCACCAGGAGGTCCACTCCTGCACAAAAGCCAGATGGGGGAAATAAAATTAAAAAATTTAATCTGGTGGCTATGTGGTCAGAAACGACAAATGTAATGTGGAGAAATGAGTGAGGGTGTCTGGTGTCAGTTCTACCTGTGATCCCAGGGCTAGAGGGGTTGGAGGAGGGCTTGGCCCCCTCAAGCAGCAGTTCAGCCCCTTTAGAAAGGGGGCCATCAATAAACATGTCTCCATCATCTATATCATCACACACACCTCCAATTTGAAGGAAATGAAGTTCTCCACCTACAGAGGGGAGAAAAAACAACATAAATACCTGGATGTTGTATTAATGCTAACCTCAGCTTATTTACCTTTCTATATCACTGTGATATATGGATACAGTAAGTTATAAACTGATTTGCCATGAACACATATTAAAAAAAACATGTTCCACAGCAGGGCTGTTCTTAATTTATAAAATAATGATAATTTGAATCCAAATGACCAATTTGCATTGCAGAACATGCTTACCGAGTCAGAGCATGATCAGTTCAATGAACACAACTTCATTCAGAAAGTACAACAAATAGATACAGTAATGTCCTTGTAATTAAGGGCCTTTCAAGATAATTACAAGATCAACATATCGTTTGCTACAAATAACATGGGCACAATCGTTTTTTTCTGGACTCTATAGATATTGTTGTTTACATGCGTGTTTGTTTACATAAGCCATTAAAGTTTTGATTCCAGTCCCACTGCTTCTTTCCCTCTCATGTCAATCACCTGCTCTCTTTGAGAAGTGGGACTCACACATACACACACACACACACAAAGTGCTGAAGCATAATAGGTCTATTACTCGAAGTTACATTTCCCGACAGCTGAACAATTCCAGAAAGTTTGGTGGAATAAACAGATTCAGTTCTAAAGCTGGTGTACAGGGAACATTTCGCTGAATGAGGCAGGAGAACCCAGTTATGTTAACTAGCAAGTATCAGAACAGTGTCAACACAAGCTTACAGTACAATGAACCTGAAAGTGGATTTAAAATACAGCCATCCCACCCAACTGCCTCAGCCAGGAACAAAAACCAAAGTCTGACACTGAGAGATATACTAGCTATATATATAACATTTACCCCAGGGTTTCCACTACATTCATTGTATAGCGGAGCCCTGACGGTGCTAAATTATGTCTGCTGCTATTTAAGAACAGGGGATTGGTTTATTTTTGTAACTGTAACTGGTTGCTGCTACAGTAAAGGTAGGCTATTCTTCCATAACGGTAGGCTATTCTTCTACTCTCCCGCCACAGGGACAAGTAAAATAAGATGATGCCAGGATGTCAAACACTCAGGACATAATGACAACGAGCACTCGGCAAGCATTACTCAAGTTTTTGAGTGAGGTTGGACTAGTTAAGTAAGAATTGCCTTCAAAATAAAAGGAATGTTCTGGTTAACTTAAACCTCACTACATTTAGGACAGAAAATTGACCAGTGCATCACTTGTGAATACAGGAAGGGAAGCCACTCTATTTTACATAAAAAAGGCAAAACACTTCAACAAAATACAGTAATGATAAAGGAAAAAGCTCAAGCTTCTTTATGGTCGAGCCTTCAGGAATACAACTGTGAGTAGTCTAATCGGACTAAGGACATTTACAGAGGTCAATTTGACTTCAAAGTGAGTACATCTCCTTAGAGAGTCAATAAGAAACCTTTTTTTCCCATAACATATACAGATAATTTTTATATATATTTTAAATATTAGCTATCTTTTAAAATTTAACTCCCCCCCCTGGTGAAAAAGTCCAGAGAGGAAAATCGGTATCGCTCACTGTTGCACAGGGTCCCACAGCCTCATTTTGGGGAAATAATGCTCAAATGCTATCTTTGCTATGTTTCCTCTGATGGATTTATTTATTTGTGCAAGCTGTTGTGCCTAAACTGTTTTGGAATTGCAAAAGCTGCATATCACAAGAAAGCAGAGAGACCTAATGAACCTAATTTTATCATATGAGGTTCATCCCCCAAGGCATTTCATGAGTGCATTTTCTGAATCTTGACCTCACTTTATAAAATTTTTAATTTAAATATCTTTTTAAGATTACTGGCAATAAGGGAAAACATAAAACATCACCCTTATCCTTACATTGATCTTAAAAAAACAGAATAAAAAAGGAATAAACACACAAACATTTCCCCCAAAAAATATTCATCAAAGCAAGGTAACGCCAGCCTATCTCTCCTCATACTATCCACTACTTATAATGTATGCTGTGTCTGTAGGGAAAATGTCCAGGAATGAAACACTCACCTTTGGTACATGCACAAAGGCGGTCGGTCCCAGAGCAATATGTAACTGAGACAAAAGGGTCTGTCTCTTCTGCTGACCCCTCCTTCTTGGGTGGCTCAACCTTGGCAAGGACTTCCAATGTGGACAGGTCCAGTATCATAATGAACCCAGCCCGTGTGGTCACCACCAGGTGGCCCAGGCCTGCCACCTCTAACCGCTTGCACTCTTTGTGGCCCAAGGCAGAGGTGGAGGGACTGTTAACAGTCGTACTGCTGCTGGTTGTGGCTGCTCCACATGCAGTCCCAGTTCCAGAGCCAGCAGAGCCTGTCGGGCCCAATCCAAACCCAGATGACCCATTTTTAGACCCACATGGGAGAGCCTCCTCTGGGGTCTCCTCACTGTCATCCTCCCTGCTGTCAAGCACATCTGGAGGAAGCAATATCAGAGAGGTGATGGCATCACAAGGGTCCCAAATCTGCTGCACCTTGACGGGTTCTTCATCCAAGGTGACAATACGTGTGGAGTAGTTGAGCTTGTAGAGTGCAAGGTAGCCTCCACTTCCACCGCTTGGAGACCTCTGCTGCTGCTGTTGGTGGTCTCCAGGGGGCAGAATAAGGGGTGTTTGAGGTGGTGACCCCCCTGAGTGGTGGCCTTCCACCCCATTGGCCACCGACTGCAGGGGGTCTCCTTTGCGCTGGCTGCAGAGGGCTGAATGCAGGCGGTTGAGATTGTTGAGAGCCTCTACTTGGTTTGTAGCGCTAAGAGATTCACTGCCACATGGCTGCAGCCCAACCAGAAGGTGCACACCATCCCAGCAGGGTGTGATAGAGTCCACATAAAGATTCTCCTCTTCCAGCTGTTTGGGTAGCCTCAAACACTGCACCAGTGCTCCAGGCCGAGGCGGAGAGGAGGCAGTCACTGAAGCCAGTGTGCTCCATTTGTCTACATGTCCATCTAACCCTGCCAGATTAGTTGCTGCATCAGCAAATTGCTGAATGTAAGTTATGGGAGGATCCTGAAGAAGAAGCTGCTCATGTGTGTCGAACTCCATCTCTATAATCTGTGGCACAGTGAAGCCCTCCTCGTGGAGCCCCTTGCTCATTAGGTTGTTCATTTGAACAAACACCTGCCCTGAAGACTTGTCATCCACTTCTCTGATACTGTACAACAGCAGCACGGGTACAGTCCTGCGCACAGCTGACAGAGAAGAGGGGCTTGGAGGTTGGGAACCTACTAGGTTAGAGAAGCCCTGCTCGTGGACTATAGTCTGGGGGTTGCAGGTCTCTATCTCCATAGAGCCTTGGTCCTGTAGAGGTCCAGGGTGAAAGGGCTCAGGGCCCTGAGTCCTAAGGGGACCATCTGTGGTCCTGCGTGTTGTAGCTGGGGCTGTGGGTGGGGGTCCTGCCATGGGGGTGCTGGATGCTGAGCGGTAGCTGAGCAGGCCTCCAGCCAGCAGACAGGGAAAGGGAATGTTGTGGTGGTCAGGGACCTTGTCCTTTGCTTTGGCCTGGCAGTGGGCCTTGGCTTGGTTTAGTGAGGGGTTGGCACCCAATTCCTCCAGATCCTTGACCGTGTCCTCCAGCACACTGGCCACCACCTCCCACTGGAGCTTCTCAGGCTGCTGGAGCACACTCAGCGAGGTCACCCCAAGGCTCACATCCATGCTCTCCCACTGAGACTGCTGGCCTGCAACAAGAGCAAGGAAAGAAGTCTGAGGTTTTCTGCTCTAATGTGTAATTGTTTTTACAATATCCACATGACTAAAGGTATATTTAACCTACAAGGACACAACAAGCTGACAAATAGTAAAATATAAGTCTTCATACCTGCAACTGATTCTGATCGGGAATGCTCATCACTGTCTGAATCCTCCAACTGGTCATCACTGGAAAAGTAGTAATTAAAAAAAGCATGACGGACATGATAAAATACAGACTGAGAGCTGTAACTCATTTATTGACAAACAAGCACAGATGCATTTGCCTGTACCTAATTTTGAGTTATTAACGTTTTTATTAAGTAATATAGTAAATAAATAAACACAAGAAAATATAATGCAGTCTATGTATATGTGTGTCTGTGTATATATAATGAGTAACTTAGCAAACAGAAACAAACAATTTCGGTACAATTTCAGTGTAATGGTTGTGAATATATTAAAACAAGTTTTGTTAGAATAGGATCAGTTAAAAAAATATAGCACCAGCTACGGTCCTACAATTTTCTCGGCAGGGTATCACACTAAGATTTAAGCACTGGTGGATGCAGCCATGGCAACATTCTTGAGTGCCAGTCACCACTCCCAGATGACATGAAAAGGCAGCAGGGCTAACATAATCTCATTCACACCTACAGCAATTTAGAGTCACAATTTCACCTGAGGTGCATTTCTTTGTACTGTGGGAAGACCAAGACCAGGAATTTGAAGACCAAGAAGGCCAACGATGACACAGAAAGACATGCTAACTCCACACAGAAGAACCACAGGTTTAAGCCTGCTGTGATTGTGAGTAGTACTAAGCACTACACCACAATGTAGCCCATCACCAGTACTGACAGGATTGTCTTTCACTGGAGTTGTTCCTGTAAAACCTTTGTAAATTGATAATTTCATTGATTTGGCAACATGGAGGAGAGCCATACACCATCCATCTGGAGCAATCATTCTGGTAGTAAATATATAGAAAGAGATTGTATGAGAGTGTGTGTGTGTGTGTGTGTGTGTGTGTGTGTGTG
>JAOWBC010000318.1:22574589-22611241 GCA_028566105.1 Hypoplectrus providencianus | reverse complement strand
AATTTATAATCCAATTTCTTTCCTCTTGATTTAATAATTTGCTCTCAAATGAGTTACGTAAAGTTATAATATACATGTCACCACCAAACTAATTTTCAAATGCATTTCAGTCTGAGAAATCTCTGTTGTTGTTGTTTTTTTTATTCATTTATTTATTTTTTATTTCAAAAGGCCATTTAAGAACAAAATGTCTCTTAATATACTTACAGACAATAAGAGCAAGAAAACATCACTCCTAACCAAGTCTCATGTAAGTTGGGACTGCTCTTAGTCTGTTTCCAAGCTAGAAAAACATGTTAGGCTTTTTGCAAACTTTCTCAACTTACAGCTTAACGATATACACTAAAATGTGTCTGAAAACATCAAAGAATTGATCAGCCCTGCTTCATCTGACAAATTGAGTTAGTAAATAGATGGTAGCTAGATGTCAGTTGTTATATTAAAACCCACCTTTCATGAGATAAATGCACCAAGTGGAAAGCTGTATGAATGACAGAGAAACCAAACACATCTGCAAAAGCATGTTAAACATTAGGTCAGCCGATTTGACTGGTTTCAAGGCTAATAGCATGCAGGACATATTCAGTGGAAAGCAGTGTACAGACTAATACAAAATAATCAATTGCAATCATCTCTTATTACCCACTAGAAGTGTGTGGCAGTGTCTGTATCTGCAGAATCCCTGCCCTCTACTTGTATTTTTCTCCCAAGTTGGGTATGTAAGCCTCAGCCAAATACAGTACACATGGATTAAAGCCTGTTAACAGGTCATCAAAACTGTCACTTCGTAATGTCCCTTGGCCATGCCATTGGCCCCTCCCGTTGAACCATGCCAACTGGTCATGCCCCATGACATCTGATATCAAGACATGGTGCAAAAGGCTTCCTTTAACATATGTATGATACACAGTTATAATATTTAACAGCAATCTGGTTGTTCAGTTCCTGTGTTTTTTAAAATGCTCCAAACCACAAAGAATGTCACTTGAGCTCTGGTATCAATCACACCCCATAATGTGACACCCATGGTATCTGCTGATGCACCCCTTTAACTTTAGTCTTTTTTTAATGCTGTTGTATCAATTGTGTTGTCTTGTATCTTATACTTTTTATTATCAATTCTTTGTTATCATTATTATTTTTATTATTAGCTATCCACAGTATGAGAGTCATTGTTTATCGTGTTCTGTTCTGTGTAGAATAAGGTGCTATTATATTCAACAATTGTACAATTTATTTTGTAATAACCTAAAAAGTAATAAATATATCTACAGAAAAAAAAACAGAAATTAAAAAAAATGCTCCAGCGTTTCGTCTGTACTTTGTTTCTCTCCTTTGCCATGCGTGGTGTATCTTTTTGACCAACACACACACACAGGCAGAAGCAGCAGCATTACGCTTGTTTTCGCTCAGAATGTGGCAATGCAGCCTTTCCACAGGCTTGTGTGAAGGTGTGTGGAGGTGTGGGTATATTTATTTGTGCTTTAGACTGTAGCAGCCATGAAACAATGACAAAATAACACAGCTTTGTTCACCATGCTCCCACTCCTCATTTCCTTTCAAGAACACTGCAGCTCTCTTTGGCATGTGGTGCTGCTTATCTACAAAAAAACAATCAACACTTTCAACATATTTTCCCCTTAATTTGTTATCTCAGTTTGAGAATATTAGCACACTGATTGAGCAAGGCTAGGATCCCACTATTTGTTCAGAAGTGTGACAAGGGTGAATTGCTCTGACTAAATGCACAGACATGAGTCTGTAGCTTGGCACATATGTAGAGTCTGTAGCTTGGTACATATCATTCAAATAAACAGTGTCAAGAGTTTCACCAATCACATGTTTCATTCATCTGTCCATCAGTACAAAGCATCTGACTGGAACTGGACCTGGACTTTATTTCATAATGGTTTATCTGTGCAATTACCATGCAATGCACCCAAAAGAATGTGAATGTAAAGAATGTGAAAGTATTTTCAGGAGTAGCTATTATTCTGTTATTTGTTGCTGCAGTATGGTACTGTCAATTGTACAGGAAAAGCACTGCCAAATAACTATTGCCAAAGCTCTTCATTGGCCCACTTTGTGATGCATATGATCACAGATTATGTTAGTTGTATTTCTTTTGTTCAGTGGGCTGGACACAGTGTCTGTTAAGAGGCTGCCGCGTACGTAAATCCATAGCTTATCCTTT
This sequence comes from Hypoplectrus providencianus, assembly GCA_028566105.1. Lineage (NCBI taxonomy): Eukaryota > Metazoa > Chordata > Actinopteri > Perciformes > Serranidae > Hypoplectrus > Hypoplectrus providencianus. The sequence goes on along the minus strand of JAOWBC010000318.1, from coordinate 22,609,047 downwards.
GCAGGCATGCAGTGCTCATTTCCAATGAGAAAAGCCATCCTACCAGGTACAAAACAAAGCAAAAAGGTCATACTGAAATGTTATTTTAATACTGCTCTGAAAGTGTTGTTACCTGTTACAGTCTCAGCCCACATTGTTAAACATTTTGATCCACTCGCTCAAAACTTTTTGGTATTTAAACATTATAGCTTTAATGGGATTGACAGTATTTTACTACATGCAATTTTTTTCTTTGCTTGTGTAATAATGTTAGGGCCTATAATAACTTGTTGGGATTACTAATAGGCTGGCTATTTGAAACCTATACTGTTATGTTGTGTTCTTCAGGGTTTACTTGAGGCAGAGTGATGAGCATAGCAATGATGTTGGACTGTATTGTCCACACTGTGATATATATGTTCATTAAATTGCTCTGTAAAGGGGTTGCTTGAAAACAGTATGGATAAGCTCTGGTTTGATTTGTTACTTGTTCTGGTAATCGCCACATCCAGGTAAGGCGGTTTAATGAGAATACTGAATATGTTTCAGTGCCAAGTCAACGGCAGACAACCCTTGTATGCTGTTATAGGTTATTATGAACCTGCAATTGGGTCCTGCAATGCCACTGTTTAGACTCACTCACACAGAAATCATTTGACTGTTTTTAGCACCCTGTGGTTATGACAATAGACCATCGGGTATTTTGTTAGGCCATTCCTCTGTACTATATTAGTAGTAATGGCTGCAAACCTTGGTTATTGTTGAAACTCCCTTAGAGTGGTATTTTACAACCTTTTTGAGACACATTCTTCACATTAAAAACTAGAAAACCACTCACAGACTGCAGACCTCCGCCAAGGCAATAGAGTCAGTTATGCAATACGAAATTACAAACTTTAAGCATTACATTGAAAGTATCTATTTTGGGAGTAGACTGGTGAAATTAGCACATCTGTTGTGTTGTGTAGAGTGCAGTGCTGGCTTCAACTTCAATGTGGTTTTTTGTGTTTGTTTTGTTTTGTTCTATTCTATTTATTAGTTTGCCATCTCCTCTGCCAACTCAAAAGTATGAAACTATAAAAAATATTAACTTGACAATGAGAACACAATGTTGAGAAACAATTAATAACAAAAGGACTTCATGGTCGGAAAAAATAAGAGTTAGACGTCGTTTGAAACTGCTGGCATGAGCTTTTATTTGTTTTTCTTCTTTCTTCAACACAGACCATTAATTCAATAAAAAAAATACAACAACATGTTTTCACAAAACAAAGCAAAGAATTAATTGCTGGTTTCGGCTTTGAAATGAAAACAACCAACAACATGATTTAACAAAACACTCTTAGGGTTAACCCTAACCCTTCCCCTAACCCTAACCCTAACCCGGCTAACCCTAACCTTAACCCAAAGTCTTCATGCGGATCTTCCAGCAGATGGCTCCAGGTAAAAAAAAATGGTAAAAGGCTTGGGTGAGACTGTGACAGTGCATTTGAATATGCATGTTTTTTTTTTTATTTATTATTTAGCCAACTTTGGCACAATTTATTGTGATGATTAAAGGACAAATTTTAACAATACTCATAAATTAGCAGTTTTGCATTTGGATTGGTAATTTTTTCCTATTCCAAATATAACCATTCTAAAAAAAATACTTTAAATTATGTTTGGAAAGGCATATGTAAATACCAGCATGTCAAACTGTATTGGGTTGCATTTTGCAGTATGCAAACCAGTATGTTCTAGCTTTTCTGACCTACGAAGAGAGTATATACAAGCTGGAGGGTGAGAGCTCAGGGCAGTTCTTAAAACACTATGAATCACTGTTCTGTGTGATGAACAAGGTTCTCCTCATTTCAGATATAATGCATCATGAAAAGCATCACATGGTCAGCAATCATTCAAACTAGTCAGTACAAGCTAGCCATCTTTTTTATTTTTTGCTTCCCTTCCCCTCTAGGTTTTGTCAGGATCAGATAATATGAGTAATACTGCTAATTCTATAAAAACTAAGTCAAAACTAGCTGATTGGCCTTACCTGTTTCAATTCCAGACCCATCAGATATCCAATGTCCTGCTCCGTACTTGTCCATTTACTTCTCTCTAATTCTGGGACTCTACTAAACCAATGCACATGGTTTGACATGATCAACTTATATGAACACGAGGAAAAGTTTAGTAGTTTCCAGCTTCCTTCACTTTCACTTATTTGTTCTACATATGCCATATTGCTATGTGTAATGGATGTCACTTAACCATTTTTCAAATTATAATGGGGAACAATTTGGGGTTCAGTATCTTGCCTAAGGATACGTCGACATGTAGGCTGTCATGGTAAGGAATCAAACCACCAACTCTCTGATCAGTGAGTGACCTCCAACTGAGCCACAGCCGCCTGTTGGGGGTGGAGTTATGATGAGGAAACATGCATCAAAGGCCTCTAAATTGTCCCTCAGTCTAGTTATGTAGGCTGCAGAATCATGGGGAAGACTGCTGACTTGACAGTTGTCCAAAAGACAACCACTGACACCTTGCAAGACACAAAAGGTCATTGCTAAAGAGGCTGGCCATTCACAGAGCTCTGTGTCCAAGCACATTAATAGAGAGGTGTAGGGAAGGAAAATATATGCTAGAAAAAAGTATACAAGCAACAGGGATAACCGACCCTGGAGAGGATTGTGAAACAAAACCCATTCAGAAATGTGGGGAGATTCACAAAGAGAGGACTGCAGCTGGAGTCAGTGCTTCAAGAACCACCAGGCACAGACGTATGCAAGACATGCTGTTGTTTTCCTTGTGTCAAGCCTCTTGAATAAGAGACAGCATCAGAAGTGTCTCTCCTGGGCTAAAGACAAAAAGGACTGGACTGCTATTGAACGGTCAACGTTGTGTTCTCTGATGAAAGTAAATGCTTTGGAAGTCAAGGTCCCAGAGTGTGGAGGAAGAGAAGAGAGGCACAGAATCCATGTTGCTTGAAGTCCCGTGTAAAATTTCCACAGTCACTGATGGTTTGGGGTTCCATGTCATCTGCTGGTGTTGGTCCACTGTGTTTTCTGAGCACTTCATGCTTCCTGCTGCTGACCAACTTTATGGAGAGGCAGATTTCATTTTCTAACAGGACTTGGCACCTGCACACAGTGCCAAAGCTACCAGTACCTGGTTTGAGGACCATGCTATCCCTGTTTTTCATTGGCCAGCAAACTCTCCTGACCTTAACCCTATGAAAATCTATGGGCTATTGTGAGGAGGAAGATGTGATACACCAGACCCAACAATGCGGAAGAGCTGAAGGCCACTATCAGAGCAACTTGGTCTCTCAAATCACTACACCGCATTGCTGCAGTAATTCAGGCCAAAGGAGCCCCAACTAAGTATAGAGTGAGTTTTAAGTAATATTCTAATTTTCTGAGACACTGAATTTGCAGTTTTGGGTAGTTGTCAGTTGTAATAATCAAAATTAACAGAAATAAAAATTTGAACTATATCAGTCTGTCTATCATGAATTAATATAATATACAAGTTTAGCTTTTTGAATGCAATTACTGAAATCAATCAACTTTTTTTTTATGTTATTCTAATTATATGACCAGCACCTGTATGCTATCCAACATTGAACTGAACTTCTTCATCTCACTGGTCTATTTGGCCTCTCTCATTGACTCATGTTTAGATAGCAACAGTCCTGGTTTGAAGTGACATTGCATAGGCACTAGTGTGCTCTGACCTCACTCAAATATTTTAAGTGGGGATCATTCATTACACTATCCTCAAGTTAACTTTCTTATATACTCCACAGTACCATCACTCATTGCCTTGGCTTTAATCTGACCCGTCATTACACTGATCTGATGGGACGTCTCATTGCAAATATACTCAGATAAAACTTATTGCTCTGGTGTGACATGCCTTCTTTAATATAAGGGAAATTCATTGCAGAAAGTCCAAAATGACTACTTATTGTGTCACCTTCCAAATTTCACTGCTCTTTCCTTATCATAGCACTGGTCTATTGTGAGCTCTCTGCCCCTGCAACGGTCTATAATGATCTCCTTGTCCCTGCTCTGGTCCATCATGACACGTCTGCAGTTGCTTTGGTTCATCTTGCCTCTCTGTCTCTGCAATGATCCATAGTGACCCCTTAATTGTTCTTCTCCATTGTAATCTCTCTGTTACTGCACTGGTCCACTGTGACTTCTCTGCAATGGCACGGGTATTCAATCGCGGCCTCCCTTCACGGCATCAGTTTGAGGCCTTTCTATTTATGTTTGCTGGTCTAACATGACCTCACTCATTGCAGCAATGTACATAACCCATAACCCACTTCATGCATCTGGCTTGACCTCATGCAACCTTAATTATTTGTATGTTGCTCATTAACCCTCCTGTTATGTTGTGGGTCAAATTGACCCATATTACCGTAAAAAATCTGCATAAAAAAAAAAAAAAGAAAAAAAATGTATGTGATTTCTTATATGAAACTTCTTCTGGTTGGTGCTATTAGTGCATCAACATATAAAAATAAAAATGGTTCATTTCACAAAAAAACAAAATATGAAAAAAAATAAAATAAAATAAATCATGTAATGTAAAACTGGTATTTTGAATGTCTTTCTAATGTGCATTAAAAATAAATTATATATATTTTTTATGAAAAAAAAAGAATTCTTATCATTTAATCATGATTTGAGAGTGAAAGAACACTGCTGCACTAAATTCTGATTGAAATGGTTAGATTTGGAGTTAATTATGAGATATTAAGATTTTTCATTGGGATTGTTTGACACTTTTTTCCGACACACTTTTGGATAATCAAACAGAGCCCCAGGTCAAACAGAACCACATATATTTTAACTTCCTTTTAACTAAACAAACATTAAAAGAGGGTTAAGATGTAACCTCTAGCAGCTTGTGCCATTTTGTATTGATTATTACAGACCCTTTTTTATTCATTCCTTTTTTATCGTAATGTGGATGCATTGTCTGTGTATTTCAGTTGTTTGCATGTTCACTGCAGGGTGAGGGATGAGTAGCGCATTAGGATTTAACTGAAGTGATGACAGTTTTGCTAGAGCTTTTCTGTGCTAATTTGAGTTTTTGAGTATCCATGTTTTTGTTACTTTTTGACTGACTGCATTACATGCCTATAAAATAAGTATGTTAAATGCAACTTGGATACAATTATTATTGACCTCATCATTTCAAAATAACTTTATGAATGCCAAACAGAAAAGTTTGATATACTAGTACAACCAGCTAGAGTATATAACAGAAAAAAGAAGACATAAACTAAAGTGATAGATGACTGATGATTAATTTAGTGTACTTACTGATGAAATTATTCCTGTATTAAATATCTCACAAAGAGGCATGAATAAAAAAAAGCACCACAAATTATCGAAGATGGTTTATATCACTTTAACTGCCCCAGTCAAACGGTTTCTGCTGCTTAAATCCATAAATTAAGAAAACAAGTCTGTGAAAAGGGAAAAACATAAACGGACAACTCTCCTAGTATATTACAGTAACAATAACAATGAAGATCATTATTCACAACAATCTCTTTCTTTGTATTGCGGGATCCTTTTACAAATGCTTCCTTCAGCATTTACATGTGCACTACAAAGGTTTGGCACCACATTCCTCAGTGGATAGAGAGTAAAAACAAAATAATCAAATGAATATATAACCAAAGTCATTTTAGTGTACATCCTGAAGTTTCAGCTGTATATTTATATGCATTTTATTGACAAAAGACACAAGGGACCAAAACTATATACATTGATATATATTCCCAACATCCCCACTCAATATCTGTCCAGATTTTAGCAGAGTTAAAAAAGAAATACCTTTTTAAAAAAAAAATCCTGGTTCAATAATTAAACTTTTTTGTACCCCCTCAATACTCCGGGGTCAATGTCCATGACCAGATCCACAGTTTCAGCTCGCCCAGTCACACACCAGTATATAACGATAGGAAGTAGATATACAAAAGGAATATGGGATATATGAGAAGGGGCTTCTTGGTTTTAAATTCATCTCCGACGAGCAGCGAAGCAGCACTGTAAGCAGCCCAGAACACTCCAAAGAGCTGCAAGACCAGAACAGAAAACAGCATAACATTATTTATTCATAAGTATTTCAGACTAAAGAGATATCACATAGGTTATTGCTTTTATACAACTGTCACATCGTTTTTTACATTTATCCTGCTCTGGATTATTAAGATATTTTTTCCATTAAATGCGCCATCATATACCAAATACATGCCTTTGAACTCATTAAGTGTTTAGATCCCTTCACTTTTTTCCTATTTTGATGTTAAAGCTGTATGAAAAATATAAAAAATATACTAATAATAATACATTTTATTTGATGGTGCCTTTTAAGGTCTTATACCTTAGACCTTATAGAAACATCAAACATTATTAAAACCATTACTGAATCCAAATTAAAACCAAAAGACAATCTGAAACAAGTGTAGTGCACAGAGTCAGCTCAGAGTGAGTAAGCCAGTTTGAACAGGTGGATTTTGAGTTTGGATATGAATATTATAAAAGATACTGAACCCCCAAATTGCTCCTGATGCAGCCACCAGTATGGATGTGAGTGTGAAGGTGTTAATCAGCACCGTCTGTAGCATAAAAGTCTATTCTTTGAGTTGGTACAAAGAATTGGAAAGCACTATATACATGAGGAAAGGTTGAGTTGTTTATTACCTTTCAATGCATCAGTTACTTACACTACATATGTGTAATGGATGCCACTTAACCTGTTTTGATTAATACCCTAATACCTTCACTAGCTACTGCAAAATGAAACCTTAGTTTAGGCAGACTAGAAACTGAATTTGAGTCATAAATATCATACTCCTGTTCTTTTTTAATAGTTGTTATTGCATGTATTTCAGCTATAACTGCAGTTATGGCTGCTTTGCCTGTGCTAACACTTGCTCTAGAGCTTGTTGCTCTTGCAGAAGCCAGTCCTGTTTGGAATGCTGTGGCTTGTATTTGTCATCATCACCTACAATGTAGTCCCTGACTGGCTGGTTAACTTGTCCACTGTAACAGCCCCTTGGAATGGGGAAAAGGCCAGGCTGTCATGTAGAGCCAACAGAATTGTTTAGCTATGGTGATACGACAGTAGTGGCTTATATGTCAATCCTGGTTGGGAATATAATAAAATTGTTGGTTTTGTGGGTATCCATGTGCAAAGGTATGTTGCAGGATTAAAAAGAGAAACATTTGTATGCATTTTCATTATTATTTACAGTGTCTCCACAAGCTATCCCTTTACAGACAGTTGCTAGGAGGAATAATCAAATGCTAATGTCACTTAACACATGAGCCATTTAATTTAATATATAGGGAAAGGAAGACAGTTTGTTAAAATAAGGTCATTGACTCACTTTGATTAGTGTAGAAACCACCTCAAACCCTCCAATCACTAAGAGCAGGGGGGCTATAACGATGAGAGGAAGAAGGGAGTATCCGATCACTCCAAGAACCTGGCCGAAGGAAACCTGCTCAAAACAACAAAGGTGCTCTATAAGAGGAATTAAGATGAATTTCTGACTGCACTTTGACTAGCTGCAGAAGGCAATAAGATGTCAGCTCTGCTTACTTCACCACCGAGGACACGAGCCAGCAGGAAGATTGTCAGTGAACCAAATATCCAGATGGTGATAATCCAAGACACCACCTGTAAAATAAAAACAGTTTGGAGTCAATACTAAAAAAAAATGACGCTATACACAATGATTCAGTGGCATTGATACTATCTATACACATTAGCCATATGTCATAAAGAACGGCCACAAATATGTCTTTGAAATTAATTCTGATGTCTTCAAATTGAGGCTGTGGATTCATCGATTTAACGCAACTTCCTATAGAGAAACAAGAAGAAACTTTTAACCCTTTTCCACTTCAGCAACTAGACAAACAAAGTATCCATTATGACATGAATAGCCTTTGTTTCCAATGTTCTCAACAAGCACCAGTTCCCTGATCTATATTTGGGCGATGCTTGGAAGGTAGATCTACTGGAAATGCAAGTTACAAGTAGGACTCTCAGCTGTAAGCATTCAAGCAAATGTTTTATTACAACACAACAAGGAGATTCCAACAATTACAACAAAGCTGTATCTGGATAACAAACGCTTAAAATCACATTTGACATTCGTCCATAGGATGCACGGGGGAATTGAAAAGATGAAACAAGATAAAAGAAAGGATCCTGATGTGCAGGAACTAAAAAAACGAGATGAAAATGGTTTGAAATTCAAGATGCTCTTTCGGTCTTCAACTGGGTTCAGCATTAATCAAATCAATAACAAAATCAACACATGCAATCTGGTATTTTTAACAACTATTTTCTTCAATTGCAAACCACACAGCACATAAGACAGACCTCTTATAGTTGGTTTGCACTTAGCTTCTATTATGATGAATATTTAGAGTATACAAGCTGGCAAATATAAGTGACAATGTGAGAAAGACCAAAGTATACAAAGATTTTAAAAAGTTCAGCAAAGCAAAGGGTCAAAAGACGATTCTGGAACAGTGCACCCTGCTTACCCTGAACTGTCCATAGATGGAGATCATGGAGAAGAGCAACACCACAGCCAGGGGGCCCCAGAAGTCTGGGTTATCTCTGACCACCTGCCGGTTATATCCCAGTGATGGCATTGGCATCAGTACACATCGGATCTTGTAATAGATGTCCTTTAGGTCAATGTCCAGCTCTTCCCTTCTCACAAAGAAAAGACATGATGAGAGACATTATGACAGAAGCATTATAATAAGACTACATTAACCCTCCTGTTATGTTTGTTCCTCGGGGAACACATAATTGTTGTGAATCACAAAATCCCTATAAACATATTATTTTTAAAATCTTATTAACATAATTACTGCCTATTTTAATCAATATTGAGTGTAATATTGATCTTTACCTTGATTCAATGAGTTCACTTACTTTTCATAATGAATGCATGTTAAAACATTTTTTTGTTTACTTTGGTACTTTACAAATGAAACTGTGGTATTCTCATAAGATGCAGTGAAAAATCCGTTTGTCAGCCAAGGCATCCTCAACAATGCCAACGGACAGTGACTGATTGGGTACTATAGCAGGGATGGGTTTTTCTTGGGGACGCCGCATGAGACACCAATCTCAACCAATTACTTATTGAGAATATGTAACTAGCAAATCCTGTAACATTCCAAAATATGTAGCCATTATATTATAACACAATAACACAGCATCTGTTTGTGATTTAAGCTCATCTGCTGGCAAACATATCCTCAGTGTTTGCAACTGAACCTTGGAAATATATTATCAATTAGAATGGTGGTTGATTCGCGTTTCCTGTGTAGAAATTCCATAGTACCCATGAAAAGGCTATTTTGTGCCGTCTTTAGCTGTGGATACAGACAGCCCTAGACCATAAAAAAATGGAAAAAAAAGAAAATAACAAGATCTGAGGCTGAGTTTTAAACCCCCCACTTATGTACTCACAAAAGAGGTTTGCTCTCTTCATTGTCATCCTCCTCCACCTCCAGCAGCCAGCCATAGCCTCGCTGCCTCAGGAAGGTGGTGGCATATGGATCTTTACCCCCCTCACTGCCCAAGTTCAGCTTTATATCCGGTGCACTGATTGTGCCGCTGAGCTCTGTGAGAAAAAAAGAAGTTTGTTTGCAAAGTTAATTGTTTGTGCAAAGACTTGTGTGGCAAAGCAAATACAAAAAGTACAAGGATGTATGACAAAACACCACATTAGGTTACAGTACTCCCTTGTAGGGATGTTTAACAGATATTTGTTTGACCTATTGCCCATGAGACTGGTGGGTGGGCCATGCCAATTTGGAGGGACAATTTCTTATCGTAAGTCTAGAGGTAGAAAATGTATGATAGCATCGCAGCAAAGGTAGCTTTTTTTTATGTACGATAACTCCTTTTTTCATTTTTCCATATTCTTTCTGTGATTGTTTCATATAGATCCATTTTCATATAGAATAAAACAGGGGAACCTCAATCATTGCAAAGCTTAGACTACAGCTATAATTTCCTGACAATGAGGAGAAAAGAAGGCGGCAATAGGGCAAATTCTAAGTGCCTCTGCAAATGTACCTATATCTATCTACATCTCTAAATGTACATATATCTCTTTTATTTTCAAAGTCAACTTTTTGGTCAAATATGCCATACATGCTTGACATACAGCATAATGAAATTTCAGTCCTCTTGGACCCAAGGTGCAAACATGCAGTAAAAAAAAAAAAAAAGAATAAAGTAAGATAAAATATAAATACACAAATTTAATATTAACTTTATAAGTAGTCAGTTATAAACAGCTTTATACTTATATAGTCTGCAGAAACACAAAATGATACAAAAAGCTCAAAAGCTTCCATATGAAATTTTGCAACATCTGGTTCTACATTATGGGCATGAGCAGGTGATACCAAAAAAGTCTGGTTGAAGAATTGCGGTGATGGTGGTTATAAACTGAGTGATCAACTAAATTAGTTATCAATTGGCTTAACTGATAGTAGAGGTAAACTGTAAGTACACCAATACTGCACAGTCATTTTGAAAATAAGCAATAACTTTATTCCACTGGGAGCTCATTCCAGCCAGCTACCACCAACTGCTCTACAGGTCTCCTCTGTGTCCAGAGGCAAAGAAGCATTACCTTGTATGTTTATCTGTACAGTATATGCAAAATGCACCTGGTTCAAATATTAGTTCAATTCTGTCCAATGTACAGCTGACAGGAAATTTTTTCACTTTGTTCTACAGCTTAAGTAACATGTACGTGCAGTGATGGCTATTATGTTCCAGCATATAAACTATCATTGTACAGCATATATTCAGTGCATACGACATTGAAATGCAACAGTGTATTTTGATTATGGTTCATTATGTTTTAATGAGTCTGTTATAGTAATTGTTTTGATTTGGAATTTTAATGGTGCTTGTTGTAACTACATAACAGTTAAGGCGCTGGAAATGTGATTAACCTGTTAAGTTTTATCTTGGTCATCCTTATATTGAGCTTCATCATAGAGCTAGATGGCTAAAGGGGCAATGGTAGGTCTCAAATGTCTTATTTCAGTGGACGGTAAGCATGATTACATAGGCTTCCAATTGTCCTGTGGTGTTTGTAAGCAGCTACATCCATGAACGAACCCTAAACGTACTGAAGTTAGTTAGCGGAGCTAATGGTGGCATGCACAAATTGATGATGGTGAAGTTAGTTTCCGATTTAGTGCATCCGATTCGACAGTTAGGGGAACTGTAACTGACATTGTTCATCCGATGCTTCGTGTATTATACTTTAACCTGTTATGCAAGACCACTATACTTTGGGTATAGTTGGACTGCTTTCTGAGACACACTTTCATATGTTGTTGGTTTTTTTTTTTTTTGTTTTTTTTTTTTACAAATGTCTAATAGGAAGCTATGAGTGGGAAACCAACTTCAGCCTCGGTATCGTTCGAGTAAATTCGCTTTTTGGAACAGGCCTTACCATCAGCACTATTTTAAGTCTTGGTGCATTAACGCTTTTGTAATTGTGTTACTTTTCTAAAAACAAAACAAACCAGGTAGAGCTGATAGTCGTTAGATTTTATCCGGCCTGCTAGCCTTGGAGCTCTGCTAACATTAGCCTACCTTCAGCCTCTGTTGACGAGACGAACGTGAAATCTCCATTGGTGGGAGAGAACTGCATGGTTAAATGTATTTACTGCAGCAAACCTCGGGGACAGAGATGTGACATTTAAACAAGTTAGTAGTGAAATATGCCGAGGACCGTTAATAACGCTGTCATTAATCACAGCTGATCAGTTGTGTGATCGCATTTTGTTTTCGTTCAGCCCTTCTGCGGCGAGGACCAGGAAGTGCAGAGGAAGCTGGGAAATGACACGTCTCATGAGGCATTCGGGTCATAACATAAAGCTGGGATAAAGGAAACATTTATAGAAAATACAGCTCAAGAAATGCTTCACGTTCTTTTATGCACATTCCAGTAAGAGATCATTCAACAAAGCTGATTGGTATTGATTTAAAGAAATTGACATGCAAAATTGTATGGTAATGGACGTGTTTTGTTTGTGAAGCATATTAGCTGCTGTGAAATAAATGGTTCCATAAAACAAGAATACAGTTTAAAGTTTGGAAAGAAAATTGTGAAATGAACAACAGAGGTTATAGTAGTTTCAGTATTGACCCTGTGTTAATGTAACTAAATTTTGGCATTATAAGGTTACAAAACAAAAAATCTAATTGGCTTAGGGAGTATATTTGGAAAATTTGTGGAAAAAGTGGCAGAATTCATAGGATATATCATACCACAATGTGACAAAGCAACAAGATCTCCAACCTAAAGGACGGAATAAACTGTCAACAGCTCCCACAATGTTCAGGTGCAGTCAGTGGCAATATACAGGGTGTGTTACATTCTACCCCAACACAATGAAAATAGTGTTTGGCTGAGTGTCATCAGTTTCCATCTCACATTTTGTGGGTCAAGGAACATTTTTATGACTGTACAGCTTGAAAAATGTTTTTATTTTTATTCTGTCCAAACAAGTTTAGCTAATACAGTGGAGGGAAAAAGTATTTAGTCAACCACTGATTGTGCAAGTTCTCCAATTTAGAAATATGAGCCCTGTAATTTTCATCACTCACTTCAACTAAGAGACAGAATGAGAAAAAGAAAATTATATTGAAGGATTAAAAAAAAAAAGAATTTGTAAATTATGGCAGAAAATAAGTATTTGGTTAAAAACAAAAGTTTAACTCAATACCTTTGTTGGCAATAACAGAGCTAAAAAAAAAAAATTCTTCACCAGGTTTGTACACACTGTAGCTGGTATTTTGGCCCATTCCTCCATGCAGATCTCCTCTAGAGCAGTGATGTTTTTGGGCTGTTGCTGGGCAACACTGACTTTTAACCCCCTCCACAGATTTTCTATGGGGTTGAAGTCTGGAGACTGGCAAGGCCACTCAAGGACCTTGAAATGCTTTATACAGAGCCACTCCTTTGTTGCCCAAGCAGTGGATAATTGTCATGCTGGAAGACCCATCCATGTTCCTTCTTAAATGCTGTCACTGATTTTGGCTTAAAATTTCACACAATACATGGCCCTGTTCATTCTTCCCTTAACACGGATCAGTCGTCCTGTCCCCTTTGCAGAAAAACAGCCCCAAAGCATGATGTTTCCACCCCTATGCTTCACAGAAGATATGGTGTTCTTGGGACGCAACTCAGCATTATCTTCCTCCAGAAATGATGAGTTGATTTTTCATCAAAAAGTTCTATTTTGATAATCTCCCAGTCCTCTTCTGGATCATCCATATGCTCTCTAGCAAACTTCAGACGGGCCTGGACATGTACTGGCTTAAGTAGAGGGCCATACCTGGCACTGCAAGATCTGATTCCCTCTCAGCGTAGTGTGTTACTGATGGTAGCCTTTGGTCCAAGCTCTCTGCAGGTCATTCTTCAGGTCCCTCTTTGTAGTTTGTGTGATTTTTGCTCACCGTTCTCATGATCACTTTGATTGACCGGGATAAGATCTTGCGTTGGGCCCCAGATTGAGGGAGATTATCAATGGTTTTGTATGTCTTCCATTTTCTTACAATTGCTCCCACAGTTGATTTATTCACACCAACCTGCTTGCCTATTGTAGATTTACTCTTCCCAGCCTGGTGCAGGTCTACAATTTCCTTCCTGGTGTCCTTCGACAGCTCTTTGGTATTGGCCGTGGTTGAGTTTGGAGTCTGACTGTTTGAAGCTGTAGACAGGTGTCTTTTATACAGATAACGAGTTGAAACATGTGCCAGTAATACAGGTAACGAGTGGAGGACAGAAGAGCTTTGTGCTTTTTTAAAAATCATATCTTCATTGACGTTTTTTAAACTTAAAACAAACACACAAACAAAGAATATGAACAAGGCAGCTCAGGCATTTTACAAAAGGACACAAGACTAGGAAATAAAAGATACAACAAGTCATACATCTGACATAGGTAACAGGTGGACCAAAAAGACGAAAAGATAAGTTTAACAGTAAAGCAACCATCATTCACAAGTTCACATATTCAGGGTAGGGTGCAGCCTACAAACCAATGTGACCTGAATGGCAGTCCAGTTCTGTTAAGGAATCCCACAGTTAGTGTGTTAGCTAGGCTGGGATCAACATACTGTAGGATCTACGGTACAGATACAGATCCCAAACCTTATAAAAGTGTCGGTTATTATACATAGACCGCAGATTTCACCCAGGCTTCGTCACAAAATGAACGCCACCTCTGCCTAAATGTCTCACCGGGGTTGGGGATTATACTCACTCTATGTGGTATTATTTCAAAATTTAACAATACTGATTGTTAACAGAAATCAACAAAGACTGTTTAACCTTTTAACCTATGCTGCAAGGAAAAACATTCGGTTGTCCTGGATGAGGGAGAAGCCCCGAATGAAGAAAAACTGGTACAAAATTATCATGCAGTGTACGCTCATGGAGTGTCTTACATGTATGCTGCACTCAGCAACAGAAGAGCTTCTTAAAGAGGAAGTTACAAGTCTGTGAGAGTGAAAACTTTTGCTTGTTTGTGGGTGAAAATACAATATAAATACTTATTTTCCATCAAATTAATGTGATTTCCTGGATTTTTTTTCTCATTCTGTCTCTCATAGTTCAAGTGTACCTTTGATAAAAAAAAAATGACAGGCCTCACATCTTTCTATGTAGGAAAACTTGCACAATGTGGCTGACTAAATCCTTTTTTGCCGCACTGTATTTAGTTAGTTTACATTCCAGCAGTTGTAGTTTTGCTATTAATTTGTGCAGTAAAATGTTTGATTAAAACATTTAATAAAATAATGGTTTTGTGACAGAATGAATGCACAAAATTTGGCAATTGTAAGGCATCCATAAAAACACTGAACAAGAAAGGGTTTTAGACACACAAACCATTATTCTTTGCAAAGTTAAGGTATAATAAAATAAATACAAAAATATCTGAAAATCAAAGCTGCAAGCAGTGTTGAACAGGCCCTCGCCCACAAATGGACCTTGGGGGAGCCAGCCCAAACCAGGTATTGCGAATGTCAACCCCTCCAAAAAAAAAGTGTGTCACAAAAGAGTTGAGAGTCATGAAAGGAAGCATGGCCAAGTTAGGGGACAAGGCAAAACCACGGCTATGATTAAAGAGTTCCCTGCTGAGAGCAATGATACTTCTGAAAAGATAGTATGACAAACAGCGGCTGAGTTATGAAAGGGGGCGTGGCTGAGGTAAATGGACAGAGAAAACTTCACTGACAAATCAGGGAGTCTCTGCTGAGTTCAACATTACCTCATTCAGGACTGTAGGATAAATGGATCATTAGTTACAAAAACGGGGCATGGCCAATTACAAGGACTTTGGTTTCAGTCATCCATTTAACATGGGCTCTGTGCTGAGTGCAATGACACCTCATACAAGTTTGTACACAAATGCTTCTTTAGTCATGATGGGGGGTGTGGTTTAAGCATTTCATGTCTCTACATCAAACTTACTCCTGGGACTTGGTGCAAAACATATTTATTCCTTTTACAACCGGGGGGTGCTATGACTATGTGTCAGTATTGACCATTTGGAATTTCATCATATGTGAAATATTTGGACCAGATCGGCCAAAGAACGGTCAAGTCATGATGAAACACTATGTTTTGACGCCACGCCCACATGGTGTAACGTTTTGCTGTGAATTTGATAACTTTTGATTCCACAAGCCTGGGCGCTATGACGATTGGCCAACACTGACATGCAGAAATGTTCAGGGCCGGACCCTCATCACATGTGAGAAAATTGGACCAGATTGGCCAAAGAGAGGTAAAGTCAAAGTAAACTGCTCCTGTCTAAAGGCGAAAGGCCATAATATCCCACGTCCACGTGATGTAAAATTCTGCAGAACTTTTGATCCCAAAGATCGATGATGGTATTGACCAAGTTTGAAGTCAATCTGTAGGAGGAGCCAGCCCTCTGAACGAGTCGAACTTCCCATCACCAATCCCACCACTTGATGGCAACAGTGCGCCAAATTATTGTTTGACAAGCGCTAATAAACCTCGACGAAGAAGACGAGGAGGAAGTGACGAAGAAGAATTCAGTTTTTGCCGCTTAAATTAAACTCAGGGAAGCTTCTGTGTTTGTACTGCCTCTGCGTGGATACAAATTAAAGGAAAGACTAAAAGTAAGTTTTAATCCAGCATTAATTTCTTTTGTCTAGGCCAGTGGTTGCTTTGGTTGGTAAACGTTAAGCGAAGAAACGATTACTTTTGCTCACCTATGTTAACGTCAGTCCTTACAGATGCCTTTTTGAACGTTATAATAAATAGCTAATAAGTGATGTATTGATAATTAGTCATAAGGAGAGTGTGTTATGACAAAGATGGATAGGTTATTGCGGAGAAAGTGGACAAAACGTTAACCTCCCACATTCCAGTGGCTTTACTGCAAACTGGCAGAGAGGTGGTGGGTATACAGTAGTCCCTATACCTGAGTATAGCCTCCACTTCACAAGTGTAGCTAACGTTATAATTTTAAGAACGATGACTTATAGGAGGTACGAGACGAATGGCACTTGTTAAACACTTGCTGAATATGGACACTTCCGACTTGACACGTATTAATGGGAAGCTGGGCCTCCTGTGGATTCAGTGAGCCCATTTTACGCAAGAATGATGATGTTCGTCCCCATAGAAACCATTTCATTGCAGTGAAAGCATTTCTTTAGTCGCGATCTGAATGAAAACCAGAGCCTCATGAATCTTTGCATTCACAAACTATTGAGCATGTACAGCGGATGTACATTTCCTAGGTATGTTGATAATAAGGAGGGTTTCTCAGTTGTTTAGAGAACAAACATGTGTTCTCTAAACAGTTGAGAAATGTCATCCATTTGTAGAAAGTACACAAAAATTAAAAAAATGTAAAGCCAAAATTTATTTTTATGTATTTATTTATGAACAAATCAAAACTTGTTTTATCCATGTTGTTTCTGACCAAAATTATACACTCTCAATATTAAAGTGGGAGAGTTTGGCACCAAATTTGAGTAACAAATGTTATCAACCCAAAAATTAAAAAAAAAAAATGTAGGACATAATTAAGCATTGGAAAAGTCATCGGAAAGCCATACCATAATGTCCTTTTTACATTTATTTATCAATATTTTTTTCATTAATTGATTAATTAGCCTAACTTCTAATTGGAGAAGGTGGCAAGTCCCAGTTTTCTATTTGGACTACAGATTGAGCATCTAAATGTGATGAATCAAATTTTGAACATATTTCTTTATTAAATCCAGGATTGATTTCGATAGAAGGACATTTAAATTGATTTCAATTTAACATTTTTGAAAAACCTAGTTATAAAGAGCTCCTGTATGCAGCTTGTTTTTGTGTATAAACCTTTATTCATTGGAAGTCTGAGTAGGTTTTTTTTTATCAATATGTTTTGGTTTTTTCATTTACTGTTTTACAGTTTCACAACCACTGTGGCTCCAACCAGCAATTAAATATGGGAATCTCTGGACTACTGCAGTTCATCAAAGATGCCGCAGAGCCCATTAGTATTAAAAAGTACAATGGCCAGACTGTTGCTGTGGACACATACTGCTGGCTGCATAAAGGAGCATTTTCATGTGCTGAGAAGCTCGCTAAAGGAGAACCGACTGATCAGTAAGACTTTTTCTCATCTCAGACTAGCTAATAAGCATTAAAACATGTTTGATAATATGTTAATAATTTTCTATGGAATTTTTAATGGGTCTCTGTCTGTTTTCTTAAAATGCCCACTTATGCTGTTGGGCCCAAGTTAATCGTTGATCCATGCTTTGACACTCTCTACAAAAATGCACAGTGGTAAAAAGTATGTGAAACACACTATACAAGTAAAGTTAGGACAGCAACAACAGCTTGAAGTCAAAGACATGTCCATAGCTTTTATCAAGCACAGGCCTTAGCAACCTAAAGCAATACAGCAACAGAAATAAGCAACAACAAACTATCTGTTGTCTAAGTGACTCAAGCAGCATTCTTGTAACATGATTTATATGTCTAGATCTAATATTGTTACTTTAATATATCCAATCATAGGTATGTGTGGTACTGCATGAAATTTGTGGAGATGCTGCTGACATTCAATGTCAAACCAATTATGGTGTTTGATGGACGCAATCTACCTTCAAAAAAAGAAGTGGAAAAAGCTCGCAGAGAGTGAGTATTTACCTTCAATTACACATGGGTGCGTGGATGAGTGGCTGCATCACATACTGTACATGTCCTGCAAAACAGTTGAGTTTACAAATTGTGCCGATAACAAGGTGTTCACTGTGTCTCCTGGTGGCAAAGTCATCACACAATGCCTATGATCTCTTGAGATGCACACCGCATTCTTTGGATATATGCTCCTGTTTTCTTTCACTCATCAGAACAAAGGTGGTTAAGTGCCAACTATTCTGCTCATGTATGAAATGTTATATAGCCAGACAGCCGCACTTGGTAAGGTTGGAGTATTTATTTAAGAAATGACAAGCGG
The DNA here is from genome assembly GCA_028566105.1 of Hypoplectrus providencianus. NCBI lineage: Eukaryota > Metazoa > Chordata > Actinopteri > Perciformes > Serranidae > Hypoplectrus > Hypoplectrus providencianus. The sequence goes on along the minus strand of JAOWBC010000318.1, from coordinate 22,590,481 downwards.
CACCAAATCCAATACACCTGAACAACCTATTAATTACGACAGGACACGTTTTACAAAAGCCATAAATTCTGTACCTCAACTCGCAAACTTAAAATGTAGATTTTTTTTAAGTGGGTATAAAAAAACAGACACAAAAACACCCTTGAATGCCTGTTCAAAAGTTTAGAACACTGACTGACTGCTTGATGAACGGTGGAAGATCGTTCCATATGCCAGTGTAGAAGAATGAGTTCCTTGCTGTTCCTTTAGATGACATAAAACCTTCTCTGGTAAAGTAATGCTACTGATCAACCATATACACATTCATTCAATATTTACCTCACTGAATTATTTTGCATGAACTGCATTCTACTTTTCCGCTTGTCCAATATTCCACTAAACCAGGCTTAGCATGAACAGTCAAAGTGACAATAGATTAAAGCTACTACCAACAGTTTCCAATCCCAATATTAAAAGCTTAAAATAAAAGAATCCCAGTTTGCTTGCTGATTACTTCAGTATCTCTCTCAGTAATCAGCTCACTATAGAGACTCAATCCATAATCACACCAAGATGCACTATATTGCCAAAAGTAGTCACTCGCCCATCCAAATAAATGAAATTGGGTGTTCCAATCACAGAACACCACAGGTGTATAAAATTGATAAAATGGGTAGCCGGATCATCCATGGCTGAGCAGTTGGGTTGTTTTTCAGGAGTTGTGCTTGGCCCCTTAGTTCCAGTGAAAGGAACTCTGAATACCAACATACCAAGAGGTTTTGGACAATTCTGTGCTCCCACCTGTATGGTCAGTCCTAAACATTGTAGTATCATTAGTAAAATGACATGGTCTACATTATCAAAAGCCTTTGCAAGATCTAAAAAGACCATTCCTGTGTTACCTTTATCATTTTTCATCCCTCAAAGGATGTTTAGACATGGATCAGTGGAATGAGCTTTTCTGAAATCTGACTGAAATTCACGCCATTGGGAAACTTGCCCTTAAGGATGGACAGGTTGCACATGTTTGTTCTTCACATAGCTTTACTATCCTTAATAATTTTTACAGGAAGGACGGCTAGGCCAGTTGCCTTATTTGGGCTCATTGAGGACAACAAAGTGCCCCTTATGTCATCTGTCATCAGTAGAGATCAAAAATCCCCCGAATGTCATGACAGAATCTCACGATGAATGAATGACTGACTGTAGAGCCATGAGCCTAAGTGTAACTTTGAGACCAAAGATGAAGAAAGAAAGAAAGAAAGAAAGAAAGAAAGAAAGAAAGAAAGAAAGAAAGAAAGAAAGACAGTGTTGAAGGTATGGCTACCTTTGTAATGTCATGCAAAGGACAGCATCAATATTTATGTAATTACAAGATTTGGCCTTGGTTTCATCTCTTTCGACACATTCCAGAATATGTGTAGCTGGTTCAAGCTTTCACTCGCAGCATTTAGCTTTGTCCATTTTGTATCTCGCCTAGTTTCTATATGTGTTCCATCTAGTCTTCTTTTTATAAATGTATCTTTCAGACGCAGAGAATCCAACCTTCAGAAAGGCAGACAGCTACTACGTGAAGGAAAACTGTCTGAAGCAAGAGACTGTTTCACCCGCTGTATTAACATTACTCCAGCCATGGCTCATAAACTTATTAAGGTGAGAAACTTTCCACCTAAAACAAAAAGAATCTACATATAAAGAGGATTGCTGACACCTAAAAAAACACAGCACCATTTACATCAAAGTTTATTTTAGCTGCAGATTACTATAAAAGATTGTTATGCTCTTAAGTAGAACATTACCTTTGTGTTAAAATAAAGAAAGTTTGTATATCAGTGAAGTTATGTATGTTTTTGTGTATCTTCTTTTAAACCAGGCTGCAAGAGCAAAAGGAGTGGACTGTGTTGTGGCTCCATATGAAGCTGATGCTCAGTTAGCTTACCTCACTAAATCTGGCTTAGCCGAGGCCGTCATCACAGAAGACTCTGACCTCCTGGCATTTGGCTGCAAGAAGGTATTGATACACTACATTCTATAACAGAACTTGCCAATTTTGCCCTTTTTCCTTGTTTAAGGATCAACGAATCAATCCTCAAACTGTTTTCAAAGAACCAATAAACAGGATTTGTTAGCCTGATATCTGCCAATTAGCCTGAATTAGTTTAGCTAAAAATAGATATCTAGATGTTTTGTACAGAGAAGGGTGATTTTCTTGGCTGATTACAGTATTTAAAGGAGATTACATTTTGAATGGATGGAGACCAACACTACTGCTTATATAGGGAGTAAGCCAGTTTAAGAGACAACAACTGACTATATATAAAGGAGAGCAAGTCAGTGCGAAAAAACATCAATGTCTCAGGGTTATTTGTTTCTTTGTAAGCCATATGCAAAATTAAGGTTTAAGAAACTGTTTCATGGACTACCACTACTTATATATTGCAAACAAATTATAAATAATTTTTTAATCTTTTAATTTTGCAGGTGATTCTTAAAATGGACAAGCAGGGCAATGGCCTGGAGATAGACCAGAGCAACCTTGGCCGTTGTCGCTCCCTAGGAAATGTTTTCACAGAGGAAAAGTTTCGTTACATGTGCATCCTTGCTGGATGCGATTATCTGGCTTCCCTACATGGAATTGGCCTGGGTAAGGCTAGCAAACTGCTGCGACTGGCCAAAGACCCTGATATCCTCAAGGTGAGACCTGATGGTGACGAGACCAAAATCAAAACTATTTTATTAATTCGCTAAGGGGAAATCCATTTGTCTGTATTTCTCTGTAAATTGTATAGCCTGATGGCTGTAGGTACTGTAGGGAGTGTGCACCTCTCCCCCCCTTCCAGTGTGTCCAGATAAGTTCCAGTTACAGAGGCAGTTCTTTTTACTCCAGTCACTGAAGTCTTTTATCAGATCTGTATATTTAGATACCTGTCCATTCCTGATACACTATCTAAACAAGAATGCAAAAAAATGGGATTAACTGGAAAGCTTAGACTGTTGTGGATTCAGTTAATCAAATTTTAGGCATATTTGGTAGCCCCATAGTTGTTAAGTTTAGTACAAAATATCTATCTATATAATGCAGTCATAATGTTCTAAGGCCTTATACATACATATACACTCCCGTTCAAAAGTTTGGGGTCACCCAGGCAATTTTGTGTTTTCCATGAAAAGACACACTTTTATTTACCACCATGAGTTGTAAAATGAATAGAAAATATAGTCAAGACATTGACAAGGTTAGAAATAATGATTTTTATTTGAAATGATAATTTTTTCCTTCAAACTTTGCTTTTGTCAAAGAATCCTCCATTTGCAGCAATTACAGCATTGCAGACCTTTGGCATTCTAGCTGTTAATTTGTTGAGGTAATCTGGAGAAATTTCACCCCACGCTTCTAGAAACCCCTTCCACCTGTTGGATTGGCTCGATGGGCACATCTTGCGTACCGTACGGTCAAGCTGCTCCCACAACAGCTCAGTGGGGTTTAGATCTGATGACTCCATTACAGATAGAATTCCAGCTGCCTTCTTCTTCTCTAAATAGTTCTTGCACAATTTGGAGGTGTGCTTTGGGTCATTGTCCTGTTGTAGGATGAAATTGGCTCCAATCAAGCACGGTCTGCAGGGTATGGCATGGTGTTGCAAAATGGAGTTATAGCCTTCTTTATTCAAAATCCCTTTTACCCTGAACAAATCTCCCACCTTACCAGCACCAAAACAACCCTAGCCCATCACGTTACCCCCACCATGCTTGACAAATGGCGTCAGGCACTCTTCCAGCATCTTTTCAGTTGTTCTGCGTCTCACAAATGTTCTTCTGTGTGATCCAACCACCTCAAACTTCGATTCGTCCGACCATGACACTTTTTTGCAATCTTCCTCTGTCCATATTTGTGTTCTTTTGCCCATATTATTCTTTTTCTTTCATTGGCCAGTCTCAGATATAGCTTTTTCTTGGCCTCTCTGCCCTGAAGGCCAGCATCCCGGAGTCGCCTCTTCACTGTAGATGTTGACACTGGCGTTTTGCGGGTACAATTTAATGAAGCTGCCAGTTGAGGACCTGTTAGGGGTCTATTTAGGGGTCTATTATATATACACATATATACACTCAATCAGACATCTTTGTATTGATTATTTTACAAATTCTTATTACACAGTTATGACTAGGAACACTTGTCACATCGAGGTGAGCTGGATCTCAAAACAATCTTCAGATTTCCAAATCTGAAGATTAGATTGCAAGAAGATAAGCGACAAAAGTCACACCATTTAGAAAAATGGTAGAAAGTTTTGTCTACCACAACTGGTAAATTTTGATAAAATATTCAGTAAAGGTATTGCGGTATTAACCAAAAACCTTTTTTCTTTAAACCTCTGTTGTTGTTGTTGTTGTTTTTTTTTCGGTCAAGAGGCCAATGGTTGATTGTGACCTCTTGTTGCCCCTCCAGGTGATCAGAAAGATGGGCCAGTATCTAAAGATGAATCTAGTTGTCCCTGAACAGTACATAGAGGGATTCATCAAAGCAAACAACACTTTCCTCTACCAACTCGTGTTTGATCCTGTCAAGAGGAAGGTTGTACCCTTGAACCCGTACCCAGAGCACGTCGACCCAGCAACCCTCGGCTATGCTGGACAGTATCCTGCTTAACTGCCTGTAAAAAGTTACATTATTTCGTGCCATTTTTGGTTATTATTTAAGATTGTAAATGCCTCTGCATCACTTGCACAGTATTTAATCCTTGATGATGCTGAATCCAGAAATCTAGGAGATGACAAAGGTTTGCAGATGGCCCTGGGGAATATTGATATCAACACTATGGAGAGGATAGACGACTTCAGCCCAGACAGACCCGTTTCACAGGTAACCATTCACAGACAAACAACTGTGATAATCCAATCTCAGTCATGTTTAATTTAAACCGACTTTGCCAATCTCCTTTGTAGCCATCTAAACCCTGCAGTCGCAGCTGGAACCACTCACCAGCCATCAGTTCGCCCAGTATTTGGGTGAGTGGAGGCTTAAAGACAAAATCTGTTTCCTCTCCTGGTTCTGGTGCCTTGTCGGACAGGCCTGCCTCTACCAGGGGGAAGGAGAGAGTCATCAGCCTGGCTGGGCTCAGGCTGCCTTCCAGAGGGCTGCAGGTGAAGAGACCACGAGACGGTGAGCTTGCTGCAAACTTAACATAAGACTACAAGACTATTTGGGGTTGTGTGCGTGTTTATTTAAATATCTTTGTATACAGTGCTTAACATATTTATTAGACCACCATCCATTGGTTTATGCCACTGAAGTTTCTGTAATGGTTAATTTACAATTGTAGGAGCTTTTCAACTGAAATGATGTTTTTAATGCTAAAGTAGTTATCATTGTCCAGGATTTTTTCAAATGAACTGTTTTGAAATAATATTTTTCCATATATTTTTTTTTTTATTATGATATCAAAGTATAGTTATTTTCTTGCATTTTCGAACAGAAAAGTTGGGTTTAGTGGTTGAATGTTATGACTGATCAATTTCTGAATAAGAGAAGTCCAGTGAGCTAGCTCAAATTTCGGTATAAAAGCTTTTTTTATACATAAATATATATGTTTATGTCAGCAGGAAAGCTGCTGACATAAACAAACATTTTGATGCCAGTTCCCTTGCACCCACAGTGAAACATGATAGAGATTCCATTATCGTATGGGTTTTCATTTGTTGTTGTTCATGGGCAAATTAGTGAAAATTGACAGAATCATGAACTAGAATGTCCACCACATGGTTTCACATGGGTTCATATACCAACAGGACAATGACCCCACGCATACTTCAAAGCTGTGCAGAGACTATTCGATCAGGAAAAGAAGTCGATAGAGTTGTAGATTCAAAGATTGATCCCACAAAAATATCATCTGAAGCAAGTCTTTGTGAACAGCTGCAAACTTTCGGTACTGAATAACATGAGAGGCTGTGGAAAAGTCCATAATAACAGCTCTTAACAGGGCCAAAAGAGGCCATACAAAATATCTTCTGGTTATTAGGTGTGAAAAAAAGACTATTCATCATTAAAATATTTGTTTGAAAAATAAATCGCTATAATATCTTTAGTTTTAAAGAAGTTGTTCAAAGATTTCTAAAATATTTGTGTTTCTCTAATTTTTATGACAAGTGGTTAATATGTGTAGCATTGAATATATACCAGCTGGATCTGGTTTGGGAGAAACATGTGCATGGTTTATTTTTTTTTTTGTACTATATTTTTCCTCCTATAGATGATAGTGCATCAGACCAGGATATGCTGCAGCAGTACTCATCCTCCTCTCTGAAGCGATCCATGTCAGACCAGCGTTCAGACAAGCCAGTATTAACCAGCGAGTCCCGGCAACGAAACCCCTTTGCCACCCTGCTGCAAAAGAGGAACCAAGAAACTGAGGAGGATGGCCAGGCCACATGCAGCAGGTGACATTACAGACATTAAAGCACATCTAATGATCAGCTTGTCCTTGTTAACACATCTATAGTATATAGTGTGTTTACAGTGGAGTACTTTAGGGCAGAGAATACACAGACTCAGAAAGTATATGCTAAGGTTTTGTTTCCCAGTTTATTGTAAAAATATAGGCAAAAGTGTGCAGTGTTTCCCATACATAGACACCCCCCCCCCCCTTGTTCACTTATAAAGATTATGGTCAATAACATTTTCAGTTTTAATGCCTGCTAATATTTCTATACAGTAACTCCCTTTATTTGGCATGATTTCTGTGTAAAATACCTCAGTACTGCAAAACCAGCAGCGAAGGGACCTTAAAAAATGTATCCATGAACAGCTGCAATGTGCACCAACAACCACCAGGTGGCACATTTGACAAGTGCAGTCCCTTCTCTTTCAATGGGGGAAACTCAGGAAATGAGCCACTGCACGCGTTCTACCTGGCCAGTTCAGTAAACGTGCATGTTACACTGCCATACTTCACTTCATAAGAACATTATTATTATTCCATCAAATAATTTGATGATTGGATAATGGTATTTTCCATGATTGGTGGCTTCCACTAGGTTTAATATCATAATTTAAATTAATCAGTCTGGTTAATGTACACATTTTTGCTATGTTGAAGTGTGCCTATGTTGTGCAAGTTTCTCTCCTGTTGAGTTTGTGTGGTTGAGTGAGTTCTGTTGTCAAAAAGAAAAAGGTCATATACTGTCCTGTAACAACAAATTAGCCTCAGGATGTGGTAGCAAGCACAAACAAAAATGTATACCGAGTCAGAGTGATCAGGATTAATTAGATGGGGAATTAAGTCTGCTTGTCAATTTAAATTAATCTAAATGTTATTTTAAAATTATTATTGCATTCATGTTTTCAGAACGTATATGCACTCGTTTCATGTATGTTCAATGCTTTGTCTTATTTCCTCCTTCCATTGTGTCTTTATACAAGACCAGAAAATATAAGTTTGAATGGTATTTCCATGAACAAGATCCAGAAGGGAACATCGCGGCCCTCCTTGAGACCAAACAACCGAGTGTTTTTTGTCAGCCCTCAATTCTCCAAATTGTCGCTTCAGGGTTCATAATCTGCTTTGCAGCCAAGGCCATTCCCAACTCATCCTGTCGAGCCTATCGTCCTTGAAAGTACTCTGGCAATAAACCCGAAAATGAGAAAGTACCGGTAGGGCCAATTTTCCTGGATATCTATACAGTCTTGCATAACACTGCTCTATTTTTTCCAACATGTAGGTTCTTCAGCAGTTCCATTTCAGCAGCCAGCCATAGCAATGAGGAGTCTACTCAGGAAGATTTACCTGAGGATGTGGAGCGCAGAGATGTGAGTTCTCCCAGCAGCCAGAACGACTGCAGTGTTCCTGATATTCCTTCCCTGGACACTCCCAGCCCACCTCCATCACCTAGCAGTGCATCTCCCACATCAGCCAGTCAGGGTCTGGGGCTTTTTCAGTGGTCACAAAGCCTCTCCTTGACTGAACAACCAAGAGTACCCAAGTCCACTTCAGGCCTGGCTGCCCTGCAACAGTTTCAGTATAAGAAGGGAAGTTCATCCTCACCCACAAAGACCCAGAGATCCCCTGGAGGCCTGTCATGCCCACGTCAGGTCTCCATTGATGGAAGCTCAGAGGAAAAGATAGACGTCCCATGTTCCCCTTTCTCCCAGGACAGTGCCTACTTCTCTCAGTCTCAGCCTCATCTTAGTTCCTGCCACAAAGAGGAAGTCTTCAACTCCAGCTTCCCCTCCTCCTCCCAGGAAGATGTTGCATGTGTACGTACTGTTTGCCAGTGCCTTGTGTGTAAAAGTACACATACATTTCATGACCTATTAGTGTGTGTGCAGAAACTTATCTTGGTAGTATGGCTTTATTCTTAAATTTCTTTCATCTACTTCCTCAGGAAATTAATTCAGGCAAAGACTATGTGCTAGAGCAGAGTCCCAAACCCTCAGCAGAAGAAGACAGGGCACCTGGCATGTCGGGATCAAAGGTGGGTTTGTGTATGAGCGGCATTATACACAAGTTTGGCTTGATCTGCTTTTACTGACAGTGTTCCAATACATTTTAGTTAAACAGAAGAGTAGGGCTATGTCAGCCTGCTTTACAGAGCTGTAAACGCCTAATGAATTCAATAGCTGGGCGTTTGATGTCCCACGCTAGCATGGGATATGTGCTGGTAATGAGGATTTTCCACACTGACAAGCAAATAAACTATAACATATAACCATCTAAATCATTTTCACAGCTAGCAAAGCATATCATTCATTTTACTGTGTCTACAACTTAAACAGCCATGTGCTATAACTAAATAGTTATGTACAAAGTTATTAAACAGGACTTTCAATGCTCAAAGTAAGCACATAGTAATTTTTCAAAATGCAATATTTCATTCAAGGTATAGGCATTCTACATACAGCTATCGTCTACAGTTTCTATGATTGATGTAATTTCAAATTAAATGAACAGCTTTGCAAGCAGGGACAAGTCTCTAAAATTACAAATGTTCGTTTTTTTCGTTTGAAAGTTTGAGTTTAAGGCAACTGTTTTACATTTTGGCAAATACACATATTTGCTTTTTTTCATCATAGTGAGACGAGAATATGACTATAAATTTCATGTCTGTTTAGTACAGAGCTGGAGTCTTGGGAAGACTAGGAATCTGGGGACACTGCATGATTGCCACTGTTTATTTTATGTAGTGTGAATGAAAACAACTACAACATACATGTGGCTGCATCAGAATGATATTGGTGATCACAGAGAGCAGGAAGGGACAGAATAGAGATTAAAAGTCACTGATACTGATCAAATACACTGTCAGTTCAGACAGCAGAGAGTCAGCGGAAACAAAAGAGAAAATAAGACGGGGGGGCTGTTGTCCTGGAGAAGCACAAACATTTTTATTGCTTCACCCCTCAGCAACTGAACTTTTCTCTGTGTTTTTCTTTGGAGGCTTTAGTAGACTGACATGAATCTAAGGAATCCATTGGTACCAGCCATGTCTGGTTATCTTATCATCACATGCTCTTTTTTGTAATTTGTTTTTACAGCAATTCCCCTCCCCATCATTTCCAATTATCTTAAACTTTCATGACATAGGCTACTTTTTTTGTTTGTACTGGCCCCTGATTTTTTATTTTTTTTATTTTTTTGGACCATTTATTCAAATTGTAAAGTTCTACCAATAAATGTATTAAAATATACTTTATTTTTATTTTCAACAAATAAACAGCACACATTCCTGGGCTGAATCTCAAATAAATTTCTAGGTACCTGGCTTTCAGATGGTGTACACTACTTGTATGTGGTATCTAATGTTGTCCTGCCATTTTAAATTGATATTTACTAGGCCTGAATACCATAACGACAGCTAATAAAACCGGCTAACAATCTACACTTATGCACTATGAGTAGTTATCTCCCTGTCAACTAGTGATGTAACGATGAATCGCAAAACTGATACAAATGTGTGACGTTTTAATCCGGTTGAGATGAGAAATGAATCACTATAACCTTTTTCAACAGCAGAGGGCATAATCTACTTTTGACTTAACTCGTCTAACAGCTTGACATAGGTCACAGTCAGAGCTCTTATCAGCCCTGCCCACATTGGTGTTGCAAACGTAGGTCGCTGTTATTGACTTCTGTCAAATGACGGAGCCTCCTCATGAAGGCGGTCACAACAGAAAAATGTCCAGAACTGATGGGAGAGGAAATGTACTATAAACACGATCAAGATAGAGTTCAGTTTTCAAATCCTGATAAACTCAAAAACTAAACTTTCAAGAGGGCAAAAGTGGATATTTACTGACATAAGCTTGCTAATATATAGCTATCATTCAACAGCTAAAAAATAGATAATATTAGCTTGCTAACAGCTTTAACAGATTTTTAATTTATTTGTATAATTAATTTGTTTGGTGTGGGATTTGTTTTTAATCAAAATTGAACATTTCTGTTTATTTTACATTTCTGGAAGAGTTAAACAAGCAGCTAACACTGTGTTTATTTAATGTCTTCCAGGTCACGCCTTCTTTTATTTGGGGGACATGGATCTTAAAGGGGTGGCTAACGGCTAATAGTAACTGTAGCTGGAGCCTAATGATTAATTTGAGATGCAGCTCATCGCTGTTTTTGTGTTGATACTATTTACATTTACTCAGATTTGGTGCTAAATCTTACAATTTTTGAGAATTGATAAGAAGAATAACAACAGCATGAGAATAACATTAACCCTCCAAGATCTTTTGGAACACCATAAAAAAAATCCATGCTGTGTCTAAGCTTTCTGGTCACACCATAATTCATGCAACTGAAAGAAACATGTTTTTAATGCATGTATCAAACTGCATGGTTCTAGTCCAGAACTGCATGAGATAAGCATAAAGTTAGCTTGTCAGGGGTCAGGGGAACCATTTGAAAATGGTTTGACATTTTCTCCAACAAAATTTCTCCATAAAATTGTGTGTTTGCATTTCCCAGTTAGCTAGCAAGACAGGTTGGTACCAACGATTCCTTAGGTCCTCTGGTTTCATATGACATCAATATCTTCCAGTGTGCAAAGTTAAAGAGGTTAATAGGCTTTAGGGGTGTTGTATTTTATAACTTTGGACAGAGCAAGGCTAGCTTTTTCCACCAGATTCCATTCTTTATGCTAAGCTACTTCACCACAGGTCTGTACTTATGTTTATTTATTTATTTATTTCAGAAATTTTTCATGGAGGAAAGCACAATTATTCTACTGCTACATTTTAATCTTATCTCTTATACATCTTTTTTTTTCCCCTCCAGGTTTCAGGTCTGTTGAAGCCAAAGTCCAGTAGCCATGGTCAAGCAGCAAAGGTGCAAACATTTGGCCCTGCAAGAGCCAGTGGACTGAGGAAAAAGTCTGTGGGTTCTGGGAAGAAAACCCCCGTCTCCAACAATGAGAACAACCCCGGTGTCCAGGCCACCATCAGCAGCCTCTGGAAGAACTTCAGCTTCAAAAAGTAAAAAAGACTTATTTATAAGTCTTATTTAATACTTATTATATTATTAGAATATTCTAATCACTTTGTTTATATCATGGGTGTCAAACTGATTCATGAAAGGGCCGCTGTGGCTGCAGGTTTTTGTCCCAACCAAGCAGAAGCACACCTGAATCAAGTCATTCAAATCACCTGAACTGTCTTCATTCACTGGTTAGCAGCAGCAGCTGTGCTCCTGCTCGGTTGGACAAAAAACCTGCAGCCAGACCTGCACTTTCATGGATCAGTTTAACACCTGTGGTTTACATGGTTCTGAAAATCAGTTTAAAAATAGTTTCCTAGTAAGCAACACAGGAATGATCTGCAAATCTTTTATTTATAGACAGTACACTGAATTGGACAAGCTTTATTTTTAGCACAGGTAATTACTCTATAGCTGAATAACATCTTTGTAATTAGTTTTCAAGGTGTTCAGTTGGTACCATGGTTTAGGAGTAACAGTTTAGGTAGAGTTGTGGAAAGAACCCCAAAGCTTGTTGGGGAATGAGCGATCATTTTACCTACTTAGTATATTTTAACTATTTCCTTCACATATCTCATCTATTTTATTAGTAAAAACTAAATGATTACCAAATATATTTCACATTGTTGAACCTATTCGTCACAGTGAAAGAATTCTGAGCCTAACCGAAGCAGAAACCAGATTGTTCACATTGTTTAAAACATTGTCAATACAGGAAAGAGAAACCAATTAAGGTCATAGACTCAGACCAATGAAGATATGGAAAGTCATGTAAAAAAAAAAAAGAAGACATTGTTACGTGATGTTTGTAATGCCAGTAACTTTAGTCAGTGTCATAGTTTGTAATGGAATCCACCCCTCTTGTGTTTTGTAGAGATACCATAAAGATGGCTGCCTGTAAGAAAGACGAGCCCATGACTCCTGTCAGAGACAACCTGCCGGCAAGCTCACCTCAGACGGACATGAACTTAATCACCAGCTTCTGAAAGATGCTTTGAATGTTTCGCACATTGCTGGACGCTCTGTGTGGGACTGAAGCTTTTAAACATACCATGTATGTTAATGATTTGTCACAAACATGTATTTTTAATGTATAGTTTTAAATAAAGCAAACCACATCTGTGTCTGGAGTATGGTGTGGAGTTTCCTAACTATGCTAAAAAGGTGAGATTGCATCACATCTCGCTATTGTTTATTGCTTCAACACTGCAGTCAAAGAATTTGTCACCTAGTGCATACTGCATGCCAGTGTTTACTGAAAATGCCCTACACACATGCAAGGTCTGGTATGTGGATTATACTGCTGGCTTCCTTTGCATTCAAAACCATGACAGGTATCTTCCTCGGTCAGCCTGACAACTGGCTTCTCAGTATGTATGTATAAGGAGTATCAAGTGTTGAGTCTGTGCTTTTATGTGCTTCAATAATAGTATTACAGAAGAAAATCATTCTCCAGATATGTTGGTCCCCACTGATCTCTAAGTAAATCAACCTTATAACCCCTAAATGAGTATACCCGCTTTATAACTTCCAATATTAGTGAATTGTGAGTAGTTACATTAAGGATTAATTTCCCTTTTGGGATTGTTTCATATGAATTTATTATTTTTGGCCTGTGTGTTTCAAATATCTAATTATTTTTCAGGCCTTTTACTGCTTTTTTTTTTTTTAATCCAAACCAAATAACATATAATCATAACAATTAGAGCTAAGACTTGGCACAGTCTTACAATGTGTCAAAAACCACTTTCCAAAAGTTCAGATAAACCTATGCAGATGAACTGGTAAACCATCTGCATTTTGGGGGCTAATATCAGGGTATATTTTAGCCAGTTTTGCATTAGACATAATTTCCATGGATTACTATAAACTGATAAGGGTGTACACACAAAAGATAAGTGCACTTGTGCCAAAAAGAGTACCAGATCTTCTGAGTACGGATACTTAATAACAGTCAACAGATGAAGGTCAAGTGTCAATATCCCCCTGTGGGAAGTCAGATACTTGACCCTGCACATAATGTGACAGAAACAAGACTTTGGTGAATTAGACTGCTTTTGAAATCTGGTCAAAGGAGGAAAAAGGGTTATCCATGACAGTCTTTAAACATTTGAAACATTTCTTTTGTCATTTATGAAATAGTGCATCCTGCACTGAAGAGGTAAAAAGAAAAAAAGGTGGTTAAACTCAACATGGCTTAAAAGGGAGGGATGTTGAAGTGAGAGTATATCCCCAAACTCTCTGCAGTTATTAACTTTGTGTAGAAGCACATTCAAGTCCAATAAAAATTATGATGATAATAGTAATTAGCAAACCAAAATCACTACAGTATCCTTTTCAAGAAATTACAGTTGGCACATATATTGGTACAAACAGTTGGATCCCAAACCTAACATTATGATTGATGGCTAGAAACGCGACCATTGCTGTTAGCTACCCCATCTTTTTAATTCTTGAAAGCATTTCCCTAGCCTTCAGGTTTATCTGGTTTATCTGAGAAAATAAGCTCCTCCCACTACCTCCCAACCAAATGTATCTAAACTATAACAACTGTCTATGTATTAAGAATGAAATTAGGGGATTTGGTGAAGCATCTTCTTGCCTCCTAATAATAGGTGTGAAGGCTAGCAGTAGCCTATGGCAGACTGACCTTCCTCCTGAATGAGCTATTTCTATATGGTCTGTAATCACTACTGTGCTGCAGACGTGTTGTCAGAGAAGATGGATGAGTACAAACTGAGTTTTATTACATTAGTCACTCCACAGTGTTGCTGAGGGGCAGAATACCTGAGCTCCAGATACCAGGCGTGCTTTAGTTACTTCTCAAGCAGCTTGACTTATTGCACAATAGCCAATGGCTGCACTGACTGCTTTAGCCTTGATACTTGCATTTCTTAATTAGGAAATGATCTAATGCATAATACCAGTTATATGCAACAGTGTGATTTTGAAAAGGATTCATAATCTATGTCTACAGTATGTAAAATTGTAATTGTGAGGACATTAAACACTGGTAAGACAATGTCCAGACAATTATATTTGCTGTGCTACTCCTTAAATTGTTTGGCTGCAATTAAAAGAGGTGTGTAATTGTTGCACGCAGTAGAAATAAGAAAGTGATTAACTGAAAGGGTGACTGCAGGTATAAAAATCAAATGGGAACATGCAGCATTTAAAGGCCATATTTTTTTTTATTTATTTCTATGTTTAACTGTTTCAAACAGATGTTATGACACAGGATTTTCTAAAAGACTAATTTAAGAGGAATGTATTACATGTAGATTGATTTCTAGTCTTCATTTTACATTTCAGGGTTAGTTCACTTCACATTCCCTTCTTGTATGGAGGTAGTTAATTTTATTGATTTTATTGTGAATTACATTGAGTGGATGTAGTGTCGATTCCTAACTGTAGAGGTTATATCTACTCAACAGTGTTGAAGGTTTAGACAATAAGATGTCTGTGCTGTCTGTGGCAAGAATGCAGTTTCACAACATTCCCTGTGAACACGACACGACACACGAGCAGTGACTGTATCAAGACCTGCTTCTCCGATTGACATTCTTTAGTACCAGCATTATCTACTAAGTCAAACAATTCTAAAATGCAATAATAAAATCATACACCAATGAATGCCTCTTTAAAAACATTATAACATTATCTTGCGAAACAAGCCAACAGGCTGCACATGCAATCCCCTGAGGCAGAACAATAGGACATTTATAATCTTTTGAACATTGTAAAATTGTTTGTGAAAACATGACTCAGTTCAGGAAGCACAAAACTGTTGGAATCTGAGCACTTTATTTCCGTGTGCAAACCAAATGGTTCTTACTGTCTTAAACTCAAATACATAAGAGGAAAATGTATTAGTAACTGCCTGCTATGTGTTTTATCTCTGTATCAGGGACGGATTCAATGGCAGATATTCTATTATACCATGCCATATTCTTCACAGCTGCTGCTCTGCACACCCACAGTTTGATCTCTATCATGCAAATCTGGGAGGCCCACAGATTGGTCGTGGCAGGATGCAGTCATAGGTCAGACCTGTTTGCGAACCCCGCTTTAATACTCAGTTGATTAAACAGTCTTTCTTTCACATTTGATCATATGACATCAGATTTTATTATTATTGTTGTTATATATGCTTCTCTGTTCTTGGTTAACCCCAACTGCTGTTTTTTTGATGACCATAGTTTGGTTGAAATTATGAGTTTTATTACCACTGACAAAACTGGTCACAAACAATTATTTTGGTTGTATCTCCACAGTAAACACATGTAACATTCTTTTCATTCTAAAGGAAGTTTTCTAACCATGTGTTTACCACATGCTCACAGCCTGGAGGAGGAAGGAGACACACAAATATGTCAATGTACCATGTATTATTTTTGGTTTGTTGTGTGCACTGTTTCATTTACTGAAACCTCACATATATA
>JAOWBC010000318.1:22538887-22569374 GCA_028566105.1 Hypoplectrus providencianus | reverse complement strand
AGAGAATCTGCTGACTCTGTGACCTTGCTGCTGTTTAATTCTGTCAAAAGTTACTCAGCAGGCCTCATTAAATGCTGGACATAGAACAAATGAAATGATCGTATAGTGGAATGAAATACATCAACCCCATTAATACTCATTAAAATCAGACGCCAAATTTAACTAATTCTAACAGCGTCATTAAATATCCTGTTTTTGATTAGGAAAAAGTATATCACACTGGAACTAATTTCAAGGGATGTTTCTTGTAGTAAAGTGGGCGAGTTGTGTAGCATGCCAATTGGACTCTCCTTGGTCTGATTATTTTCCGAATCATTGTAACGATGAGTATTTTTGGCATACTGCAGATTTTGATTTTGATTTGTTTGCGTTTTTGCCAAAGCCTACAGCTCGCGTTCCATATGATTTTCAATACAGGCTTTGTCTCTAACTTTTTACGAGGAGAAGGGCCGATGATGAGTAAACAGCATCCTGTATTTTAAATAAGTTTCTCCAAATTACTGTTTTTCATACCATGTTTGGCAATTTTTGGAAAAACCAGTGGCAGACAAAGGTGTTGGTGCACTTTTAATATATTATTGATTTACTATCCTTCAGGACTTCTGATAGTTATAGGGTAAATACATATATTTTTCTTTCAATGAAGCCTATTTGCAGTATCCTTAAATTGACGAAAATCAATGCTTAAAATTGCCCATATTTAACAAAATAAATATCTAAACAGTCATTACATCATTTTAGTGGGGGATATTAAACACCTGCATGACCAGTAGTGATAATGTATGTTTAAGCCCCATATGCTTCAGTATTTGACTGTGTCCTGATCTTTAACAAGGCGGAGGTATAGCAACAAGTCAGTGCTATATTTAATGTAATTAAGCTCAATAGTTATAATTGAATAATTATTTAGAATTGTTGAAAGAGATAAGATTAATCAGAGGAACAGGTTGGTGTGGCTAGAAAACCAAAACTGTTTTTTTGCAGTCAATACTGAGTTGTTATCGACAGAATAATATTACATGCTTGTGCCTGTGCATTCTCGTAACTGTATTGCAAACTCGAAATTTCTCTGACAACCATGCCGAAGAGGTCATTTCAGCTGCATGATGTCAGTGCAGTCAGATTTTTTCAGCCCAGTCTGGATCAGCGACTTGTATTGGCTACAGTGGACCTGGCGCTACAATGTACCTGCTGAACATTGTATTTGGTAAGTACAAGCTTTTGTTAAAAGAAACCCAAACCTTTTTACATGTCACACATTACAAAACATTGCACTTTATGTAACATGAAATACTTTTTTATGTGACAATGATTAAAAACTTTTCAATGAAGCTATGATGAAATTATTTCTCTGTCTCTATTTTGTGTGATTTATGTAGAACAAATCATGATATTGTGATACATATTATTGTTATAATAATTGCATTTTTTAACAGGTGATTTTTCTTAATTTGCTTCCCATATTTTGCAGTAAAAATATAGGAATCAAGAGCTGACAGAGTCATTGGATCTGGAAATGTGTAATGTGTTCCTTTAATGATGGAAAAAAGAGGATGGAAGTTTGAAGAGCCACAGAAGAAAGGAAAGGAAGTCCAAAATGTACAGAAGAAAATGCAACACCTTGGCTTTAAAGCAGCATTCTAACGTAACTTTCTTATAGAAATGGAGAAAAATCCTTTTGATTTGTGGCTCTTTGTGGTTTAAGTTCTTTGCATATGTAAAGCCAAGGTGACCTGGCTTTCACTTTGCATGCTTCAGTCTTAACTCACTGGCATGTGATTTTGGTCTTGACTCTTATGTGCAGATAATTCTGTGAATTTTCTGATGTTATGGATTGTAGATGGTGACATGTTAATCTGTGAGATTAAAATACAGTGCGACTGGGCTTTAGGGACACTTATATTGTTTTCTAGGATAGAAATAAATGTGTGTTGTATTGTTCAGTATTAATATTAGCAATAGATTAAAGTTGGATTTTACTTGTTGACATCCACTTCTTCAATATGTCTTTAATATATAGTATGCATTTTATCAATTATATAATTACACATGCATATACACTGTGTATTAGTTTATGATAATGCATTTATGATGTTGTGTTTTGTGTCACAAAGGCAATTCAGTTGTGTTTGTAAAAGAAATATATAAGAATGTTAAAAGGAAGCCTGTTTGCTTTGTCTTTCTTTGAGCTGTTGTGTTAAATGTTTTTTCTCTTGTCTCAGCACTGGTAATAGGTTTCACCTTTTTTCACCTCTACTGTTCATTGATAAGCACAGTGGATTTGGATTTGCAGTCATTCAATGAACACAAACACAGTGATTGCATATAATAGTATCGGACTCCGTATTGACACTTGGCAAAAGTTATTGCTCTGTCGTCAAGTGAATAAAACAATGAAAGCTTAATTTCTGTAGATTAAGAGCAGAACACATTCTTGGAAAGTTAGCATCTGGCTGAGTGACTCCAGCCCGCTTCTCTCTGCCAGAGCCAGGTGTACCTGTAGGGAGGACTGAGGACAAGATGAATGACAGTCACTGACTGGTGTCTCCTAACTTCCCTTAATATTGTCATGTCAGGAATATTATTTTATTTTGTTTTTTTTCCAGGTAGATATTATTTAGAGGCATCATTCAAAAGGGTAAACAATGTTAAAATGTAGGAGTCCTCAAATTATGATAGACAAAGTCAGTTATCTGAAGAGTTTTTCCTAAATCAGCAAGGATTTATTAGGATCTACTTTCAGCTCTAAAATGTTTGGGAATAGGGCCCAAGGTGCTAAACTTCTTCCTGCCATATTTTCCTCACTCTCATTCTTTTAATCAATCTTCAATTGATTGGAAGTGGCATCTTATGTCTGTTCTTTCTGTTTTAATTCATAAAATGTTATTAAAATGAAGGGAAAGGCCAGACTGACGTATGATGAGTGCACATGATAGGATCTTATCAGGCTATTTTCCATGTGATTGCACGAACTGCCTTTACCGATTATGCGTACTTAGTTACCTAGGTTACTTAGTTAACTGTTGTTACTGTTAGGCTATTTTTATCATTCGTAGTATTAGTATCTTTATTAATTGTGTTGTTGTAATTACAATAGTAATATTGATAGTGAAAATGAAAATAGTGATAATACTAACTATCAATAATATTATTATAACCCTAACCAAAGAATAGTAACCCAACTTTTAAAGTTTAAAGGTAACATCTGTCTGTTACAAAAACACATCTAATCAATTCAAAGCTTTAACAATGAAAGACAAAATGATTCCACCAGGTATTTACTGCTTTCTTAAATCCAAGGGTTCACTTACTTTTTCCATCAGTGGTATGAGTGTTTCATGAATGTGTTCAGACATGGAAAATTATAACTGTTTGTGTTTATTTAGGTAAAGCACATTGTATATTTTCATACTCGAGACTTAGATGCCGATCAATTTTCTTGAACATAAAAATGCAGAACAATAGGTAATTTCACATATTTTGTTGACACTGCATTATCTAAATATGCTATTGCAGTTCTTTGTTGTACAGCACTATTCTATAAATTGTGAATATTCTCAGCCCCACTGTAGCAGCTTCTCCATAGACCATAGTACAGGGATTGGCTACGGAGGAAGCCGTCAGATTGTCCCTCCTGCACCACCACCGCACATGTGGAATCCCAATCCTGTGGAACATCATCCACCAGACAGCAGGTATATGTGTGTGTGGTCATTAAATGTTATGTGTAAGTCTAAGCGGAAATAGTTATTACTGATTTATTTGTTATGCTGAAGTTGCATTTGTTTGAAACCCGTGCATGTGTCCTTTTTAGTGAAAGTGCTGGTGAAGAATTCCTGAGATGCCTTGCAGCAAACAAGCCTCTTCCAGACTATCTCAAAGGAAACATGGCATACAACCTGGCTGATGCATTTAAGTCGGCTAATGCCATAAAAGAGGCATTCAAATCAGACCCTGAGATCCAGAAGCATGTGACCAGGAGCAAAAGCCGTAGTCGAAGCCATGACAGATCTCGTGCCAAGAGCAGGGGACGAAGCAAAAGCCAAGCACCCAGCCAAAGCAGAGCGAGGAGCAAAAGTCGTGCACGGGGAAGGAGTCGAGGAAGGAGCAAAAGCAGAGCAAGGAGTAAAAGCAGAGTGAGGAGCAAAAGCAGAGGGAGAAGCAAAAGCAGAGCGAGGAGCAAAAGCAGAGGGAGAAGCAAAAGCAGAGCGAGGAGCAGAAGCAGAGTCCGCAGTAGGAGCAGGAGTGGCGACCGGAGTAGAAAGAAGAGTCATTTACGGAGCAAGAGCCAGGTCAGAAAGTCAAGGTCACGAAGTAGCAGTGGTGAAAAGAGCCATGGCAAAGACAAAAAGAGAAAGAGGAGCCCCAGCAGCAGTGTTAGCAGCAGTAATAATCTGACAGGAAAAAGTCTGTTAGCGGGACTGAAGATGGTCATGAACAGCAAAGAACTGGAAGAGCGGCTGCCCACCCTCAAAGATGCTATCCTCACTATTCAGGTAAAGCCCATCATTCATTCTCTGAAATATATTGCTTCAGGTGGTTTAACATGTAAATGTATGTTGTATTCTTTAAGATTGGAGTTTGTGTGTGATCTTAAATCTTGTTAGAGATTCAGCTTTAATTGACCTGACTTTAATGACTAATGCACACTGGCGGTTTAATCAGTTGCATGCATAGACTTGGTTGTACCTCCCTTCCATGTGTTAAGTGTATGCTATTCTTGTGATCTTCTGCACAGGCCTCAAAAGACAGCAAAAAGGAGCATGTGCCTGCCCAGCACAGATATCTGCATCAAGACAACATTGAAAATTCTACATCACTGGAAAATGACAGTATGCTCCTTCCCCATGACAGAGTAGGCAGTGACTTCTCTTGGCTCCAGGCACAAAGTCACGAAGATGCGACAGTCCTGAAAGCTAATGAGCTTGAAGATGAAGAGTCATTCTTGTATGGAAATGAAGACTCTGTTGGAAAACAAGCTTATAAATCTTCTCCCCCACTTTTTGCAGCATTTTCCAAGATTGGAGAAGGTGCTAAACGACTGGAAAAAGATAGTTCAGGCAGTCAAGAATATCACCAGCCCCTGTTCAGTAGCTTTGGAGATCTGCTTGGTCTGCAGCAACCCCTTCGAATGGCTTCCTCTAGCGTAGGCTCTGCCAGTCAGGACAACATTGAGGGGGATAGGATTAAAAACATATTAAAGGGTCTGGAGAAATCAGACATCAGTGAGATCATGGTTAAGATGCAGGAGCAAAACAAAGCAAAGCAGGCATCTCCTACTCTTCCTGGTTCATTCCACACAGCAGCAGGCTTAGCAGTGCCTGCTCTAAACAACCCAAATGTACGGCAAGCTCTGGAGTCTTTACAGTCACTGATCAAAGGTGAGAGTCAGGTTTTTATTTTTAATGGCAATGTTTTCACCGTCCCTTCGTACTGCATTGATTTTTCTTGTTATCTACCATGTCTGTCATGTGCAGTTTCAAACCTCTTACTGTCAAATTTTATATGTATAATTGTTATTAGTAATTATGTTTCAGAAAATAATTAGACAAATGTAAAACAAATAACCTGACAAATGTAGCCAAGTTAAGATAAATAACAACACGTTTCTATTAAAAAACACATAGCCTTGCCGCAGCATGTTACATTAAAACGTTTCCGAAGTCATGAATATACACCATATACATTTATCACAGCAGGCTTGTCCATCTTTTTCTGTCAAAATATAAATGTAATCTTAAATATAAAATATCTTTTTTTTAATATGAAAAGAAAAATTCAAATATAATGCCCTGCAAATGCAATCTCAATGTAGAAAGAAAGACCGTTATGCAGTATGCATGGACACTGTGGCAGAGGGAGCCAGGAGAGAAAGTTGGGTGAGATTTAATTTCCTGATCAGCCTGGTCGAGAGAGTGTTTCATTTAGAGTTTTCTGACTGTTAAAAACAAGTAAAGATCTAGTCAGAAGACAACACGAGTAAGTGACGGGGTACGTTTGACTCTGATAGGATGAGGGTGTACACTGACAGTGCAAGTAGTGCATATAAGGTTTTACTACTTTTGTTAATGTATTCTTTCATATTGTATTATATTGCAACAAGCATTGTCTGCAATGAGTTTTGACTTGAGCAATCTGCAAGTGCAGCAAAGTCTCTCTCTTTCTCTT
This sequence comes from Hypoplectrus providencianus, assembly GCA_028566105.1. Taxonomy (NCBI): domain Eukaryota; kingdom Metazoa; phylum Chordata; class Actinopteri; order Perciformes; family Serranidae; genus Hypoplectrus; species Hypoplectrus providencianus. The sequence continues at coordinate 22,563,206 of JAOWBC010000318.1, read as the reverse complement.
ATTCACTGTGTTCACTGAGGCCTCTATGCATGTGTGGATGATTACACAGTGAATTTTATATCATATGCTTAGTATCGAGATACGTACCCAACCCAACTGTTGCCAGTTCTCCCCCAAAAGAGGCCAAGTAGTGCATTCATTGTAAGCTATTGAAAGTCAAATTGTATTGTGGACAGCGGGAGATGAAACTGTAACGAATGCATTTTGTATCACTTTCATAGGCCACACACGTTGTGTCCTAGGGCAGCCATTGGGGCTGTTGGCCACACTTTGAGCAACTTTGTATAAGATGTATCAAGTTGATTTGAAATCTATTTCTCTGCAGCTGTCAAGGGTAAGATTTTTTGGCAGCTTAGCTGAGCGGGAAGGTGCATCCAAGAAGTTGGAAACTACTGCCACAGGACTTAATGATTCACTTTCTTGTGCTTTTGATGTAAAATTCAGAATTATATTGTTTTTGTTGACTGTTCCTTAAGCTACGAAGGAGAAGCGGGAAAAGAGTGATGGCGGCTCATCTCAGACTTCCTCAAATAAATACAAGGTAATGAATTTCCAAGCCATGTCACTAGCAACTCAACATGTGAGAGATTGGAGTAAGCACTTTTAAGAATGGTGAAACCCCTTCATTTTGTTGTTTGTGTTTCCCAGGCAGGTGACGATGAGGAAAGTAAGAAAGGGAAGCAAGCCAGAATGAATAAAATGGAATCCCTGATGAAAGAATTGGAAGAACTGCTAAAGCAGGATGGTAAATCAGATTTCTCTAATAAGTTCGATGCTTCCTGGTGTCTTTAGTCTCTTCTACTGCATAAATACTCCATATGCTTCACACTTTTTCTTGTCCCTTTGCAGGATTAAGTTTCCTGACACCAGTAATTGGATTTTACTGCCATAAATGTGAGGAGTTCATTGGAGATTTAAAAAGTGCTGAAGACCATTCAGCCCTCCATCGCTACAGTACCTCCAGTAGTGTACGTATAATTACATGGTTATAATAAGGCGTCCAAGCAAAGCTCAGTGCTGGAGCCCTGATGTTTTTGTTCTTGTTAGGTTTTCATCTTTCTCCGTCTTAATTAAGTGTTTGTGTGGTAAAACCCTAAAATTAAGGTCAAGTGTATTGATTGACACCCATTGTCCTCAAGGTAGAGCTGTAACAACTAAGTTGATGTTTCTGCACTTATTAAGAACAACTTGGCTAAAGGTCAATTAATTATTCATTATCCTTAACTGCTTATCCAAACTCATGTCCTGGGGGCTGGAAACGATCCCAGCTGATATTGGATGAGGGGCTGGGTACACCCTTGACATGTCTCTGGATTTTTACAGGGCTGATACTTAAGCCCCTTTCAGACTGCCATTTCAAGCCATTTTATTCACACCTTTGTGATGTTTGGCCTTTAGTCTGAATATCCTGGAGGCATAATGGGGGAAAAATTAATTCCATCTTTGTAGGTGTTAAATTGTGGAGATTGAAGACACAAAATATGTCATATATGTTATTTGTGCGACCATTACTCAGGTAATAAGAGGAAAAGTGGACTGTATCACCAGAAACTTAAAAAAAAAATCCTTTCAGCTTTTTTGTCTTCATGCTGCTAATATGTTTTTATGTGTTTTAAGCAGAAAGTGCAGGTGGATAAGCTTGTTGAAGACAGCAAGGGGCGCACATGCCATTACAGCAACACTCAGAACCCCCACCACTCAGACAAGAGAGACCACAAGGACTACAGTTACGGTCGAGATTCAGGAGAACACAGAAGTAACAGTGATCAGCAACGAGACTGGAGGGACGAAAGAGATCATCGAAGCAAACACCACGACAACCACAGAAGCCACGGGGCCGGGCAGGAAAGTCTCTCCCTGAAAGAGGAGATGAAGAAGGAGAGGCTGCTCATAACCGTGTCCCGTGGACTGACGCCTCCTCCAGGCGCAAGGGTCAAAGATGAAGTGAACAAGGAGCAAAGCAAAGTCAAAGAGGAAAACACAGACAGAAAAGGAAAATCATCCAAGGGCAGCAAAGAAACAAATGAAAGCAGTGATAGCAGTGACAGTGACAAAGGTAAAAAGCACAAAACAAAATCCCTTAAAAAGAAGAAGAAGAAGAAGGAGAAAAAGAAGAAGAAGGAGAAGTCCTAATTGTTATATTAGGCTTCCTGCTTTCCGAATCTGCACTGAACTGAGAGGATGTCGGCTGACCATGTTTCTAAACATAAGGTCCTAGTGCTGTCATTGCACTCCTGTAGACCATGTTGCTGTTTGTTTTTCCCTACCCAGTTATTTTTTTTATTCCTGTGATCAACTGAGGGAGGTAAGCCTAAAGGAGTGGAACATCGGTGTGCTAAAGGAACAAGCCGACTTTCTAGGAAATGCACCAGTTTACAATCAGCCAAGTCAAAAATGAATATTATCAATTACTACTTTGACCATCTAGTCTAAAGATTGGGCATGGGTTGAGTTGTAGGAGGTGTGCTTTTCTCCTCCTGGCAGAGCTGCTCCCATTGTTTCTGCCAGCAACAGGCCAAACTCACCCTAGATGGATCTCTGCAGGACACATGTCAGTATTTATTTTTAGGTTCAGCATTTTCCAAAATCGAAATTGATTTTTACAAGGTAGTGGATATGTTGTCGGATGATATGACCTTGCCTTCTGGTTCAATGTGTTCATTCAATGTTATCTTGCTTTTATGCATTTTTATCTGAAATACATAATGACACACAAGTCTTTGTCCTGATGTGACTGTCTATAATAAAGAGGTTTACAAAAGAATCTGTGTAAAAAACTGCATTATTGCATGGTTAGAGGAATGCTTTGTCTCTGTGCTGTGTTTGCCATAATCAATGACCAAAAATGTAATTTTTATAGGTTTGGAAGTTATATGTGGGGCTATTTTTAAAGTATAATCAAAAGCAATCTGCAAACTTGACATCAATAAATACTACACAACTACATTTATGTTTTCTCAGCTACTTAGTTGTAGCTAATGTAATTATTGCATGGGTTATGGTGAGATGCAATTTTTTTAAGGTTATGAACACAAGAGCTAACATGCCTCAGCATTTGTTGAAATAACTAGTTACTACAATATTTCGATATCTAGTCTTTGCTAAACAACTAAATTTTTTGGCAAAAAAAAAAAAAAGAAATACATTATTAGTAAGCTTTTTACAGCTATATTCATGTCAGCAGTATAAAAATTGCCCAATACATCAATTACCAGTATTTCCTTCTGCGATTAGGCTGGTTTAAAACCCATCAAACTGGTTTGATGTTAAACCTAACACTGGACTGGAGCAGTGTACAGACTTAACCACTCAGTGTCGCACTTCACTTGATAACAGACTAAGCAGTAGCAGCAGTATATGGTTACAACAGCAAAAGAGAAAACATGACATTTGGAGAAACCGAAAGTCAAACTCAAAAGATAAATTGGAATTGGACAATGATTCCTCACCACTGATTGGATGCTCTGTCTGTCAGTCAGCACAAGCAGCTTCTTTTGGATTTCCAACAGACTGGATGCAGTACTACAGCACGTTGCTGCCTCTCACAGGTTAGGATCATAAAATGAGAATAAGTCTTTCTCAGTGCAACAGAGATTATGTATTCTTATTGATTTGGTTTTTATATGTTTGTAGTATAGTGATACATTGAAATGTGAAATTATCAATTCAGAGATTAATTATATTCCGACATGTCCTTAGATACATGTTTTACATAATAAAATATAATGTTATATTTATTTGTTTATTTTTATTTACATGTGTGGATGTGTTTAGGCATGCAAAATCATATTTTACTTGCCTTTGTGAGATATAAATGTAACTGATGGGTGGGTATATTATATTGTCTGAATTATATCTTACACCATATTATACAACATACTAAGATATTTTGCTGTACAATATTAGGCCATATTTTAGTGTTGAACTATTATTATCCTAAACTATAATATGACACTCACCTATACAATGTCTTATTCATGATATCAAAATGAACCATGTTTTATTGATGTTAATATTTTAAAATTACAATATATCAATGTGGTGTATGCAGTTTATATCTCCAATACAACCACAACAGTCTCTACATGTCACACAGAGAAGGAAGATGAGGGGGGCAGATAAAAATAACCCAAAAGCTCTTGTGTGACAATTCCCACCCAGATGCAAATAGGCTACTGTTGAATTTATGTGATCTTTTTTTTAAGAAAGTGTTTGCGAATAATAAAGTGGAGGATTTTTTATTATTATTATTAAAAAATAATTTAACACGTTGTTTTATTTAAATTATTCAATTATTTTATCAGTAATATCCAGCTAACTCTGTGTTACTTTTACATGTAATATTTACTTCCTGAACCAACTTGGATAAATTTCCTTATCTGTTGATAATAAGGTAGTTATATCTAGCTATGCATGAATTAATGAATCTCTTAAGCAGGTTAATATTATGAATCATAACACTACCACTAATTAGATAACCTAAAGAAGAATGTTGGGTTTAACTGTAGGCATACATTTGAGACAAAATATATTTATAATGTCTAGTAGGTCCATATTTTTAGAATAAACATGTTGTAAGATCCTTTGCTCTTCCTACCACCGGGTGGAGAAAGGCCCTCATTATGACTAGCAAGATGAGTTGTTAAATAAACCTGTGGCTCATTGATCAGCAGTGAGAGGGCAGGAGGAAGCATGCAGTTTTTGACATATATAGCGAACCCTTTGCTAATCAAAGAGGTCCACTATATCAGTGAGATCCGGTTCAGAAGTCTATGATCCACATAAATAAAACGTCCACAGTTTCAGTGTCACTTTTGTTCTTTAATATACTTAAGACAAACCAACATAAGCGTTATTTGATCACAAACTAAGTTCTTCATTCCAACCAGGTACACTGCGTTCTTGTGCGATCTATGTGTTCCTTGTGCAGTTAAAAACTGTCTGCTTCCTTCTGGCCTCTCACTGCCAATCAATGAGACAACAACAACTCATCATGGTAGTCATAATGAGTGCCCTTCTCCACCTGGTGGTAGAAGAGCAAACAATCAAATAAACAAATAAAATGGCTCTTACACATGTGCATTAACCTTTTGTATTGTTTAAATTCTTCTTTTTTGTCTTAGTCCTACCTAAACCTGCCTTTCCAGTCATGACAATTCTAAATGTTTGCTATATCACAGGCATTGGTGTTCATCAAAACAAAGCACCATTCCTCACCGAAGTCATCATGTACACTTTACAAAGGATATGGTGGATTGATCTGATTCAGCAGCAAAGTTTTTTTTGTGGTACACAAAATAACTCAAACATTGTGACATGCCCGTTAGTAGCAATAAAAAAAAAAAAACCCAAACAGATCCATCAGCTTGCGTAGTGTAAGTGTAACATTTACATACATTCTTATTTTCTTGACTAGGATCAGGATTTTTGGGAAGAGTAGAATTTAAATAATGACCTTTGAACTTAACAAGGCTGTTCCAGCCAAGTAGTGCTGCTTAAATGAAGCCAAACCTATCCCGAGAAACATTGTAGTCATACATACTTCTTGTTTTTTAGAAACCAGTGCTGGAAGAGGACTGTTAGCATAGTCACTGCCCACAATATACCACACTATTTCTCTTTGGCAAACAATAACTTTTCTGCCACTGCTCACAAGCTGCTGGTACTCTGATCTGCCGTCTCTACATGGCACTTTGTGGGCGATTTCTAATGGCCCTAAATAAATGACCTAAGCTTATGCCTTATACCCCCAGTTTAAAACGCTGTTTCATAATTGTATGAATGCCGTGATGTCACAAACTGTGGAGCTGTCTGCTCTACAGGTCGTCAAACAAACGGTCGTCCACTCTGTCTCCATCTTTAAGCATGGGCACTAAGTCATGAAAACTAAATGAACAACAGTGCGAGTACAACATGTCCCAGTCAGAGCTTGTTTATAGCTTATTGTAAAACTTATTTCCTTTTCTTTAGCGCGAATTGTACGAGAGTTCACGGTTTACAACTGTGCAGACACGCTACACGGTGGCGCTCATGTCCCGCCGCAACTGTTTTAGATAATTGGGGCGTGGCAGTAAAGCATTTGACACGGATGCAGGAACTGACTCGTCAACAGCCATGTTTATGAAGAAGGCACTCTTCTTTGACCTCACTCCATCCAAAATTTGCTACTGTGCTTGCTGGTAAAATATGAACATATAGTATATCAATGACATCAAAAACTCCGACATTCAACTGCGTCATTCATCATGATCTCCCGTCAGTGTTGAAGCTGTGGGCGGAGCCGCAGCTCAGTGGGCGGGCACAGCTAACTGATGTTCGGGCTGGACTGCCGGGCAGGCCTATAGACTGAGGAGAGGAGGAGGACCTTCAAGGAAGGAGAAGGATTACAGAAGTTTTCTTTTTCAACGACCTTGTTTTATGTAGTTTCTTCATTTTATTTTTAAATTTATTAAAACAGTAACCAAAAAGATGGGGAATCGGGTCGCTCGTGAGGACTACGAGTGGGTGTATACGGATCAGCCGCATGCCGACAGGAGAAAAGAGATTCTGGGTGAGCTAGCTTATTCATTAGCAAGTTTCGGATAAACATAACATTACCTAAACTTAGATATGACTTTTTCAATTCCACTTGGTGGATAATAATGGGCATTAGTTAAACATGTAATGTTGCATGTCTAGCAAAGCCTTATCGGTTGACTCGGTTTGCTAAGGTAACTAAGCTAACGGTTTCATATCCGCTAATGTATTTGCCAAGTGCTAGCTAACTGATAAGGGTAAGGTTTAGCACTCCACGTCCTTTTAAAGACTGACTGTCAACGCCTTGGCTGTTATCAGAACTTAAAAATATATGTATAAAGATCTAAGCTTACTGGAACATGTTGAAGTAAGCAATATAACCTTATAGCAACAGTCGTGGTCTCGCCACTCCCTAAAATGACAAGTCAACGCTGGCGTTACCTCACTTCTGAGCGTCTATTAGAAAACTTGTAATAACGGTATTGATTTTTACCTAAGAAAAGAAAAGCCTACAGCACAAGGCTTTTACACTGAGGCCATGCATAAAGATGTCCTTCAGTTGCTGCTGTTTGCTATCAGCTATTCTGCGTGACCAGAGTTAAATAAACACAAGAAAAATCCACATCCCTTTGGTGCGACTCATACGTAAGCGACGCCAGCAACGTGATTTCAGCATGGACGTTATGATTATTAGTTAGATAACGAGAAAGGTTGGCAGGAAAAAAAAGTCGTTATGCTATGTAGAAATTTAAGGAATGTTTTATGCCTTTACATTTGGATATGTTTTGCTGTAAGAGTGCTGCTTTGATCAGTCTAGAGCTCAGCTTATGAGCATTTTCAAAATCATTGCATCTACTATTTTCTCAATGAATTATCTGTTTGGTCCTTGAAATGTTAAAAAAAGGAAAAAGAAAACATGGGAGTTTTACCATTGGACTGAGACACTGACCTTTTGACTTATGGCTCTGTGAACCATTTACCTTGCACAGCAGTTGTTTTTATTGCTTATCATGAGATCCCATAGAGAATCACAGGGTTACATATCTCATGAAAATCGTTTTCATCTGGCATCAAGTGTGTGTCCAAAGTACAATAATTCTAACAAGTCAGCATGCTGTGAGGGACTACAGGCAGTTGAGGTGGGGGTGGGGATAGGTGTGTGACCACCATGAAGACACAGAAGCTACTGTTAACTCAGAACAACAATGGTGTCTATTAGACAGGTTCGGGTAGATCCTGTAAAGAGTACCTTATACCAGAACTGGATAGTACTTTTCTTTAAAAGTTAAGAATGTCACTAAATGCTTTTCTACATAGAAAGTATGTTTTTGCTCAACTCTCCATGGGCACAGACAGGTATTTTTTGAAAATGCCTGTCTTGTTCCACTGAAATTCTCAGCTAGTGTGTGTAATAAACATTTGGTCCATCAGGTTAGTAACCAGTAATTTCCATAACTGAATTAAGGGGTCAGGCCCATAAGAACTGTTCCGTTTTGTGGCGATCACAAAGACCTCTTTTGTGTCAAACTGCCCATGTATGTAAAATCAGGTGGTCTACCCTGTTGTCCTGAGACCGAGACTTTTTTTAGGATGATTGCAAATGTATATATTTTCTGTTCAGCTTTTTGTCTCTAATGTCCTTGTTTGGATAAAAGACACTTAATTTAATTTGTCAACACAAATTACTGCCATTGTGCTGATAGTGAGACAAGTGCTGTGGCTAAAGATACTTATTGACAACAGAGCTGTCCCCTGGGTTGAATTATTCATGTTACTGAATGCGGCTGCCACGCTCAATGTTGGCAATGTGTCTGTGAAAGAGTTTACAAAGAAATAGCAAGCAAAGTTTCTACTTACATTGTTTTTATTAAACACTTGGTGTAAAAACCTCCAAACTATCTACACCGTGTCCATGCAAGGAATGTTTGGTCAGATTCTTAACTTGATTATGTTATCTCATTGTTAAGACAAAACAAACAAACATAATGCTGTTATCCCCACCAGCTCTGTGAAGAGAATTCACCACAAAACAATACCACATTATATTTAACGGTGAATGTAACAAAGATAAGCTGCATACAGTCACATGCCTCAGGCCTACTAAAGACCAGCTCGGCCCTCTGGGGGTGTGGGCCAACCTATCAGGTTTTGCCATTGGCTATTTTGTCTCCTTTTTTTCCCCGATTTACATTTACACTACTGAGGGAAACTTTTTTCAACATTTGTTCAACTTCTGGAGCTCCGAATTGAATATCTATGGTATTCATCCTCTTGCACATTCTAATGCCACTATTTTAGCAAATGCTTGGGCATCTCAAATTACAGTCTAGATCAGTAAACATAATTTCTTAGATATCTTTAACATGGGATCAGTCACAAATTAAGATTCCATTATTAACAATAAAGATCATTAATCTGTATTTCATGAAATTAAATTTATTAAATTGTACTATTGACTATTGTGCTGCCTGTTCTTTTTTGTCTACTGATAAACTCGAAACCAAAGAGAAGCAAAATTGAACAGATTATTTAAGAATTAATATTCACACAATCAGTTAAACATTACTTTACTGTGTATTTATTATCCCCAAATATCCTACTTGAATTTTCATTTTCTCTTAACATAGGTAGAACATATTTAAGCAAAAGCAGCACCTTAGTTAACAATAAAATGAGCCAAAATTTATTCAAGTATCTACAGTATTTCAGTATTATTGAACAGATAAACTTGAAGCAAAAACTCAATTTAAACACTCTTGACAAGCACAGGTCTGGTCAAACAGAACACAGGTTGAGAGCACGGATTCAGAGCAAATTAAGTTCACCTGTGTCTAAAAGTCTTCAAGCTAAATAAACAGCAAGTATTTGAAAACAAACCACATATATGAACTGCTACGCTGTTGGCAGGTCAAATGCTTCTGTTTCGCTTTGCCTACATTACCATGTAGTGACAAGGTACGTGCCTTAACACAGGGGCTAGTAAAAACTTGCACTGGCTTGTGAAGCTTTTACCCTACCAAGATGGTGTATTACGCCTCAGAATCCCTACGTTTGAGACCTCAACAGTTGGGAAAGGGCTGGGCTGAATTATTTCTTCAGCATGTCACCTGAAATGCCCTCACATTCTTACTGTTCTTCAGTCTCCTGTCAGTGATTAAGATAACAAAGACTTGATAAAGGATTTACTGCATAATTACTGCCCAGGTATCAGTTTCTGTCCCAGTTTTAGAGGTATATCAGCTGAAGAGTTGAATCTACACAAGCAGGGGTCAACTGTCATATTGCATATTAAAGGATAATTAAATGGCATTATTACAAATATTATATATCCCACAGTTTCATAACAATAATTTTTTTTAAACAACCTGTAATTGCAGTTTTACAGTTAGTTGTTATGTTGCGCTGTACTTAAATATCTTAAAATATGAATAACCACTTTTTATAGGAGATACAATTCACCTTGAAACATAAATGTATCAGTATCTGGAAGGGCATTCTGGCATCTAATAGGCCATTTGAGCCCCATCATAGCAAGTACTTCCACACAGTGGTTTATCAGTTACTATTACTGTTATTGTTGCGTCACTTTATGTCTTTAAGCTTGCATGAAACTGGCCTCCAAGCTGTGAGACACTCTTTGTTACCTCCACAGCAAACATAAATATCTGAATTGTTAGTTATGTCTATTTAAGTTATTTTTTTCAGAGGTATGTCAATATATTTTTCAAACGACATATAGGATGAGACAATACTGTGAATAAAGTTTGATGTTGCGTTACATAACCTGTTTCTTCTGTAAAGCCACACCAGTGTTTGCATCTCTTCTCTCTGCAAAAACACAGCCCCACACATAAAGTCCTGCAGACGCTGCACCTGTTACCACTGTTGACATTTTTCTACATTTTTAGTTTTATTTGCACAGCTGTGTAGTCAGTTAGGTGGAAGAGGAAAACCTGTGAATGTTCCAGTGATTCTGCTGGTAACATTCTTGCTAGATGTAACAGTAACTTTAGTTATTTGAGTCTGTATGTAGGCAAGAGATGTCATTATTATCAATAAATTTAAAGTTTAAAAATGCAGAACAGCATGTATACAGAAAATTCATACATCAGATGTATAAAATACAGACCTTTTGATTAACATTCTTAGAAATTGCAGCAGCAATAGTATTTACCTTATCTACTCTCTAGCTGACTGGACTGAACTCTCTTTAACGATCTGCTTGGCAGGATGACACTTCTGTGAAATCAAAGGATCTGGTGATGAGATACAAAGTTTTATTTTCAACACATTAATCATCACTAAGCGTAACTGAAGTTTTTTGTTTTTTTCTCCCACAGCCAAATACCCAGAAATCAAGACGCTGATGGGTCCCGACCCGAGGCTGAAATGGATTGTGTGCATGATGGTGGCTATACAGTTTTTAGCTTTCTACCTGGTCAAAGATTTGGACTGGAAATGGGTTTTGTTTTGGACCTATGCCTTTGGCAGCTGTATCAACCACTCAATGACCCTTGCAATTCACGAGATCTCCCACAACACAGCCTTTGGAAACAACAAGGCCCTGTGGAACCGCTACTTTGCCATATTTGCCAACCTGCCCATCGGCCTGCCCTACTCCGCCTCCTTTAAACGCTATCACCTCGACCATCACCGCTACCTGGGTGGAGATGGGGTAGATGTAGACATCCCTACTGAGTTTGAAGGATGGTTCTTCTGCACACGCTTCCGCAAATTAATCTGGATTATGCTGCAGCCACTGTTCTACGCCATCCGTCCTCTCTGCATTAACCCCAAACCCATCACTCAGCTGGAGGTGACAAACTTAGCTATCCAGCTCACCTTTAACGTCCTGCTCTGCTGGATGTGGGGGCCTAAACCTGTGGTCTACATGCTGGCGGGCTCCATGCTGGGGATGGGCTTGCACCCCATCTCTGGTCACTTCATCGCTGAGCACTATATGTTCCTTAAAGGTCATGAGACCTACTCTTACTATGGCTCCCTCAACCTGCTCACCTTCAACGTGGGCTACCACAACGAGCACCATGACTTCCCTAGCATCCCAGGACGCAGGCTGCCCATGGTTAGTATCGTCAGCCAAAGTTGACACAGATTACGCTCTCAGCTGCATATGAGGTCAGAAAGGAATCAGATTTGTGGTGGAGAAAACTCTTTCTTGGCAGGCATCTTAACTAGTTATTCTCGAAAACACTGATACTGAGAAATGTATGTCATTCCACCAGAGCTGGTTCCCGGTCGGTGCCAGTCTCGAACCGTGAACCACTTACATCAAGGGCTGGGGCCGGGGTTATCATGACAAACAGGGCAAACAAAAATGTATACTATTAATTTAATGTTATATGTTTGGACGTAATGTTGGTTCGCAAATTGAACCGACTTGGAACCAGCGTGCACTGGCTCCGAACCAGCCCTGAAACTGCTTTGGTGGAAAGGGGGTTGAAATGTACGTTCCTAGGGTTTTTGTTTTTGTTTTTGGTTTAATCTGAGCCATAACAATCTGTATCTAGCAAAATAATGAAAAGAATACTCAGGCCATCCCATAGCCCAAAGTAGCCTAAAGGCGGATGTGTTGAGTATGGTTTAGATATATAAAACAGATGTCCCCAGCCTAATTGATTAGCCCTGCTTAATGCTAACCTTATTGTACTAACATGATAGACTGTAAATGTTAGCTTTTTAACATACTTATTGTATGCATGTTAAAATGCTGATTTAATGAATGATAAGCATTGTAAATGCTGAATGTAGATAAGTTTATATTCTAACCTAAATAACTTAAAAGGGGGTTTTGACATTCATTAAAATAGAGCTGTAGCCATAGTTCTGGCTTGTCACAAGTACGTACTTGGTTCTGCCTTACATAAGAACAGTAGAAACATACACTTAAACATAAACTAAAGATTAGAAACAAGATAAAACGGCTGCTAAATGTGACCATATAGCTGTAATAACACCATCCAGTATGCTAAGCACCGAAAACAAGTCAATAAAAAGGGTCAAACTCAGATAATGTAATCAATTTTCTACAGACTGAAATAGTTAAGGCTTTATTGTTGGAGTTAACTGCAGCTACAGTGTTAGAGTATATGGATTTGATAAATCTCAATTTCAGGAGTCATTAACTTCCTACAAAGTACTATATTATGTTGTGAATATTAGAGTGTTTGTTTGGGGGGAATTGTGTTCTCCTAAGCAGATTTATACTTGTAGATGGATTTCACACTTGCATTTTCAACTCATCTGAACTGACTGAAAGACTCACTCAGTAACTCTACCAATTAATTGGAAGGAGACCAATTGATCACTGTCCTTTTCCCCATCACAGTGTTATTTTTCATTTTACATTATTACTGTATGATTCTTTCATGACATGTTTGCGATCCAAAGGCTCTAACAGCTCTGCCACAGTTCTCATCAAGGTTGTCATCAGCAGCACCAAACTTACCTGTTTCACAGTGATCAGAATGTTTGAAACATGAAGCCATTGATCTGCTCTGTTATCATTTTTTCTAAATTTAATCCAAAATAAAGGGGCTATCCAGCAGTGTTCATGACCCTGTTTCTTCTTCTTTTCCAGGTGAAGAAAATAGCTGGAGAGTATTACGATGACCTGCCTCAGTACTCATCGTGGATGAAGGTGCTGTACGACTTCATCATGGACGATTCACTGAGCCCGTACTCTCGAGTCAAGAGAAAGCTGACAAAAGATCTCAAATTGGAGTAACTTCACCTCAAGCTTCTCTTGAACAAAGCTGTAGTGTCCACCATGACAGCAGCCCGGCTCACAAACCCATAAACTTACCAGCTTCTGCATAATAATGCATTCAGCATGGGAAATACGAGTGGACGTTATGAAAGAGTGCCTTTCCTCTACAGAAACAAAAAAAAGTTTAGTTGTTGTCCAGGCCAGAAAAATACAATTTATTTTATGTTGAATTCTGATATTAAATTGAAAATATAGGCGTTTTAGTTCTTAGGGCTGGTTGCATAAAGACTTCAACTCCGATCAAACAAATAGTTGAAATAAACATCTAAATTGAATATTGATTTCATTAAATTTGGTTAACACATTGATGCTCCCTCACAATGGATCACAGCTGTTAAATTTATCCAATAGTTTGGTTTAAACAACGCCTACATTTCCACTGAAGGCATCTGCATCTTTCACTGCTGTTGGAGATGATCTTCTGTCGTAGTACCTGCTGTGCTATCTGTTAACATCCACCAGTGATAAAAGGTTGTCAGTGAAACAGTACTGAGCAGCAGTTAAATATGTACCAACTGCTGAAGGATGTGCTTCTTTGTCCAGTGGATGTTTAAACTGAGCTCGGTTGTTCCCTCCCTGTTGTCAAACTGTTTGCATTAGGCTCTTAAAGCAAAACAAAACCAGTCTCAGATCTCTTTATGCCACCTGCCCCATAAGTTAGCCACAAAGGTTGCTACACAGCCAGTTAAAAATAAACCCACACGGGTTTTGTAACATCTACTGCTGTGAGATGTGCAAACCACGTCAAAGGCGTTTGCTTTGCAGATTGTATTCTGCCTCAGAGATTAACTGTATAAAGCTGAATGAACTCAGACATGTCTCCCTACATCTTGGACTTTAAATATCGAGCTCGAGAGCATGAAGGCAGTTTTGCTATTATTTGACAGCATCTCTGCGTGTGTGTGCATTTCTGCGTGTATCAAAGTGGACCAAAGTTGAACTCTCTGAATCCACATCTGCGTAGGAATTGAGTTTGTTGCAACATATGTGAGTGTGATCCGGTCTGTTTGATAGGACACGTTTTTAGTTCACGGGAAGGCTTGCAAAAATTGCTTTATATGTCATTGGAACAGATAAGCTTTTCTTGCCTGTGAGCTTTTTTCTGCTTTTTAACATGTAACTTTTATCTGCCACCACATGTCCACCTATTGTCCAAAGCCCACGCAAACTGTGCGATGAAAGTTTGTTCCTCATCAGTGCCTCAGACCTTTGTTTTTAATTCCACATTTGTGGTCTCCATTTAAATGTTGTAAAGTTACTCACTTAAATGAAAAACTGCTTCATGTCTTAATCACTGGAATTTATCGTTTTATTTTGTTTATTCCCCCTCGGTTGCACAGGCAGGAACCAAATAACAAAGGATTGAAAAAGAAGATTCTGCAATTTTTATATTCAGTATTATTAATTTTGAATGCTTTTAAACCCAAATAAATATAAATAAATCCTCAATTTATCTGACCAGATGTAGCAATACATTTGAAACATATGGAACCTAATGAAATTGTTTTTATCTGTGTAAACTGGTGATATATCCTTTATCTTGAAGCATAACATTTATACAAAATATTGAAAATGATATGTTCAATAAAACAATAAATCAAAGCAAAAACAACATGTATATTATTTTGGAGGGGTGCATCTGTGGACTGCATTCATTCTGTTCTGTAGTTTTGTGTTTAGGGCTGCATACAGGTCAACACAATGTCAAGACATCTATCCAAATGATGAATTCAGGGTAGAACCTGTTGAGCCCAAGAGGAGAGTCCTAAACAATGGGTGTGAGCGCCCTTCAGGTCCGTGTGCAAGGCAAAAATGGCTGTATGATTTGACAGTCAGTTTTTTCTGCCCCCTGGTGGATGATCTATGTACTGCAGGCACTGGAAGTCGTTTAAATGGGAAAACCAAAATGGCTGCCCTCATTCACAGACCTGCAGATTATTGCTCAACCAGAATAGAATGATATAATTTTAATTTGCACATTTCTCCTTTAAAAACGGTTTGAGTATCCTGTTGTTTTGGATAAAGATATGCCCTGTAGTGCAATACAAGTGTTAGTAATGAAGGTTTGAACAGTATTCTAAATATTTTTGTAAGACAACGTACAACAACGTAAGAACAAAATTCCAATAAGGACATAGTCGTAACACATATGAATTCATTATAGACTAGAACTTGATTAATACACTAAACATTAAATATCTCGTAATGACACTTAATTCTAACAAGGGTTACGGAATTATGTCTGAGATCAAGTCCCATATTCAAAAAATAATGCCAAGTGGCAACTGTTTTTAACGTTGTGTTTTACTTGTATAAAGTCTTTATTTATTGAACTACTATTAACTATAATTTATTAAACTACGACAAAAGACACACCATCTCCAATATAAAGTTAATTTTTGACCTTTGGTCCAGAATTGTCATGATTGATAAGAGTCCAGCCCTGAACAGTTCTACATAACAATATTTTTATAAAGCTCTGCCCCTTATGCTTAAATCACGCCCCCTTTCCCAGCTAAAGAACCATTTATTGTACAAAATTGTATGAGGTGTCATTACACTCAGCACAGAGTCCATATTTAATAGATAATTAATTACCCCGCCCCTTATTATAAGCTGAGCTTGTTTGTGTAATTAAAAAATCATCTGTCACACGGACATGTTTGATTTGACATTAGACTCAGCAGAGAGTCCATGTTTAATGAATGATTGATGAGCAAACCCCTTGTGATTGGCACCATTTTTGTTACAAGTGAACCATTTGTCCTACACTCTCGAGTGAGGTATCACTGTACTCAGCAGGGGGTTCTTTCATCATTGGCATAGCTTTGGCCTGCCCCATTACTTGGTCAGGCCTCCTTTCATGCCTGTTGACGTGGTTGCCAGATTCTTCTTGAAGGGGGGCGGTGTTAACGGTAGCGATACCAAGTTTGGGGTTGCCTCCCCAGAGGTCCATGTTTGGGCGAGGGCCTGTTCAAAGCTGCTTGCAGCATTAATTATTATTATTATTATTATTATTATTATTATTATTATTATTATTATTATATTTTATTATTTCTGAGCAATTTGAAGGATTTTTTAAATGTGTTTGTTTTTACAGGTGCTGTTATCAAAGCCCCACCATGACACACACACATACACCCTGATCCAAAGACCTGGTACATTGTTTTTTAACAAAAACAACTTTGTTAAATTTGTTCAGGAAAAACTTGAAAGATAAAACATTTTATTCTAAACATTTTTTTAAGCAGATCATTTCTAATTTTGTAATAGGTGTGCATCTTGTTTCAACCTTTTTACAAAATGTTCTGACCTTACAAAGTGTATGAACTCTTAGATGCATGTTGCTTTTGATAACAGCTTAATCACACTGTAGAACTGTAGCTTTCACCTGTCAAGTACAATTAAAGCACCAAATGTAGAGGTATCTGTATACAGACACCAACATATGAACGACACATTAACACATCTAGTTTTACGCCTAGTTTTTACACCTTTTCTTGATAATTACACCTTAACAGTGTCTTAGCAATACATCAAATTGATCACTTATCCAGTTTGAACGGGTGAGTGTCATACTTTCCCATTGGCTGCTGAGCAAAAGGGTAAAAACTTTGTGTGAGCCTTACAGGTTATTCCTTTAACTCCCTTGTTCGTAGCCTCTAAATTTAAAATATTTAAATTTCAGTTATATCAGCATGTTTAATGTTACTTGGGAATGAAAAAAAAAAAATGTTTCATCAAGTTAAAACCATCACCTTTTGATCCGCTACTACATTTTGGGGACATTCCAACTCTGACACCATTCATCATACGTTAGGTTTATATGAATACATATATTATTATTGTGTGGAGAAATAAAAGCTTTTAGATGGTTCAAAATACAGAACATCTTAATGAATTCCCAATTTTTTGGAAAACATTTTCTGAGCCATTTTAATTTTAATGTAGGGCTATGGCCAGCAGAGGGCACATTTTCACTAATAACAGCGACAAGCAATGCTTTTGTTCACTGATGAGGCATTCACAAGAGATAAGTAGGAAGAAAAACTGATATTACACATTCTGATTGAATATAGCCTTTGACAGTATCTTGGAAACCAGACAAATTTGCTCAACTCATTTTTATTTGATCTGGCAGATGAGTGTGGTTACTTTCTTTCCTTTGCGTTGATTGGTTGCCGGGCCATTCAGAGACATTCTTGTCTGAACCTGTTTGAAATTACAAGTGAACTGACTGGTCTCAGACTTATATGCATGTGTGAACTCGTCTGGGGTTACAATCAAGACTTTCATTATTAGAATGAAGCTTATAATTTGATTACAATTTGATTAAGCTTCCCTGAAAACAAATGTACATTACAAAAGTGTGGGGCTTGTGTATGCTAAGCCAATGAGTCTCACTTTATAGAATTTATGGGCACATAAAGATAGAAAAAAGTCATTGGTATTGTCTTTTTATGAGACAATGACAATGTGAGGCTGCTGTCAATCTGCAGCAGCTTCAGATTGACAGCAGCGTCACATCAACAAGTAACCTAGCTTATTACTAGCAGCCTATTATACATGTTATAACAACAAGTAATAGTTGTGTGACATCTTTTGTGATAGTACATGCTGTTTTAACAGTTTGAGTGACTTCAAAGGTCTTACTGAAATTATGAAAAGTTAGGATTTCCCTGCAAATATAATAAGGGTTATATTTGAATGCATTCAAGCCAACCTATTATCTAATATGTATCATATAAGGCTAATTTATTTCACTATTCTGTTCTTTTTTCATATATTCATTCATAATTTATTAATGGCAAATTAAGTCTCTCACTGATTCCTTTATTGGATTATTGTTAAATTGCTTCTCATGTGCACCATAACTTTCTTGTTGTTGTTCATGGAAGGGAGTTGTTATGCATTCTTATCATATCTGCATAACAACTGGAGGTTGGCTTGACCTCAGTCCGATATAACCCTCATTAATCAAATCAGGCCATTCTGAGGCCAAAACATCCCATCGGTGATAAGGTAGGAGCAGGAATCACTTTATGCAAAAATTGAAATTACCTGGACTTTAATAGTTAAATTAACCAAGTGGTCTCATAGAAATAATAAGACACCGCAGTCAGTTTTTGGGCCAGTGCAAACATACTGTCAGCATTTGAAAGATTTATAATCTGGAAAAAGGAAATTGATTTATTAATGTCTGGGGCATTGAAAAGGTTGAAAATGCATATGTCACTATGATAATTGTAAAAGAGATGATTTCTTTATTTAAAATACTGTATATTGTATCAAATATAATCAGGCATATTAGACAGGGCCATCAAACACATAGAAACATCGGAAACAGTAGTAGTAACAATGTCACCTATAATCACGTTAATATCATGCTGGATAGCGTCACACTGCAATCAGTTTTTTGGTCACAGTTATGATTATATTGTTACAAGAAACAGGACATACCTATACTATTACCACAGAAATATAGTTGCAACAACCTAGAATTTCTGCTCTGAGCCAAAGGCTTTTGGTCTGTAAGCAAATTTCTCCCATTTCCCAGACAACTTCCAGGCACTGGGAGTGTCCCATTCACCCCACCTAGCAGCGTTTAATCAGCTGAAATGAACTGCAACAATAAAGCGGACGCATTAATGCATCAGCTTTTATAAAGATAAAAATAAAGCATCACATAAATCGGTTTTATTCCACCCAAATTTGAATTTGAAGTCCAATAAAAACTTTTTGTAAAATACATGAAAGTTGCTCAAATTGGAAATGGTTGATTTCTGGGTGGATGGAACAACTGAAATCTAATGAGGAGGCAGGATTATAATGACCAGCAAGACCAAGTAAAAGGTGTATCATTTATTTAGTTTGTTTAGCTGCACTGTGATTGATGCAGGCTGTATTTGGCTAACGTTAGCAAGCTAGCAAAATTATAAGATCAACTGCTATGGATTTTAAACCTAAACTAAGTCAATCATTTTACCATGGCTTAGTGTTGAATGAACATATTCTGCTTTGTTGTATGGGTGGTCTGTGTGTGTGTTGGTCCCTGCTGCAGTCAGCCTGACTGTCTGTTGCAGCCTTTGCTTTACGGCTGGACATGATAAGGCATCTCCCTCCAACTCTGTGTGTGTCTGTTTGCATAGGAATAGAGGGTGCCCCACCCAGTTTGGCTGTGAGCTCTACCTGCAGGCAGAGTACTGTCTGAGCCTGAAAGAGCTTTTGGAGAAAATAAAAATGAGCCACTAGTGGTGAGACCACGATAACGTAAAATTCTGTACTGCTTTATCATCTTATTCATAATGACTGTGGGTTTGCAGATAAAGTGTAAAGTGTAATGGCTTCTTTGTTTTGAAGGTGGATTTGCTCTGTGTTGACAAATGTCAATGACTGTAATTCTAAAGAGGAACCACACCTACGCTGGCAGAGCCATGACAATAGACTGGCAGTTTAACACACACAATAAGGATAAAGAGAGGTTAAAGTGTAGGGTGTGGTCAGGGGCTCTCTCAGACAGGCCTTATCCTCAGGCATTCTTCAGCTACCCTTGGATTAGAGGGGTTCATTAAGCCTTCACATGGATTCTTCAGCTTTGTACAAGTCAGTGAAGTATCCCTGTTTCTTTAAGTTATGTATTGGTGAATTTCCATGCCACCCTGCTAATCATATTCATAGGTGCTTATGGGAATCCAGACCACAAGAGTTCTGTGGAAATATGCATGAAACTCAGACGATGATAGGAGAAATTCACAGCTCAAGAATGCGTAACAGTATGGGTTCTAAAGGCGTGTCCACAAAAAATCTGATTGCAGTCTGTAAGTGAGAGCCAAGCCATTTGAACTATGGTGATGCATAATTGGAGGGAGAGCATAGACCAGCATTCTTGTGGATGTTTAAGAAAGTGCCGCTCTTTATCAGTGGTGGGGAAGTTTACCAAACCGATCAACCGTTTAATCCTCATCCTTGGCTGCTCTCTTGTTCAAACAGAAGAACTGTCTCACCTTTGTGTGGCTCTAGCTTGAGTCCTATGAGGAGCTGTATTTCTTTGTGTGACCGAACATGGAGGCGACTGTTAATTCTTAACAACAATGGCACATTTATTATATTTACTGATAGCCAACCATTGGCGGCTTGCAACTTGAATCAACTTCAAGCCAACTAGTGTAACATTAGCTTCAGGCTAGTAGCTGAGCCAAAGGGTTTTGTGAACTGAGTGGTAATATGTCCAGCTGTCAAGTGGTATCTAGGGTTCATCCTATTTGATGAAGTAGTAAATATTGTTTTTGTTGCATAAAACAAGACGGTAATGGTATTACCAGGGGAATGGAGTTGTGGCATGTGAGAATCGTTTTTTTTAACGCATAAAAATATAAATTAGTATAAACAATTTATAATCCATAATCAGGATTTAATGGTCTCTTTCTGGGCTCCCTATTGTCCATTTATTTCTGCTAATGAACACCTAATCTGGCAACCAGTGGGAATGTTGTTTTGTGGTATGTCTGTTGTTTTCAAGAGACCTCATAAAAAAGACATACCAACAATTCTTTGTTCCATCTTCAATAATTTTTGTTAGATGCTACTCAACCAGTAGGGTTATTAAATAAGGGTTAGGGTTAGTAATAAACAGTTCAAGTGATCGGAGTCAGTCAAATTAAAAAAGTGTCTGTGTTTATAGTTATAAACATGTCATCTAGTGCAACAGTGTGGACAACAATTGTTCAATGGAGTTCTACGGCACTGAAGAATGACATTTATTCTGCTTTGAGTACACACTGTATTTGAAATTAGGATGCATTAAGATAATTGCTGGTTTAGGTTATTTTTTCATGGTATTAAATACAGCATCATCTTTACACAGTGTACAATTTCCACACTGGCAAAAGTCTGCCATTTCCCTTTGTAAGAAGCACAACGGACCTTTGATTTTTTTTTTTTTTTTACATTAACCGTTAGGTATTGTGTATAATTTACTGTCCCAGTGGATTTCCTGCTATCACTTGGGACATCAACAAGGGCATAAAAAAGTGAACCGAATGTTCCCTTTCAGCACATAACAGGAAATAGCCCTCTCTACAGACAGTCCATCTCCATCAGCTAATGACATGCGTGTGAATCAACATTTCCAGTATATCAACTTGTGAGTCATGTTACTTTTGGTCCATACCATTGTCTGCCAAGCCATTCCAGTATGAAAAAGAACACTTTTCAATAGCTGTTTCATTTCCAACCTGTTAAAAATTTGCAATGGAAAATACATATTCCATCAGTGAACATTAGTCCTAAGGTAACCATGCAACAATACTTAAATACTGTATTCTGAAGGTACCAGTACTGATTATAAAGGTTGAGCTTGGTGGATCTTAACGGGAGGTAAAGCACTGTTTTCACAATAATAACTCATGACCATGAGAAGTCTCCGCCCCCAGAGAGAAGGTGGGAGGACTCTTTCAACAGAGTTTCAGTCTGAGTTCCCCTTATCCGAGCATGACCGACAGAGACTCATCACAGCATGACTCACAAGGCTTCAGGGGCATGACAAACACACAAACACACTCACATACACACACTATGGGCAAACAGGAAGTTGCATACAAGCATAAGAAGACCATCGGAGTAGTTTCAACTCATCACGACTGTGTGATTGCCAGTTTTTTTTTTTTCTCTGTCAGGCATAAGCCCTGAGGGGATTTCCTAAATGCGCTCCTTCCATCTGTCTGTCTGTCCGTCTGTCTGACAGCAGCTACTGGTTCTGCTTGAATAATCACCGTTACATTTGTTTTGCACACTATTCATAATTTCTGATAAACATGTCTAATTTATTAATTTATATTGTCATTAAAAACTGACTCCTCCCTCCCCTGGCTGTAGGTCTTCAACAACTACCTCAGCCACATAGCAAAGGCTTTTTTTTTTTTAAAGACATAACCAAGTGTTACATTATCTGGCACCAAACATTATGTGTGTTTACTTATGTGTGTTTACACTGACACAAATGATGTGTCAGCATAAACAGCATTGCCATTCCGCCATTGTTTGCTACGATCTTTGGCCAAAATAACCACTATTTCTTCTTTGTAGCTGTTGTGGAAGTCAGAGATATGTTGAACCCATACGAACCCAACACTGCCATGTCTGGATTAATAATGACCTCTGTAAGGTATACACAGCTCAGTGAATTTTCATTTAATTATAAAGTAAGATGCCAAAGTAACTACAACAATACAAAGCATGACTTTGAATTCATGCTTTGTCGAGTCTTGTTGGCAAGATGACAAGCAAACATGTTTTTAGGATGTACAAGGAACCCCACTGGCATCTGACTGCTGTGGTCACAGGAAACTAACTTAAATAATGGAAGCATTTTTACAGACTGCCTTTAGAAGACAACAGTGACCCTTAGTTTCAGTAGGCCTGGGTCAAAGGTCAGTTAGCTCTGCAGTCTATTAACCAATGCTTCAAGTCTACAACTGAATTTGGATAAATGTGCTATTTAAACTTCATATGATAGTCCCCTGCAGCCACTGTAATGTATAATATATAAGATTTAGAGGGAAGGTACATATTTCTGAAAATCTGTGTACAAAGAGGAAGCTTTATTTAAAAAAAAGGGACAAGGCTGTTACTTGGATAGGCTGTTTTATGGATGATAAAAACCTATCATCTCCTAACAGCATGAGAAGAAAATATGGTGTCGGTAAGAAATAACCTAAAAATGTTAAATAATAAAAAGAAAAAAACATTTTTCCATTTGCACTCCCTGCTAATGCAGAATTACATTTTACTTTTTTTTTCCCTTTAATGACTGAGATTGAATAAAGATGTGAATGTGAAAGAAAGAGTGTGTGTTTTGTGTGTGTTTTATGAAAATGAAATTGAAACATTGGGACTTTTTTCTTGCCACTGTGAGTCAAAGCAGCGTTTTGGGAGTGCCAGCACCACCACTTGTCAGAACAGAGCCCTTGTTTCTGTCTGAAATCAGTTCACAGTTTGAAACATTAGACCTGATGGCTGGGCTAAGGTGGCATCTTAATCTTAAAATCACAGCTGTTTATCACTTTCTATGGTGTAGTTAATACACTTTTATATAATTTTAAATAGTATTATAATTCTATAACACTGGGAGCTAACAAATGCAGCTCCCAAACTTTCTTCAGTAAATCTATGATGAAACAGTGTATCATCGACGTCAGTCTGAGTCTGAGGGAGTGGAAATGGTCATGTGTCATTGTCGGTCTGAACATCCTTACAGTAAGAAAGGAGTTTTTTTGTTTTTTTTTAATGGTGTGGACTGTTCTTTGGTATTTGTAATAGAGTGGATAACTGTCAATTTTAGAACTAGTAATGAGAAGAAACCATTGCTAAACAATGTTGAAGTATTGCAAACATATATTGACCATCATGACCTTATATGGACTTTGCAGACAGTGTTGATAAAATGCTAATTTAAAGTAGTAACTGGGCTATATTTGAATCATCCTTTAACTATTTCTCAACTCAGGTCCCTATCATAGCTGACATTGGGTGAGTGGCAGGTTACACCATGTACAGTTAACCTTGTAAATCACTGGACTGAAACATATAGTGCATACATATTTCTTCCTAGATTTCAACAAAAAATATGAAAAAATGGTACCCAAACCACAACTATGTCCAGAGCTGGTTTTATATTTGTAGTACTGAACTGATCTTAGGACTTGTCCAGTTAAGCAAAGATGTATACACACCTATAGGAAATTTGAGTCACCAATAAAACCTAGGAACCCACACTAACATAGGGAGAACTTCAAACTTTACAAATAAGTACTGCAAGCCAGTTACCTGCTACCCTCCTGCTGTCAGTTGAGTGCCAACCACTTCACCATAATGTTGTTGTATCCTCAGATGGCAATGTGGGGTAAATGAATGCATCCTCCCTTAACTATATGTTTTTGTTTGTGTGTGTGTGTGTGTGTGTGTGTAGTTAAGGTGGTGGTTCAGTTCCCTTTGATTTATTCCCTTAATCACATCCTT
>JAOWBC010000318.1:22524506-22536665 GCA_028566105.1 Hypoplectrus providencianus | reverse complement strand
GGTGATGCTGATGGGTGAAATGAACCTAGTGTTTGCCCTTTACATTAAATTAAATATTAAACAGGCTATTGTTACGTGACTGTGTTGTAAAATTATTAGTCACTTTCAGAATCTATTATCGTTTCTCTACCAGCAGGTTATGCTGACATGACTAATAAAGCTATTGCTTAGCTGTTTAACAGATGGTTGACACATTTGATGAACAGAGGTCCTGAATTTTTTTTTGTCTTTTTTCAATCAAGAATTATAAAAATAAATAAATAAATCAATTAAAAAAACTCCAGACATCAAAGACGTGCAATATGATTTGTGGAAAATTGATTGAATCAGATTGCAGGCTCTTCTGTTCAATAAACTGCTATGTAACACTCATCTTAAGAAACACAATTGTGAATTACCTATCCTGGAGGTCACAGCAGCTCATTTTATACAGCCTCACCACATCAGTATGATGACTATAGGGATCATCACACATGAATCCACGGTGGCCAGTCAATCAACACTGCTTAGGGACCTAAGTCTGTGGTAACATTCAACCAACCAAAAGAACTCATCTTTATTCAGATATCTTAAGGTCAAAAGGTCAAGGTAGCCCTTAGAAAATAGCATTGTCTGTTTTAACCTGACTTAATGTCTGCCTAACTTTAGAGCATTATCTAGTTTATATTACGCAGTGACAGTACAACTGAGCCAGACACAAACCTTTAAAAATACTGGGTTTCAGGGTTTACACATTATTTATGTTGTCAATCTGCAACAACTAATTTTGACTTGACTTTCACATTTCCAAGCGTCACTGTCGGTGGTGTTGTTTGAAATCCGCCATGTTTCCCAGTGCTGTCAGCAGATACTAGAAGCTAAACATTGACCTGACTGTTAATGATTGACATGATGACCCATTAGCAGCCACCACTAATGGCCAGGACGAATGCAGACAATCTGCTAAGCAGTAAGTCATAGGAGCATCTTGGTTATACCTAACAAATGATCTCAGTTGAATAGGTTCATGTGGAGTAGATTTATGTTTTGTTGTCTAATGACTTAGGGGCAGATAGTTGTACATTGAACTACAGGAGTGGTTAACTTTTTGTGTCGTCTGTTTTTTTGTATATTAAATAGTTTGAGTCATCTCTATGGCAACTGAGTGAAAGCTCTGGATATTTATGTGAAACTTGAGGATTTTTAGAAAGTGTTGTTGTTGAAAGAGAATAAAACACCCCATTGTTCTTCCCTTCCCTGCTGACAGTCTAGTTATTCATTGATCATGATAATATGTTTTACAACAAGAGTCCATGGTCACCAGCAGCTCTGAGGCTGCACATATGCACGGCAAATATGTGCACACAGTGACAACCGACATGGTCAATTTTTATTGGGAATAATGCTGACTACATTTGCCACCTTAGTTTATTGTTCTAGTCCCACACATGTGCTTATGAGCACAAACACAAAGTAGGCTGCAGCTGATGGAAATCAGGAGTTTTGTAGGTATTTGGTTACAGATAAAAATGGGACAAAGTAAAACTGTGACATGGACCTAGTTGTCCAAAATAAATGGCGATATATAAAAATTTAACGTCTGAATCAGAATATAAAGGATTTGGAGCTAACACGTTTGCAATAAAGGATTAGTTCATTAATTTTTACTCTTGTGCTGTTTTTGAAAGCAACATTTGGTTGCCTCATCCTGACAGATACCAAATCACTTGTGATGTCTTTTGAAAATGTACACAACACAGTATAGCATCCTTCAGAATAATGCTTACTGTTGTCAACAAGTAATGATCACTTCTTTAAACATGTAACATTGTGACAATTTGAACCACTTAGGAAAGATTAAGGCATCAAAATGTTTATTGATATTAAAAATAATAAGAAAAATAACAGCCTTACCTAAAAAAAAATAGAGGAAGACGATAGCAGTTTGTATGAAACAACACTGGTGATGAAAACATGAGTAAAAATATTTCCAACAAACAATCTTTTCCTGGATCATGCTCCCTTCCAACCTTAATGGAATCTGTATGCTATGTAAATTCCCAATACATTAAAATAAAAATAAAAAAATCAGTGCACCACTTTTTCAGGAATTACTTTGCGTATTTGGTTGTGTAAGGACTGAAATGCAGCACACAGGACAACCCCACTTTCAAATCAAAACTCATCAGGTACAGGCTGGTGCAAGGGCAATGCAGAGTGAACAGGTGAAGGGAGTTGGGTTGATGAGGCTTAGTGGCTGACTGGTAGAGTGACGAGCTGAGTGGAAAATTACCTTGAGACGGATCAGAATGTGACCCTGTGAAGCATTCATGAGAACAGCCTTAATCTGGCCAGCCAGTGCTCTATGTGGGACTACATAACACTACGCAGGCTATGCGATGTTCGACACATGGAATAGCCAGAATGAGGAACCTCTGTTAGGGGGACGCACTTGACAAAGTTATTTTATTATTTTTTTTTTTTTTACCAAAGGTTTCCAAATATTACAAAAAACTTTTGACAAACACATACTTAAGGTTTGATCTGGATCAAAAACTGCAACAGCAGTATGTGATTCCCAACTAACTTCAGAATCATTTTTTTCTTTTTAACCTCCCAATTTTTTAACACAATTTATTATTATTTTTTTTTTTACAAATCATACAGAAGGAGATATGTGTCTGTCCTGTTTCTTCTGTAAAGCACGGTCACTGTTTAATTGTTGCTAGCTTCCTAGCTTGATACTTCTCTGACAACATCTTTAACTCTCAGCTATTTGCTTTCTCTACTAATAAACTGCCATCAAGTTCATCTGGAGCATGGGAACTCTTTCTACATTCCAGTATGATAGTGGAAGGACACAGTGCTTTGTGTGTGTGTGTGTGTGTGTGTGTGTGTGTGTGTGTGTGTGTGTGTGTGTGTGTGTGTGTTTGTGTGCGCGCATGCACGCCTACGTGTTTAAAAAAGAGAGATAGAGACAGTCAGTAAGATAAAGGATGTGGTCAGAATAAAACTTTGTCTGTAATTTGAAACACACAGTCAAGGTCAGTTAGTTACTTGGTTGGAAGACTTCTATAGTTGAACTGAATGAATTGTTAAAGCTGCAGTTGTAAAGATGTACAAATAGACATATTGGACATTTTATATCAAATTCAAGGTTATAACTTTGTTTGTTAGGCTAAAATTTTTTTGTTAAAATTAAAAGTTGGCAGGGGAAACATTATCATTTGGAATTAATGTCACAATTAGATTAGTTTTTATAAATGTGCAGCACTAACTAAAAAATAATTGAGGACACTGTCTCAGGCTCAGAAGTAGAAGGGAGAAATGCTACTTTTGCCAATCATTTATGAAAGGGATTTCATTTCCATTGTGCATATGGGATTGTGAATTTACCTGAAATAGAAACATCAGATTCAGATGTGTTCTGTGTTGGCTGTTTCAGAAAAATATTTTTTTGGTCAGGTTATGATTTACATTGTGACTCCAAATGAAAAATGACTTATTGAGACATGAGACCAAGCAGCAACCTCCAAGCCTGATGAGTGAAGCCAATGTAAAAGTGCCATAAAACTTAATTCTATCTAATGGCCACCAATGGGGTGACTCCACTGATGCCAAACAGAAGTAAGCTTGGATATAAGTAACTAGAAAAAATACCCCAGAAAACATTATCATCATAAGTTTTTGGTCTCATTTCTTTATTTAGAAGTTTTTCATTGTGCACTGTGTGCCTTCGTCTTTGAACTCTGACCCTTTCACTTCAGTGTTTTCACTTCATCAAAGTTGTCTGTCACACTTTGGTAGCTTGAAAATATCTTCTTCAGTGTTTGTTGGACTAAAAAACACATTTGCCTCTTGCCAACCAAACTAGCTAACTAGCCCACAAACCAAGAGTTGACATAAAAGTGCCTACATTGCCTACTATTGTTACCCAGTCGTGCCCCGAGGCCAGCATGTAAATTTGCAAATCAAATTTGTGTAACATGCACTTTAAAGGGCTGACATTAGGTGTGTGAAATGTAAAACACATCACTATAAAGATGGGGGCTAAGCTGTGTTTGCTCTGGAATTTTAACTCCTGCCTTTTTTCTTAAAGTAAAGGAAAGACTACTTTGATGATCATTTGGTGAAAGCGGCACCAAGTCATCGACTCCAGTTGAACCAAAATGAATTAATCTGAAAGTTAGAAAACACTTAGTCAATGTTACTTAGTCTTCATGGCAGAGGAAAATGCTACTGTTAGCATAAAAATATGTGTCTGGGGGACAAGGAGACACTTCCACAATTCCAGAGACAATGTGGCTCAAAAGCCTTAGAAGTCACAAAGCTCAATAAAATCTCCCTACCGCCAGTTTACATTTATTTTACTATTTTGTTGAACTCTGACCTTTCGCTTATGTGCCCTTTAAATTGTAAGACTTGATAATACTTTAGAACAGGTGCAGACGCAGACAGGTGTAGACTTGTTTGCAGTTTTTGGACCTCTGTATTTCTAAAATCTTACATTGGTTACAACAGACTAAATGTAATATCCACTTGGTTTGAAGAGTGCCATGTAAATTTGATGAACCAATAATAAGAATTTAGCACATAATCATGCGTAAAAATTAAAGGTGTGATTACACTTACAGTCATACATAAGGAAGTAAATCAGTCACTCTTTAAACTCAACAAACTAACAGTGTAATGTGATCCTGCTTGCTGCCTTCCTCCTGCTCCTGCCCCCTTCTCTCACTGCCCCTCATTCCATTCCTCCTCTTTTCTTTTCTCTCTCTCTTCCTCTCCATCCCACATTGACCATTATCACTGGCTAAGTGGTGGACACTGTAAGCTGACCAGTCTTTCATCTGCCCCCACATCCCTCTGCTTTTCTGTTAGAAGGATGATGATTGATTGAGGGAAAGAGCAAAAGATAACATCACTTAATTGCTTTTTGAAAAGTCCCCCATCTTTCATGCTTATTCACCCTGAAGCTTTAAGGGGACTTGATTATAGGCTATATTATAATGCATATGATGGAATGGACACTTGAAATAAGCTTTTGACAATGGAATGCTGCTTGATGGTCTTTTCACACCAAGTAAAATATGACATTGTGATAGTAATTATAATAATACAGCATGAAGTCTTGTTTTGTTTTTTGTTTTTTTAAACTTAATGAACTGCACAAAATGAGCAGTGGTAAAAATGACTATTTTGTTATGATCGAGGAGTTGAAGTATACTCTATTAGTTAGCTACCATGCTAGCACATTAGCGTACATTAGTTGAACAGTGTTACTTCCACTAAGTCATTTTCATCACTTTGTACATTTTACTGAGTATAAATTGTTCTTAGAATTAACTGTTTTCTCTGAACAAGGTGATTTTCATCATGTTGATAAAATCTCATTAGCTAGTCACTCTGTGTAGCATCAAAGTTAGCCGGATTTTCACAGCTTAGCTAATGTTAATTGGCTTTGACACAGTAAAAGAATTAAAAAGAATTGAAAACTGGTAAGGAATTTTAAGAATGGATAAAAGCAAAGAGAAGCTCTGCTAAATTATACTAAACACTCATGCTAAACCTGTGCTTTTCTTTTCAGAGAAGCAGTTTCTGGCAGGTAAGGGAACGGGAGTGAGAGTGCCCTGGGGCTGATTTGAGAAAATAAACCAACCAAAACAGCCTCACAAACAAACAAACATTAACTATTTATATGTATTAATCAGAGGGCTTGCAATATTACTCAAAAGCAACAGGAGGAGGCTCAGAGAAACATAGAAAAACTTTTTCTCACTTGCTCTTGTCATGGATTAGTATGCAGATGTTCTTTGGGACAAAACTAGCTAGATATATAGCATGAAAGGTAAACTGTAAAATGTGTACTTTTCATTTTGGGGTTGATTTGTCCCTTATGGCATGTCAGATGGAAGGACATATTTGAGCTTCTGTGAAGTCTGTACACTTCATTTTTCAGCAACCTCATCTCACATCTCTACATGAAATGGTCATGACTGAATTCTGTGTTGGTGGCATGACAAGTGTGAAAATAACATGCCACAAGCAAGGCATTCATCAGTCATGAACTAGTCATCATTTCACTTAATATTGTAATTTTTTTCATACTCAACAAAACAAACAAACAAACAAAAAATCACAAACCATGAGGCACAGACGTTATGTCAACAACAGTAAGGATTAACCCTAACCCTTACCAAAGTTATATAAAGATACAACAGAATTCACCAACCGTGAGCTATAAATGTGTCACCTACACTGTTTTCCTGGGTGAAAGTCCACTGTTTGTTTGACTCCTCCACCTGTGTGACATCTGCCTCTTAAACTCTGAATTGCAGTAAATCATTACCTTTATTCCGCTATTCATAACCCTAATTATTTCTTTTTACTATTTAGTTATCATAATTCCATGCTTAGGGACAAAATATGACATACTGTTACAATTAAAATGAACTTAAGGGGCTGATGCACACCCCGCTCAAATCAGAAAGTAAAGACATAACCAAGATAGCCAACCAAGCTAGTATTGCCTGCCCTGAGACGTCCCGACACTCATAGTAAGTAAAACATTTCCTCTTTTATCTGTCATCAGCCATTTTAGGTTGCTAGGCTATGTTTGAAGCAGTTTGAAGTGAATATTCTGAGTTGCAAGAGAGCAAACATTAGAAATGACTTCCATTTAGCATTTAACAAAAACTTCCTGATATCAGGTCACCAAGCTAACATTACATTTTGATCATAAATGTAAAAAAAAAAAAAAAACAACATAAACTGAGTACATGGGTAGGAGGCTAGTGCAGTGTTTGACAACGATATTCTGTTTTGCAAAAATAAAGAAGAAAAAAGTTTTGTTCTAATTTAATTTAAAATGATTTAATGCCAATGCAACTTAGCTAACACAATGAACGACAGGGAGAGGGATATTACAGACTAGTATGAGAGTAATTGTCAAGGATATGTATTGATATTCACAATTTGTACAAAAGCAGGGCCTCTAAGAAATGCTTCAATCAAGAGTATTGTATTTTCTTTATTCCTGATTTGTTGTTTTAGGCATTTGTAATATCAGGCTATCTGTTAGCTGGTCCCTAGATGCTAGCTAGTAAGCTAACACTGTAACACTGTGTTAAGCTACCAATATATAATATAACTAAAAGCTGCAGTATTTACCTATATCCTAATACATTCATGCTACAAAGGTAAGACACATAATCCACTGTTTGGTCTTGAGTGCAGCCTGGATACAGTATTTGTCAGCCACAGCCAAAGTTTAAGAGCATTTAAGACCCCTTGTACAATATGCATTGTTTATCATGTTCTTGAGTGAAACAGAGGGTGGCTTGTGTTGCTGAGTGTTATTTAGGCTACATTTTCCTTGCATTCTGGGGTAATATTAATTAAACAATGTTTGTGAATTGATGAGGAAAATTGTTTTCTAGAGGCTTTCATTTTTGAAAAGAATAGCAAGCCCAGCCTGTCTTTTTGGTCCTTTTTAAGGATCCAACTTTGTGGGACTTCAGCTCCTGGGTTAACACAGGATACACATTAGAATAATTCTTAACAGTGAAGTAAAGGAACTAAAACCTTAGAATTTGATATTTTAGAATGAACATATTGTTTCTTTGGTTGTGGGAAGTATGACAGTATAAAAAAAATAATTGAGCAACCCTTAACCCTAAACAAATTTAAGTACTTCTTTGAGCCAACTAATGATTTTGTGTGAAATAAAAGTAGCTGTGGAGTCAGGAGTAGACCCTAAGACTCTGACTGCAACTCATGACACAATGCTTGCATGGCCATTAACCTACTGACCTCTCAGACAGCTGATGTCCACAGTCAAGGGAAGAAAACAATAGATGTATGAAGAGATTTCTTAGGGATAAATTATTAATGTTTATCACAAGAGAAGTGAGCACATGGTTTATGAGACCCCTTTCACTATGGGCTTTTAGCAAAACAAAACCAAACATTGATGATGATGTACAGCTTGATGTTATTTACAAACTGAATATAGAGTTTAAAAAAGTAACCTGAACCCTCCGAGAAGCAGGCCGTTCTTTGTGTGTACTGCCAAACAGTGGGCATAATTGTGCACTATATTAAGCACTAATATTTAACACAACAGGGTTTGACTAAAATCTTTTGAAGTGTGGGGCATTCTGAATACGCTCCTGTTTCAATTTTGTAAGGATGTCATTTAGCTTAATAAAAAATGGGGAACCTGAAATTTCCCCTGATTGTAAAGGCTGGTTTCATACTGGTATCAGCATCTCATAAGGTAGTTTATTGATTTTGCATCCCAATGTTTTCATTGAATTGTTGTGTCAATCATCAGAGAGAGAGAGAGAGAGAGAATAAATGCAACTCTGTCTCATGACACACACACACACACACACACACACACACACACACACACACACACACACACACACACATATTCTCATTGATTGTGATTGTGTATCGTCCATATATATGGACACACTATGTTTTGATGCGAGAAATGCTTCATATGTATTGAGAGAAAGAGAAAGAGAGAGAGAGAAAGAGAGAGAGAGAGAGAGAGAGAGAGAGAGAGAGAGAGAGAGAGAGGAGGGGGGTGTCCGTAAGAGGAATTGAGACAGAAAGTAAAGAAAGCTGCCTACTCAGCTCAGATACAGCTAATTTCTGTGCAATATGAACGCTTTGGGTTTTTTTGAATAGATCGCTTTTATTTCTGCTTCCTCGTCATTAATCGTAAGTAACAGAAACTACCGGTATCTGTCTTTCCAGGTGTGTTCAGCCTGTATGACCATATCAGGAACACGGAACCCGCGCACCTGTGAGCTGACGTCATACGCAGAAAGTACCTGCTGAAACTCGTCAAGCTGAACTCAGTAACTGAATCTGCCTACAGGGGAGAAGACAGAAAAACCACGACGAAACCTCGCTAAGGATTATATTTTTCAATTCACAATTCTTTAAAAAAAAAAAAAAAGACTTTAATTGCGAGGAATACTGAATGAGGATTAATTTACAAATGGGGACCGCTCCATTTGCCATTTTGGGCATTTTAATCGTCGTCTTTCAGGTGAGTTTCCTGCTTTCATTCTACCTCAACTTTAACTCTTCAAATAGCTGCCACCCATTTTTTGTCGTTCGTACGTGTTTAACTTGTAGGACGTGAATTAAAATTGTAGTTAATGATGCTAACTTACGTTGGATTTTAAGTTGTTGATCTGAAGAAGAAAAACGTTGTTGTCCATTCTGAGGATAATTCTGATTAGCAACTCCTTTTTCTAATCAGAAGTCCAGTAGTCACACCACTTGCCGCGGGTCTGCATTATTAAAAGAGCCAGGATGTTGGGGCTGGGGATAACGGCGAAAATGTATTTTAATAAGTCTTACTTCAATATTTAATAAAGCCGAATTGAATATGAGGCTTTAAATCGCGTATAATTCAAAATAGATGTATAGACAACCTTTTCAGCCCCCTAGACAGAAGCCAACTTTAAATCGCCATTTTTTCCGAGTTAGATTCTTCCTCCCCCCAGGAGTCAGTGGGTCTGCCGGCCTCGCCCTATTCCGTTGATGACGTTGTCACAGGTTCACTTGTAATCCAACATGTTTCGATTTGATTGCCTGTTAAGTCATTTGTCAATAACACTTGTTGATACCGTACGTTTTAAAAAAAAAATTTATTTACACGTGAACATTTTTTTTTAAAATTCAAATGATTGATTTACCCAATGCAACGATTTTTATGATTGATCCAGTTTGTGGTTAATTATGCAAAAGCGCATTCCTTATATGATAATATCTGTTGTATATACAAAACAAAAACAACCTAAACTTAAAATCTTGGTTCTTGTGAAAGGCATGTTAAATCTTATTTTTAAAAACATTTCATTAAAACAATCTAATAAGTTGTTGAGTTATAGTTAATGTACTTGCAAAGTATTCCTTTTTTTTTTTTTTTTTTTTTTTTTTTAAATTATTCTATCTAAATTTTTTATTTATATTTAATGTAATTTAAAATTATTCATTTTTTTTTTTTTTTTTTTTTTTTTTACATTATTCTATCTCAATTTGTGATTACACTTATGTTGCCTGTATTTTCCCTGCATGATTATGACTCATCAAAACACTTTTTCTTTTCTCGCTCTCTTAGGCCTCAGCTTTAGATACTACTGAGGGGCCATCATGTGAACCTGGATTCGAGTCGGACATGTTGATTTTCAAAGTGCACAGAAAGCACCTGATTCGGAACTTTCGAATGGGAAAAGGTACAAACAATCCAGGAAACTGTTTTCACACTCATTGGCTAATTCACACACACCTTAAGGAGTGTGGTGTTCACTTCCTTTTTTTTAAATAAATAAAAAAAACAAAACAAAAAAAACATAATAGACATTTATTATTTGATTGTACAATCTGTAGAGCATTTCCATTTTCAACTTTGGAAGTATGTTGACCTAAGTTATAGCCAGAGATGAAACTGATTTTAGTAAGTGCCTGTCTGACTCAGATT
Organism: Hypoplectrus providencianus; assembly: GCA_028566105.1. Classification (NCBI taxonomy): domain Eukaryota; kingdom Metazoa; phylum Chordata; class Actinopteri; order Perciformes; family Serranidae; genus Hypoplectrus; species Hypoplectrus providencianus. The sequence goes on along the minus strand of JAOWBC010000318.1, from coordinate 22,526,179 downwards.
GCCTACTGCAGATTAGCTGTCTTTATTGTCGTCAACCCCAAACAAGTTCAGGTCTTAGCTTGCACTCACTCTGCACCTCACATAATGCTCTTACCTGCAGGGCAAACAATGTCCCCGAGCCAGTTTTGCAGGCTTTGCCTTTCAAATAGTGTGAAACTCTCAAAGAAAAGGAGTGCTATACTGTTTTAGTTTTGCCTGTTAGCATGACAGACTGAAAACCAAGTACAGCTCAAAGGGAGCAAACTTTAAGCTTACTATACTTGTGGCAACTTGTTCATTATATTGAAAAAAAAAAGCAAACATGCACTGGCAAAGAGGTGGGAGTTTCATAGCAGGGCTGATGGTGGCTCTTTGGAAGCAGACCTGCTTGGTCTTAAAATTGCAATTTATGTCTCATTGCTAAATATGTCAATCAACTTTACATTGAAAGTCTAACTTGTACAATCTGAGTGTGGGGAAGAAAGCCTGAAAGGGAAATTTACACAGGAGTGCTCTCAAGCATGTACACACATAATATAGTGCTATTAGCCTTTGTCATCTTGCTTAATGCATAGAAATGAGTTGATATAGCTCAGGGTCTACCCCATGAGTTTGTGTCTCTGTCTAATGTGTGCATCCGTGGCAGTGGATGTAATCCTTGAAGGAAGGCATGTCAAACAGCCCTGGCCTGCCTATCAATTATCCAGTTTTCTACCAAATCATAATCATGCAATGATTATGATTAAGAAATGGAACTTCTCTGTCAGTGTTTCATGGTGTACAAGTAAAATGCATTTAGAGGAAAACTAGTTTCAGAAACATCAGTGCTTTGTTTTGTGTACAAGTGACTGCAGGTAAATTAACTCTTCGTGGATATTGTTCTCCCTCTGGTTCATGCTATTTACAACAAGGAGTTGAGGAGTGGTTAGTCTGATTATAGTCATTGTCTTAACTGTCTGCTCCTCCATTGCTTGTTTGACCACAAAAAACATGCATCCTGTCATGGCAGTGGATCAGGCTTTATTATTATTACCTGATTTGCCTGTGTTAATCACCAGTTCTCGGTAGGTCATGAATGAGTAATATCCTGTGTATGGGTGTCATCTGCTGCGAAGTACATCTTCAGCTTTTGAAATCACATCCGGAGCTTAACACTATCCCCTACAAATGTTCACATCACTTTGAAACCTCTACAAAATCTATGCAGCATTTCTATAAACAAAACTTTTCTTTTTTTTTTTAACAAACTACTCTTTTGGTCATTTGTTAGATTGTTATTGTTAATGCACAAAAGCCTTAGGCAGGGATTTCCAGAACTGAAGGAATCCTGACTGCAAAAGCCCACTCACCACACTCGCCACAGCAACTTAGAATCTGCCATCTATTTTATCTCATGTTGGAACTCAAGTATATGCAGATAAACAATATTGCAGAATTAAAGGAGATGCTGGGGCCAAACTATTGACTCAGGAATGAGTATTTACGCTTTCACTAAATATTTCCACAATAATATGTTTGATAAATAATCATCAGCCATATGAATATAATTACTAAGTGGGAAAAGGAAAATAACAGAGCAGCTGTCTGTTGACTGTAACTTAGCCTTTAAAACCAGAAAAACACACACACACACACACACACACACACACACACACACACACACACACACACACACACACACACACACAAACACA
>JAOWBC010000318.1:22493933-22507647 GCA_028566105.1 Hypoplectrus providencianus | reverse complement strand
GCCCTATAGTCACAGGTTGGCTTGTTCTTCTCTGATGGATTTCAAACCAGCTTTAAAGTTCCTATCACTACCTGCTCTATTGGAGTGTGGAGATGCTGCACTTGTAAGCCAATTAAAGCAATTTGCCATCCTATTATCTGCTTTATTTATTGGTTTAAAAAAAAATAAATAAATAAATGTCGTTATAGATATAATTTAACTACGAGGGATGCATTTATGATTTTATGATTTCTGAAAATTTGAAAAATGATAAGATAAATAAATAAATTTAATTACTCCTTCTGTTGGTCAAAGATAAGCTGGCATGCATTTTATTTTGGATCCCGAACAATGTCTTTTTAGTCTTGGCTAGCTAGCTTGGTCTTATTTTACAGCTAGTCTTAGTCTGAACTTTGATCAGCTGCCAGACTTAAATTATCTGTTTGATTGTTGTGTCTCTTATGATTCCTACTAATTTGGAAAGACAACTAAAAATACATGTTCAGTACAGTTTCCGGACTCATAACAGACCCTGTCACCATTGTACAAAACTGCTGACCAGTTGAGTGATTTTCTTAAATAATGTCAACTCTAGAAGAGATTAAAAATGTCTTTTAACCAAGTACATTGGTATCTTAACTGTTTGACCATTCCCTTGAAATGTGAAATAGATAAATCCCTTTGTTGGCCCTGGCACACCATTGTTTGTTCTTCAGAATGAGACTGAATTGTTGTATTGGAAGATGCTGCAATCAGACATAAGGGAGACTGCCAAAACAAATTTTTCCACTTGCATCTCCCTGGACCCCCAGTAACTGACAGTCCAAACACTGTAGCCGAATCTGATGAGCACACAGCCAGGCTGCGGCTTTGCTACACATTATTACCATAATGTCTCTTTTTGAAGTTGTGCTATGATGCTCTGTTGCAGTGTCATGGATTTATGTAAATTCCCTTACTTCTGCGTGTGTTCAAGGTGCCACATTTTCTCTTGCTATAGCATCACTTAAGCAGTTTTACAATTAAATTGAGCTTATGAACCTCTTCAGTAGCTTATTCCATTCATTCAACAATTATTGTTCAACTTTGAGGGCCTTGGAATTATGAATGGTTGGCCATTCTGGTTAAACAAACAATGCTCTTACACTCTTTCATATAAGCTAACAGTTTGGAAAACCTTTGTTCAAATAAGAAGGTCAGGAAATGATTAATTTCTGACAGAAAGTCCCTATAGGTAATGTAAACCTACTTTGTTATACCAAAAAGCCTGTGTAAAGACACTTTGTTGGCATGAAAATGCAAATGTGGTTTTTCACATGCCCTGGGGATTTGGTGGAGTGAAACGGAAAGAAGAAAGAAAATGTTTCTCTAATGTAGAAGCTTGTGGTTTTTGGTTTCATTAACTGCTGATCAAAGCTCTTGCCAAGGGAGGCTGAAGCCAATTCTTGCTGACATTGGTCAAGAGGCCGGTTGAGCAGGTCACCAGATGATTGCAGGGCTGACACATAGAGGCTTACAACTGTTCCTGCTCTCATTCACTCTAAGGGTTACAAACTTGAGCTGCTTGTCTTTGGACTGTATGAGGAAGCCTGAGGACCTGGAGAGAACCCAAACTGACACAACAAAAGTGCTAACCACTACACCACTGTGTAACCATATAAACCCTGGTTCAGAGCCACTGTTTTCACAGTTGTATCCGATTAGACAACACCACTGGAATCACACTAATAGCTGTAAAGACAACGGTAACACTTTGAGTTATAACCAGTTCCAAACAGTATGGTGTACTGATTTCAACAAATCAACACTGGTACTGGCATATAATCTTTAGAGATTTTGTGTATCCAAAGGTTAGAAATTTGGATCTGCATTTGTCATACTACATTAACAGTAAAACTAGCCTGGATGTGAGAGTGTTGTGTGTAGCCTGTTGTGTATGAGTGTTGCTAAGCCAATGAGTCAGAGCCATTCCACATCAGAGCAGTTTAACAAGACTTCATGGCTCAGTGAGAAATACCCATGGAGTGTGAGAGCTGTGGGGTGTGTGGGAGTGAGCCAGAGAGGGGAGTGCAGATGCTGTAGGAGTTCTTCCTCAATTCAGACAGAGAATGGCAGGGACTGGATAATCAGTGGCAGTGAATGAGCTGCTGCTCTTCCGATTGTTCTACTTAAAGATGTTAAAGTCCACAACCATTTCTTGACTTTGAAGTACTCAGTCAGAGTTTCCAAAGTGCTGGCGTCTGGTGAAGACATGCTTTTACATGTTTGAGCCAATGGGCTGAGAGCGTGGCACATTTGGAGAGTTCAGAGCCAGGACAGTATCTGCTCCAAGGCCCTGACTGGCCTGTCTGTAATAGAGCATTAACTCATGGAATATCTGACCACAATAGCGACTTTCCGGGAAATGTAGATGTCATGTAAACATGTGTAAACCATGACAAAAGTTGTTTAATTACACTGAAGGGGGATAGGCGAACAATCGGAGGTTTGCAGGATTCTCTCACGAGTGAATGTTAACATAAAAGAATGGGAAAGAATGTCTTCTATTTTACTGCACTCCACTTCAAATTGGTTGCCAAACACTTTAAGACACTGGCTGCCTCAGAACAATCTGACAACTGAAAATTTCCACAGGATATAAAAAAAAACTGGATTGGTATCCTCTTTCTTTGACTTTGAAATGTGAAATGCATGGAGGCTTACTTTACACCCCAGGAAAACTTGAAAAGATGGACCAGCATGAAATGCTTTTCAGCGTTATTGGCTCACTGCTGTGCTTTTGTACTGAAGCGAGTTTTAACACGTTTTATCTGAATATACTTGTTCAGACTGGTTTTAGATTAATATCAATTACTGATATCATGTCCCTCATTACAGAAACACTTTCTGTGTAAAGTACACCAGGCTTCAGGCACACAAATCATGTACAGTTGGCATAAGGCTCACTTACTTGCTCCACCATACTACAAAACCCCAATCAGCAGATTGAATTTGCTGAGTTGCCATGGAACTGCAGATGAGGTTGATTGAATGGTGAATAGCTGAGTATCTTGTTAAAGAGGGATATGCTAGTGTGGGCCTGGGAGTGGGGGGCATAGTTCTATTGGTTTGATGGTACTATGAGCTTTCTCAGTGTAGGCTCAACTCAACGCAACATCAGTAATGGAAAGGTTGCCCACCTGATGACCCTATAGAGTAACTGCACTTGTAGGCAAGGGATATACTTGTGTCTCTTTGTTGAGTTGGGTGTGCATGTCTCCAGAAATCAACATTATGCATCCAAAAAACGCAATATATTCAGGAGCAACAATCACCATTTTCTCAACATGCCAGATTTGATAGGCTAGATGACAGCTGTGACGGTGCCACTGTCCATTTTTTGTTGCTGTGATTTAAGCATAATCGATACAGTAGAGACACTTAAGATGCTTTTATTTAGTATTTTTTAAATATATTAACCTCCTGGGGCGTTGCTATGTTTGTTATTTACGTCCATATTTCTATACGGCTGGACTAATCTGGTTTGTCCTCCAATAACACACTTTTATCACAGGCAAGTATGTGTGCTTTACACTCACACAAATTCATATTTAAACCATGTTAATCTTTTTTGTAACATCAGGGGGCCCAGTTCATGATAAGCTTCTTGTACCAGCGTGGTTGCTGATTCCTTGCTATTGTTAAAACTAATTGATCCAATCCACAATTTAGTAGTAAAGTACTAAACACATTAGCTACTGTAGTTTAGTTCAAATAGATGCAATGGAGTTATGATGCTGGGTCTCATTTTCAAGTATCTTCTCTTTTTGCCTTTTTACCAAATTATATGCACATTTAACTCTGCATTGCTCAAACAGAATACTCTTGTGGATAAAGAGAGGGCTAATGCTATTCATGTCCACAAAAACTCTGTTTGGGACCCCATTCTTTGTACATGAGTCACTGAGTTATCTAGATTAAAATGTAGCTGGTCTGGCATCCATTTGGATATTTTGAAACTGTGATCTGGGTAACAAGTTCTCAAATGTGCAATGTATGAAATGTGGCCAGAGCTTAAAACGCATAATAACAATTATCAACAGATGGTGTTAAGAAAAATTTTTCTTATTGATTTTTGACGTTAAGACAAATGTAAATATTGTTTTGGAAATATTTTTAGTTGAATAAGCAAACCAGCTCTCTTACTCAATACTGCATCTTCTTCTGGATGTGATTTATTGTAGTGCAGTCTGCCCTCAGTCCAACATAAGACAACGAAGATGTAGAGATGCAATGAGGGCTCAAGATCTTGGCATGCATCACTTTAATACCATTTCAGCCAACCACTCCAGGCAAGAAACCGTGAGCAGGGGCAAAGAAAATATGTAATAAATAGTGCTTTAAGTTGATAAAAGAAGGGCCAATTTTCTCCTTATTCACTATTGTTTTGCACCAGTTTGGGCCTTCTCTGCAGCAATTTGTGTTAAAAATGTCTTTACTTTTGTAATGGACAACACAAAATCCAGATCACATTCCAAGGTATGAAAAATATAAGAAATATAATGCAGTAAAGACCTTGGACATTGTGTACTGCTTTACAATATGTATTGTCCTTTATTTACAAGGTGCACCTGAATGCACCATAAAGTATGTTAGCCTGTAAGACTGCAGTCTGCAGTTATCTGCAGTTATGCAGTTAAATGGTCAGAAAATTGATACCCCCAAAACAAATTAAAGTAATTCAAGAAAAACTCACTCTATTTGATTTTTATAACTCTGGACATTCAACATTCAGGATATATGACAGGCGTAATCCAATTGCTGAAGTGTCAGGTCTTTTTTTCAAGCTAACAAATAATAACAAAAGAGCTTAAAGAGGCTAACCACTTAACCACGGTTACTGTTCAGATGTTTTCATACTGGTGTGTGTGAGTGTGTGTTTGCGCAAGTGTGTTTTTGTGTGTGTTTAAATTCATTAAAGGGAAATTTGGCTTCCTTTTAATGGCTAATTAAATGTAGACACACACCAGGTGATAACATGAGTAATGCTGACTGTGCACTCAACATCTGTTACAGTTTCAGGCTGTTATCAGACGTAATGTCTGTATTGAGATAAGTGCGTATTGTCTTGGTGAACTGAAAGAGAGAACACCTGTTTGAAGGCTGCCCAACCCACCAAGAAAAAACAACAGAAGAGGGTGAATGACATTTCAGCCATGACACATCATAGATTTCACAATCAACATGAAATCATTCATTCATACCAATGCTATCAGACTGTGGTATGGGAACTCTGTTAATTTATCTTTGTTGGGTTAGGTGGCGTAGTGGTTAGCACTCATGCCTTACAGCAAGAGTGCGTGGGTTTACTCCGGGTGCTCCGGTTTCCTCCCACAATCCAAAAACCTGAACATTAGGTGAAATGGTCACTCTAAACTCTAAATTGTCCGTAGGTGAGTGTGTATGTTTGTTTGTCAGCCCTGCAACAGGCTGGCCACCTGTCCTGGGCGTACCCTGCCTCTGGCCCCAAGCTGGCTGAGATAGGCACAGCCTCCCCATGACCCGTGAAGACCTGGATAAAGTGGTTAAGATAATGAACAAATGGGTTAGGTAATGTTTTTGGGCTTTGTTGGTGATGCCCTGTGGTCTTATCTGAAGGAATCACACTACCTCTGTGAATACTTTCATTATAACGGAGGGTTGTTGGTAACTTGGTAAATTGTTTTGATATTTGTCAGAATGAGGGTTTCACAATAATCTCAGCCTTATATGTCATATGACTAGAATGACTTGTTCCATGTTATCTCACTCTGTGAATGCTGCCTGTCTTTTTTTCTCATGAGTAAGTCACGCTAAACTTATGACATGAATGCTCCTTTTGATGTAACAGATCAAAAATTGTAATCATGTATGTTGGTTTTGTGCTTGATTGGGCCTACCGTTCTCCTGTTCAACTCAACTGGACTTTCAGCAGCTCCAGCTGGGATCCCAATTTGTTCTCCAAGTCCAGCAGCTGTAATTTCATCTCTACTTTTTCCAGCTACAGTGTAGTAAAGTAGTTCAACCCCTCATCCCCCTACAGATTCATTTAGCAACTATAGAGCACTCAAGAAGCTAAAACCTCTACCAAGACCTAGAGTCAGCCTTTGACCTTGGAGTATGCTGTTGGTGTCTTAATTTCTTTTCCAAAACCTAACAGAGTAGTTTTGTTGCCTAAGCCTAACCTTACTGCAAACATTCCACAATGCAGTGCTCGCTAAAACTTCGGCTGTTACATATAGGTGCAAGGACATGTTGATGTCGTGCCACTAGCAGGGCTGCTAATTTAAGATAGGCTCTTGTGGATAATATTAGAGCCATGGTGGACTGAGGAAGTCTGGGAAGGGGTGCAATAACCGGCACCGGTGCGGAGAAGGTTTTCTGGCATGTTTGGTATGGCACTGCTTTCTCAGTTTAGCCACTCCCACTATTGCATTGCATCCCCTTTTCTTCAGTAGAATGGCACAATAAAGCGTCTGCATTGTGTTTCCTCTATCAGTTAAGCATAGAGAGCACTTTATGCTAGCCTTCTAGGCACATGAAGAAACTATACAGCGCTTATGATGTTTATCTACTGTAGGGGTATCCAATAGGGAATTTTTGCTGGTTTTTGGTTCGAACATGGGGGAACCAAGGGCGGTTATTGCTAGTTGAATGGGTACTATTAACTAGAAATGTGCCCTTACCTTTGCAGATGACAATACACTTTCATTCTCCTTGAACCTGAAAATGAAGAGTATTAAGATCAATGCAAAGCACAATGCCTTCCTGATTTTCACACTGTGTGCAACTGCAGAAAGTGATGTCAACAGAGACAATGCGCTGAGAGGAAGAGAAACCGAGGCAGAGATCAGAGCACTGGAATGAGGAGTTGCAACATTTCCTACCGCCGCCTGCCAATCAAGGGATATATAAAAATACAAATTGAGACATAATGCCTGCTGCATCAAATGCCTAACAAAAAATATTCAGTGTTTGAATATTAGACCTGAAGAGGAAACTGGACAGAGGGACGAGTGCTGCAGAGAGATAGATGCTGTGGTTAACAGTGTTATCAAGTCTGTCCATAGACCCCATTTTGGGTGTGTTTGATGATTAACTGGACAGCGGGGTGGGACCCCTCAACACCCAGCTAGTCCTGTATATTTGGGCTTGTACTGTAGTTGTACACAATAATGCAGAGCATTGAGAAACATGGTTTTGTTAGAAAAATCAATATGTTGGATCCAGATCAGGGCTGGTGTAAACAGCATAAAACCTGATCCCATACCTGTACCAATCCTTCATTGTTGGCATAGTCTGTTAACATGTTGTAAACATTATTAAAATCAACATTTCCTTGGATTGACCATTGAACAACTAAGTCAGCAATAAAAATTAAAAGCCACTTTGTATTGGAAAAATCTGCCTCTTCAGGTACCAACATTTTTCTTTCCCAAATGTGTATTTTACTTTTGGTTGTGAAGTTTAAATTGAAAGTTTAATTTTCAGACATCTCTGAAAGCAGTGCACATGTGTGATGAAAAAGATGCCAGTTGTACAATGTGTTTCACTTTATCCTTCATATTTTTCTCTTTATTCAGTTGTCCCCTGAAAGATTTTTTTTTACTTTGCTTTTTCAAGTCACATTAGTTATTTCTTGAAAACATAGAGGACTAAAATATGAGATCATCATACAAGGATTTGTTAGGATGTCTAAAAGTGATCAATTCCCTACCTTTTGGAGAATAATGGTCTGTTGCTGAACTTTTCCATCCCCCCAGGAGACTCGAGGTGACCTTTTTTTTTTTTTTACTACAAAATTATATTTAAAAAATACACTTTCAGCAGCTCAGTGGACATACATTCAGAGTAGGCCAAAAGTGTTTGCCACATTCTCATACTTATTACTTGAACTAAACTATAGTGAATATAGTTATATATATTTGTCTCTGTAGGGTAGTTTGCCTAGCCAAAACTATATTTTGGGACATGTAAACATATTTTCTGAGCAATAGCAGTACACCATTTTATGGGGAGACTTTCCACTGTACTGTTAATGTATGTTTCCTGTATGCCTATGGGCAAACTTTATCTATATGAAGACGTGAAAGTTATCCATCCTGACTTCCTGTGTTTTTGGCATCTAGTTTAGCATGGAGAGATATGGTTAGCATATGTACACACTCAGGAGCTAATATAGTTGGTGTGTAATTAGTTGTGGTTGGCTGGTCAGAGCCAACAGGCCATTGGCACAGACGACCATCCTAATTATTCAATCTTAAAGTGCTGAGATCACATATTTTCTCCAAGATTTTACTGTAAATGAATGTTCCCCTTCAGAGAATTTATAGAGGAAATGACTGTTGATTTATACTGAAAAATGAATTTACTTTGTTGTTAGATGTATGTAAGATGTATGTCCAGGGTACGGAATAAATTAGATGTGTAATTTGAGTTCATGTGACAGGTTAGTAACATTATGTTAATATTTCCATTGTTGCACTTCTCCACAGACAGAGAGGAGGCCTCAGCTGTGAGTAGATTTGTCAGGAAGCCGTTGTGTCAAGGTCATGAATTGGTTTGGTTTGCCTTGGCTTTGCAACACGTTACGTGATTGGGCAAATTTGCATAGAATAGTGACCGTAAGGAACAGGAAATGCTTGAACAGAGGGACAAAGAGAAAGGGATGTGTCAATGACATCAGTCCCTGGCAATGGATAGGAACATGCGCTAGCAAAGCTGCAAAGCAGTTGTATCCAGGACTTTTACTGGTGTGTTTTTAGGGCTGGGTTCCTTTGGTTAGTGTTGTCCTACAGATAACAACGCATCAACCTTTGGCCTTGATAAATGAATCCAAGAAAAGACTGGGTGGATGGACACCAAACAGTACCTCCTTTCTGTGTATTGTGTCCAAACGTTTATGCCCTCCAGTGGTGCAAACTTTTACAGTACTGTGCAGCATTGTAGGAAAAGTAATAAAAGTGCAAAGAATATAGGGCTCCCTGTTTAATTATCCACACCACCTACAAAACAAATGTATGGCCCTGATTTGTTCAGTTTGTTTTTACTGTAAGAGAGGAAGCTAACGAGTTAGGAGACATGTAATTAGAGCCTCCCACTGGTGTGATCTAATTCCTGTAGACAGGCAGTGAGACAAAATGTTTTCTGATTTAGCAACGAGAAGAAATAACAGCATTTGTGAGTTTCATTCTTAGTCTGGTTTCAAGTTATTGTACAAGTCATAAAAAAAACGGACAAAAAGTGATTCAAAAAGAGAGAAGATGACAGAGGGAGATCAAACAGATAAGAGAGCTTAGTAACCGATGTTTGCCTTTCTTTTCAGTCTGTACTGGGTAGTTCAGTGACCAACAGTGTTATACAAAGGGACGTATTCAGCCAATAGTGAATGAATATCTCACCACATTACATGACAATCTAACGACGAGTTGTTCTGAGATCTTGCTCTTGTCAGAATTTACTGTCATAAATATTTCATCATGTTATGCCATTGAAGTTTACACAGGGTCATTGCTGCTGTCCATCATATTTATGCAGCTACACCATAGAATCCTGTACATCATAGAGGGTTTACCATTAGTGTTTTTCAACCTTTATTGAGCCAAGGCACATTTTTTTTCATTGACAAAATCACGCAGCACACCGTCACTAAAAATGTTAGAAAAAGCCTATGTAGCCACCGTTATCGCCACCTGATACTTCCCTGCATCGCAATTGGCTGCCTGCTGCACCCTACTGACGTGGAAGAGTATTACATGGTTACTCTGCCGATCACCAGACAGCACAGGCACTCGACAACAGCACTTTATTGGTGGATAATAGTTTATTGGTTTTCAATATATATTTTTTGGACCAATTAGGTAGAATTCAATAATTTCCCATGGCACACCAGACAATTTCTCATGACACAATAGTATGCCGCAACATAGTGGTTGAAAAACAATGTTGTATATTATCCTTTAGGGTTTGGTCCTCCTTCATAAGGAACTGGGTGTCGTGGGCATTACATTTTTAGCTGGAGATAGCAGGTCAACAGTAGATGTCACATAGAAGTGGGGTAAACTATCTTAGAGCTGATAACCTGAAGGTTAATTCAATGAAAGCGTTTAGAACAATAATATATGGCCTTCTGAAGTCCATTTCTATGTTCAGATACACTCCACCCAAGTTGTTGCTACAATCTTTGGGTTGATACCATTTAGAATAAGGACACCTTCAAAATATAAAAAAAATTGAGAAAAATCAGTGCTTTCCAAAATTTAAGACATTTTGGAGATTTCCTTAATTTTCGTGATTGGATGGTGAGGAATTGTGTTCTATAAACAGCCGAGTTACCCTTTTATTGTCAAATCACCTTGGATTTTCCAAATGCTTCAGTCCCTAGTTGGTGATTGTTTCTATGATTGAGAAATGCCCTCACTACATTGCGATGGGGACTCGTAATCATAAACCAACAAACAGTCTCAGCTTTTCAGTGAGAAGAGTGTTTAGGGCAGCCTAATCCCAAAGCATTACATGAAATAAACTATTTATTTTTACACTGATTTACATGCTGGTGGCAAACAGCAGACTTTCACCCAGGAGAATGGGGTTCATGTCCCGTGTGAAAACAGAAATAAGCAACTTTTATGGGAACATTCGTTTTCTGTTACATGACTTCTTCCTTGTGAATTACATGTTTTTATTTCGGTGGCTTCACTCCCAGCATTTCAAGCTATATTGTTTATTTTTTTCTCTTATATAATGCCTTACAAGGAAATTTTTTAGCCTTAAACCTGCATAATGATGTTTGTGCTATTTTTGTGCTCTCTGGATTTACATACTTTACAATGCCATTGTTACTGTACTGCCGGCAGGTATTTTCCACCAAATTAAAAATCTGAAAATAACACATTTTAATGCAAGAAAAACAATCATAAGACAGGCATGAAGAACAGATCTGTGGCTAAATAAAGCCCAATTTCATTTAGACATCTAAGGTCAAAGGTCACAGGCCTGCATTTAAAATGTTTCTTATGGAGAAAAAACAGCTATAAATCTTCCTGCCTGCCAGCAGGATGTCAGCTCGCCTTGGGGTAACATTCTTACCTTTGTTTTTAGAATTCTGTGTATGCGTGTGTGTGGCTTTACAGGAAGTCTCATAGTCGCGTGTCCAGTGTTAGATTTTAATTTGACCTTGAAGCTGCGAATTAACACCCAGTCAACAATCAGCGTGGTAAAAGTCTGCTCCCCCATGTGCAAACTGTGATCTCGTCAGGCTGAGATGAATCCAGACCTTAACCCAAGGTGAGCTGGTAATTATCACTGCGTGTGTTTAACAGGAGGAAAAAGGCCTGCACGCAATTCTTTTAATCCTTTCAAGCCAGAAACACCTCATAAATCCCTCTGGTTGTATGTGCACGCAGAAAGACAGATTTTAAGAGTTCTTTGGGGAGAACTCTGTGTTTTTCAGACAATAATCACTCTCTGTGGGATCTCCTGAAGGTGAAATGATGACCCAGTGTAAGAAACACACTGTTTGGTACCGAGTGGCTTTTCATTAAGTCATTATTTACCATTCTTATCCAGTTTCTTACTCATTTTGGATCAGCATACATGGGAATTCATACAATTGTTGAAATGTCATTATTATTGTTAATTAACATAAGAAATATAACAATTTCTTTATTTGAATTTTTAAATTCAGGCTCCAAGTTATGTAAGCAAGCGCTGAAATTATAACTTGTATTATCCAGTCAGACTGACTGACACATCAGCCAGCTAGGCTAGCTTAGCTTATTACGAACAGGTGCAGCATGAGAGGATCAATGACCCTGTTTGTTTCCTGGGATGAAAAATACAAAACTCAACTCAGAAGCCAAGTAGATTGATTTTGATGGATCCTGCTAAATGCTTTTTTAAATTATTATTATTTTGAAAGGCCAAGATGGCCACCACCAACTCATGCTTATCCCAACTCTTCACATTACGTTTTGTCTTGGTGCTTGGCGACAGTTACAGACCCCACATGGAACCCCTTTGCTTTGGGTATGGGCATGTCAGGGATGGCGTCAGTTTCTGCTAGTTACATGCAAAGTAGCTTTTCAAAATAAACCTCTGTTTTCACAGGGTATGGTTAGCTATGCGCAATAAAAACCAGACACACATATGCTGCTAGTCACTGCCCCTTGCTCTAGGCTCTACACAAACATGGGTGAACTACACATAATACTGTACATAAATAAATGACAGCGCACTCAACTGCTGTGCCAAGACATTCTGATGAATAATGACTTTTATATATTTTTGATTTTGTTGCTGTTACCTATTTGTGTTAATGGACAGGTTCCATTTCTTTCCCAGTATCTGTGAGGTTGCACATTGCCTTCAGCCCTCCCTTTCCAAGCAATAGTAAAACGTTTAAATGTCTTGTGGAATGTAAAAACACTGAAGGCCCACCCTAGAGACAATATTTGCTTTTTCCAGTTTTGGGCTAATATAGAACCATGGCAGAGCAACATAAATGAAGGGTTGGTAAAATGAGGCAATAAAGGAGGAATAAAATACATCAGGTTCATGGATTGTCACAAGACACAGAGTCATAGCCATGGTGTGTCAGCTGAAGGTGGGAAGACAGGAGGAAACCAGAGCAGTCAGGAGTGGGGGAGCCGTCTTTTCATGCACTGTTTCCTGTAGTCAAAGAAAGAGACAGAATGGAGAGGTAAAAGGAAAAACTGAGGGGAAACAGAGTTAAAGGGGAAGGCAATTAATAAGGTGTGCTTTAAAACAGTGGTCCCCTGCCACCGGTCCGTGGACCGCTACTGGTCCGTGCATCATTTGGTACTGGGCTGCACAGGAACAAAAAATAACATTGTGTCAGTATAATTGATCAGAGTGTGAAAGATGTTTTATTTTGAAAAATTACCGTTATTCTCTCTTACACGTCACATTAGTTATGATAGAGCACACAAAATAGCTAAAATAATAAGTAAACAGATGTCTTTGCAGAGTTTTTTTTTTTTTTGCCATGACAGCAATCAAAACCAAATCAAAGAGCAAACTGGACATAAGAAACTGTCTCCCATTACCCAAGATGGGACTGTTTGCACAAAAACAAATGAGGGCTCCCAGTAAAACTGAGTTACGGTAAATGGAGTTTTTTTTTAAATGCATTTTATATTTGTTTTATCATTATATGTGTTATATATTTATTTTTATGCTGGTTGTATAATTTCTTCATTGTGTGTGTCCAACACACCTTGAGGACCAGTCTGTGAAAATATGTCTTAAATTAAACCAGTCCGTGGCGCAAAATAGGTTGGGAACCACTGCTTTTAAAGATTTATGAGGCACCGGGATGTGTTTGGTGCATGGTCTTTGTTCCTGATATGTTTTTTTGAATCTGTTGTTTCTGTCTTTGCAGCTTGTCTTTTTCGCTACAACGTTCTGTCACTGGTTTACTTCCTCTACCTTCTGCTGCTGCCATGGTTCTTATTACCCAACAAGCACACAATCAGAGGTAAGACCATGTTTCGATGCCTTATCTCCCTACACTTTCACAAACAACCTATTGTTTTTCCTCAGACCACATGTTCGACATACTAAATGTGATTTTAATCACTGTAACTACAGTGTGTCTATGCTTTGTTCTGTAAACACCTTTCATTCTCAGCTGATGGTTTGCTTATGTATGTTCGGATGTAAGGTGATATGAGGTTTAGGTTGAGAGGAGACTAAC
>JAOWBC010000318.1:22421867-22450280 GCA_028566105.1 Hypoplectrus providencianus | reverse complement strand
GTGTGTGTGTGTGTGTGTGTGTGTGTGTGTGTGTGTGTGTGTGTGTGTGTGTGTGTGTGTGTGTGTGTCTGTGCGTGCTTGCAGCGTTATGGCCTGTGGGACCATGAAGGCCCCCTGGAGGAGCAGAGCCCCTCACCAGAAAGCTGTAAGGATGAAGGGGCAACTAGAGAAGGAGGTGAGGATGGAAGGAAGGAGGAAGAAAGAGGAGAGGTGGAGGAAGAGGGCAGACTGAGCTCAACATCTGCACCGGAAAACGTGGAAATTACCGAGCCGAACCAACTTGGAAAGGTGGCTGCAAGTATTCGTTGCTTTGCGTGTCTTTTTGCACTATCAATAACAGTTATTAAAGATTTCAGTGACATCATGTAACGCCATTGGTCATTACTTATTAAAGTTTTTAGCTAACTTTCCAATTTTTTTCAAAATCCACTTATCCCTTTAGGATATTGTGGACTATGCTGAACCATGTGCTGCTGCTGCCACGCAACCTCCTGCAGATGGACAGGGAACTCCATCCGTGGACATGTTGAATCTCCCCAGCGGGCCGAGGACAAGTGAGATGGAGCAGGGAGACATTGAGCATGTGACAGAGGAAGTTCCAAAGAAAAGCAGCAGCATCCGCCTGCGCAAGAAATCTAAACAGCCCAAACGCAGCAAAGGTTTGTGTAGGCTCTGATAGTAGACCTGACTCGTAACATTACCAACATACATGACTGACAGACAGCACATTCAGGAACAGCTGTAAAAAAAGATCAAATATTATATTTTTTACTCCACTACATTTAGCTGGCAGCTTCAGTTGCTAGTTACTGTAACTTAACATGAAAACATCATTTTAATTTAAAATGTTCTGCTCATTTATAAATCAAAACCAAATTAAAGTTTATTAAGTAGTTGGAAATAGCCCTACCTGGACAACAGTAAAACACTGCTTCCATAAATGCATCAGGCAAAAAGACATTCCTTAAAATTTTTTACTAACAGCCTCAGTATGCAGCAAATTAAATGAGTGTTTGATCATCTCAAACTGGTTACATGCAACACTGTCTAAAGCCTTATTTCCAATGCTAGAGTTTGGGAGCTGTGTCAGGGAATGTTAAAATAACAATGATTGGCATTTGGACATGAAAGAAATCTTCATTTGAAAACGCAACATGTAACAAAGAGACACCATGTTTGGAAAGACTTGAAACTATGTTTACTTTTAATTTCTCCGCACTGCTCTGTTTGAATCCTACCGCCGTATTGTTCTCTTCCAGTGGAGTCCACAGCTGAGCCCCTAGATCCTAGTGAAGAACCAGCAAAGAAGAAGCAGAAAGGCAGGAGGAGAGAAGCAGCCAGTCAGAGATTAATTGCCGTGGGAAACAAGATCAAACATGTCTGCATCTCTGGGTGAGTAGGTTTGGTGGAAATAGTTGAAATGACATGTATGGGACACTTGTAATTTTAGACCACATACAACCCACAAACCTCATCACATGAGGTGTCTCATGGAATACATTGTACAGTGTATTACAGGAGTATCCAAACTAAACACAAAGAGGCCCACTGTGATTGGCTACATTACTTTCAGAGTGATGTTCTATATTCCATGTGCCACAAAACTCATAAAGCTAGAGAAGCTCAATATGGCTTCATGAATTAATTCATCCTCAACCATAAAATGGTGCATATATGCATCACTCATCATCACTACTACTGGAACAGAGGGGCAATCTATCACAATGCACTGTAGGCTATGTAATGTGTTTGAGACCAAAATCCCGGACGATTTTGAAATTCCTCCCGGACATTTTTTTAGGTCTGAAAAGTAGGACATGTCCGTTAAAAAGAGGACGTCTGGTCACCCTTGACTGGGGGCAACAGACAGACGGGGAAATGGAGAAACAGGCAGGGGGTCAAAAACGGGGAGACAGTTTGTAAGATGAAGCTCGAGAGTTCTGCATGACGTAAGTAACAATCAGGCAAGGTGTACGAGTCTGACTGGGGCTTATATAGCAGAGGAGTGATTACTGATGCAGGGCAGGTGAGCGATTCCTGAACAGGCACAGGTGTGTGATTGCAGGATGCAGGGCAGGTGTGTGATTACTGAACAGGCACATGTGTGTGATTGCAGGATGCAGAGCAGGTGTGTAATTGGCTGATGCAGGGCAGGTGTGTGATTGGCTGATGCAGGGCAGGTGTGTAATTGGCTGATGCAGGGCAGGTGTGTGATTGGCTGATGCAGGGCAGGTGTGTAGCTCTGACTCTGAGTCACCACAGGGTGGTGGTGACAGGCATTTTCAGAAATATTACATATACTACAAATAATAAAAGTAGCAGGTGTACTATAGTTAGTTTTGCCAGCCTTTGGTAATGTATTATATTTTCTTGAATTCTGAATGCATTGATGCATGGCTTTTTGTCTTCTCTGCAGCGTTCAGAGTGTTTACAGGCCGGCTCAGGGATTCTTCAGCGGTATTCTTCATGCTGAGTACCGGGCTGCCACAGATGTCTATGCACTCATGTTCCTGACTGATGTCATCGACTTCATCATCATTGTCTTTGGCTTTTGGGCTTTCGGGGTGAGAGATGGATGGAAGCTCTGATGGAAGATGTCATGTTGTAATTATTTGCCAGCTATCAGTGATACATATTAATGCATTTTTTATAACAAAATCTTAAATCAAGCTTGACATTATCTGAATATTGCATTTTCAGAAAATATGCAATAAATCACATTTTGGCAAGCAAACATATACACTGTAGATCATGGCAACCCAAAGAGGATTCTTTATGGGATAAAACGTTAATTATTAATTACAGTATTTACCCACAAAGGCAAACTAAAAAATGTGTGCAACTTTAGATCATTGATTCCATCATGTAAACTTTTGTCAACATTTCTTGCCATTGAGGCAATGCAGGAGCCAAATTTGGGTGATCTGATTATTGCCCCCAATAATAAGATGTTCAGCGATTTAAACTTACTTTATATCTGTCAGCCCATCAGAGATTTCTAATACAAAAAAATACACTTGCTCTAGTGGTAAGTAAATATTCAAAAAGACCAGAATCTTTGTGTGGGTCCCCTTCCAGTACAGTTTTAGTTTCAGACAGTCCCAAAAAAGCCTGTGTTTTGTTTACAGTCCCTCCAGCATAACTTTGTGTTGCTACTTATACATTTTTAAACAATAACGGTAGTTCTAAAATATATTTTTTGTTTTTCAGTTAAACTATTTCAAGAGTAGAATATTGCAAGCATCTATAAATTGTTGATACTATTTTTGAACAGCTCTACATTTATGAATGAAAATCAAAAGTACAACTAATAATAGATATATTCAGTGTCTTGTGCCATGCATATTTATAATAGGTGTCATGACATTATGACACGTTATGATGTGTTCGGGTTATGCGTGCTCGTTCAAATCCAGTGTTGCTGACAGTTCCATGGCTTGTACGTCCCTCCTGCAGAAACACAGTGCAGCCGCTGACATAGCCTCCACGTTGTCAGAGGACCAGGTTCCAGAGGCCTTCCTGGTGATGCTGCTCATCCAGTTCAGCACCATGATCATTGACAGAGCCTTGTACCTGCGCAAGGCTGTCTTGGGAAAACTCATTTTCCAGGTTCAGTTAATGAATTCACAATTTTAGTATTCATACAGCTGTCTCATTTCATGTTTCTAATTTAAAGAGGTCAGGTTTTAATAAATTAGCCAGGCTTGTTTTTGTTTGTCTGCCTCATTGTCAGTGTATCCTGTTACATTAAGCAAAGTCAACTAGTTTCCCAGAGTAGCGGCAGCTTTGAACTACCAAAATTGAGAATGTGAGCCTGCTTTTCACCGCCTTGAATTGTGATCTTGCTTGTTTTGTATATTTTTTCTCTCCCCCTCCAATATGAAGAATGCTGTAATGCTTGAGACTGCATACTTTAAATGTGAGACAGCCTTTGCTGATGTGCCAAATTTGCAGACAGCCAAAACACACACACACACACACACACTGTCCTTGAGGAAGTCAGCTTGCTCATCAATACAGGGCATGTCTGTATCTGCACATCCACCGTCACCGGTCAACACATCAGCCCTTTAGTTTGTAGGGCTGTTTCTCATATATATATACAATTCATGCCAGCATGTAGTATTTCAGCAAACGGTGAGGAAGTGACTGTATGCTCTGTGTTTATCCACTGCTGTCTCCTTTGCTCATGTTTTCCTTCAATTAGTTGCTGTGCTGCTTCCTTTCACAGCTTAAGTAAAATCTATAAAACTTACTATAAGTATGGTGAATTTGCTTAATGTTAATACGCCAGGCTTATGTGGTAAATAAGAAAGTGTTTGCTTATCTAACAACACAACCCCAAATCGTGACCTTGTCACAGGTGACTGTCAGCGAGGTAAAGACTGCCTCGTCTTGTCCTCCATAGTGTTAGGAAGACAACGATTACCTAGATATTCATTTTTACAAAATAGTAACTAATGTTTCGAAGTCACCATTTTTTTAGTATAGTTCCCTAGTTTACCCTGCATATCCTCCATCTGTCATTCCAGGTGATCCTGGTGTTTGGGATCCACCTGTGGATGTTCTTCATCCTGCCTGCTGTCACTGAAGGGTGAAGTCAACCTTGTTATTCATTGGTTATCCCCTGTGGACTTAGTCACAGAGAGTGAATTTCAATTTGGATATCATTATTTTTATAAAATAATGTCAGCATACTAATGTGATTAAATTTAATAAGCTTTCTTCTTTCCCTTTCTCTCTCTCTCTTTGTGTAGGAAGTTCAATCAGAACTTTGTGGCTCAGCTCTGGTACTTTGTCAAGTGTATCTACTTCGGCCTGTCAGCCTATCAGATTCGCTGTGGATACCCAACTCGTATTCTCGGCAACTTCCTCACCAAGAAGTACAACCATCTCAACCTCTTTCTCTTCCAAGGGTAAGGACAGGATAGGTTGTTTAATTCAGTGGAAACAGTATGTTTATATTTAATTTCAGAGATCATGGGAAGCATGTTTCATGATGAAAACAAACTTAAGGTGAATTTACATATAAAAAATGTTTGTGGCCAGTAATGGCACCAAGAATTGCATAATTTTCCGTCCCATTTTAAGGTCCTATTCACAATTGTTCTAATGATATGCTTTTGTGCCCACTGAGCAGCCGTAATAGTCATGCAGTTAAATTTGTATTAGTATATTGTCGCTGTGACATGGATGTTGTGCTTATGCGGGGTTGTAGGTTTCGTCTGGTGCCGTTCCTGGTGGAGCTGCGAGCTGTGATGGACTGGGTGTGGACGGACACCACTCTGTCTCTGTCAAACTGGATGTGTGTGGAGGACATTTATGCCAACATCTTCATCATTAAATGCAGCCGAGAGACAGAGAAGGTAAGGAGTCTTAGGGTTCCTGGGAGGAGAAAAAACTAATTAAAGGGCGAAAGCTCTAAATCCTCAGATTCAGCTACAACAATATGAGCAGAAAAAGAAAAGAATAAAACCTTACATCTTCTGACATGTTTTTTTCTTTTGTATAAAACAAGCATTAATACGGTTGTAGTCCGTACCAGGGCCAACTGCCCCACACAGCAGCTTACATAGTCAGAGGGAAGAAAAATTATTATTAGTTGAGGATATACATTACAAAGATTAATATTGTCTCTATATGTTCTACCTTCAGAAATACCCGCAGCCTAGAGGACAGAAGAAGAAAAAGATAGTGAAATATGGCATGGGCGGACTCATTATCTTCTTCTTGATCTGCATCATCTGGTTTCCACTTCTCTTCATCTCATTGGTCAGATCAGTAGTGGGTGTGGTCAACCACCCCATCGACGTCACAGTGACTGTCAAGCTGGGAGGATATGAGGTAACGCAGTGTCTTCTACTGTCTGCTTAAACATAAAAATACAGCTTATAAAGTTATTTTTTTGTTTTTAAAGCTACAGCTGTAATGCATTATTTTAATTATGAAATAATATATATAATATAATTTTGCTTGGTCTTGTTCTGCCTCGCAATAATCTTAGATGAAATCACTTTGCATTGAATACATAACGATATAAGTATGTATTAAGACTGTGCTTGTTCTATTTATGGAGCGAGTACATTTTCCAGGAATGTGGAAGAGAATCCTATAAATCATAGATTACCACAAGAATCCTCTCCTAAAGCTTAAAAAAGCTGGGTAACCATATATATCCCAGATCCTGCTATGCAACCGTTCATGTAAATGTATGTGATAGCTCTGGATCTTTACAGTCTATATACAGTACAACCAAATGCAATGTCAGTGCTAATGACACAGCATGACACAACATGATCCACTGATGTACTTTTGTGTGTGTGTGTGTGTGTGTGTGTGTGTGTTTCTAGTCCCTCTTCACCATGAGCGTACAGCAGCAGTCCATCCAGCCCTTTACAGAAGCCGAATATGATGCACTTACCCAAAAATTTGGAGACAATGCGGTGGGTAGTGATTTCAGTTTATTTATATGTCTGTATGTCCTGCTGTCTGCAGCTATTATAAATCATTTTTAGTCTGGTTCATTGTCGTTCATGCAGCATAGGTGTGCTATTTAGAGGATCTCCTTTCTTTCCGTCAGTTTAAATAGTCTCACTGTACCTCTGCATCTTCGGTTATTTCCCTGATTGCAGCACGTATGTTCTCCTTGATCTGCAGGGGCTTTTAGCTTGAACCTCATTTATCCGTCCTGAATGTCATTTGCTGTTCTGACTTTCTAGACACAGTTTATCATTTGTTTTATGTTGCAACTTATTTGCTGACACAAGTAAAGGAGGTAATGTAAATGTTTTCATGCATATTTTTTGTGTATGTCCATTTAGAAAGCCATGCAGTTCATCACTCTCTACAGTTATGAGGACATTGTGACAGCCATGATTGAAGGCAGTTCAGGATCGGTGTGGAGAATCAGCCCTCCCAGCAGACAGGAAGTCATCAAGGAATTACTGGGAAGTCCTGTTGACCTAACACTACGTCTAGCCTGGACTTTCCAAAGGTAAAACACACTCTCTTCTCTCTTACTCTTCTAGTAACAAAAATGAATGTTTAACACCAAAGCAAGTTTTGCCATTACTTATACTGAGAGATGCTATTCATAAGTATGTTGTTTTACCATGAAAACTGTAAGCTGTCTCTTGGTTAACTAGGACATAACTGTGCATAATATTCAACAGGTTTTAAAATGGGTGATTTTGATGTTACCTATTGCTTATTGCTTCAATTTAAGTTGGTAAAAAAAATAAAAATAACACAATGTGTTTATGTGGTTAAAAATTGAGAGGCCCAGTAGTAAAATAAAGAAATAATACTGCAGATTCATCCACTGTGGGAAGTGCCTGTATGACTTAGCTCTCTGCAGTGCAAGATGTCTTCAAAGGCCACTATGTGAAAGATTTCTATGATTTATCTTATATAATCAAAATACAGCAAGATTTCGTCTAGCACAATCGTCAGGCAAAACATGTTTTCACCATTAATCCAGGCTTTAAAATAGGCTGTTGTTCATAAAAACCACTGAGTGAGGACAAGTGAGATAATATGAGATAATAAAAGACGCTTGGCTATATGGATAGTTTTAATCCGGAAGGCTTATTTTTTTCACTGAATATTTGTTTTCCTCTCTGAGACACAGTTTATCAGCTATCATGGGATGCATGTGGTATACATGTGACTGTTTTTCATCTGTGAGATCTGATTTTATCTCTCTTTCTCTGAATGTTTCTGTCTCTGATAGGGACCTCGGTAAAGGAGGGACAGTGGAACACACATTTGACAAACACTCTATAGACCTGGAACCTGGGAACCCAGTCAGAGCGGATCTGGCCTCACTCCTTGTTGGCAATCGCACTGAACCTGTGTGAGTTTCTGGCAGGATGTTTATGTGATACAGGTGTTTTTGTTTGTTTTAGTCAATATATATTATACAGCTGGGTCTTACAGATGTTGTCTGACTTTTTTTTTTCCAGGCATGTTCCTAATATGTTCCCCAACTACATCCGTGCCCCCAATGGAGCTGAGGCCAAACCGGTCTCTCAACTTAACGAAGGTCAGCATTCATTGAGCTACTGTATGTTAAGACTTATGCAATATAAGAAATGTTTTTCAAACATGAAAAATATAAAAGATATGGAAGAGTCAACCACAAACAAATTATGTTTATTGCTGCTTTCCGTACAGTAAAGCCATGTTCCTGCAGGATCAAATCACAACTAATAAACAGGTTCTCTATGAGGAAACATTAGTTCGCCTCTTCAAATTAAAATATCATTATATTATGAGGAGGAAATTAATTTAAAAAATACATCAATCCATCCTCCTACCAAGTAAATTTAATGGACTTTGAGACCATGCAGCAGTCCAACAGGGGTCATCAGTCATCACTGGTTGCAAAAGAACTCTGGTCCTGTCTATATAATACAAAAAAAGTTAGGACTACAAAATGAAACTAATCCTCACCTGATGTATTACCGGCGATCTTCTCCAATTCAATGTGACATTAGTTGTGGAAATAATGTTCAAATTAAGAAGAAAAATTATGAGAAAAAAGCTTGTGATTTGGCCGGAGCTACCTTTGATTAAGAAGTCGCTGACAGCGAGCTGTCAATCAGGATAGAAATGAAGCAAAGCAACAAATATTCACGGCAATGTTTATATTTAAATAGCCACAAACTTGTTAGTTGTGTTTTTATGTCAGAACTTTGCCCCTTTCAACAGTGGGTTTTTTAGTTCTTAAAGGTTTATATGAACAAAGGTTAAATGTCTTGCTTGGCATTCATTTGTACTTAGAGACACTTCAAGGAGTCAGCTGTTCATTTTTTTCCAGTAAGAAACACACACTTTGTTTTAGCGTTAACTGTATTTTTTTAAGATACAACCGTCCTTCCCAGTTTAAATATGGTCTTTCCCGACAGCTGTAAGGCTGAATGTGATGCAGTGGGTGATTTTTTTATACAGTCTATGTTTGTGACTCACAGTAATTCTGCAACAATGCTGTTAAGGTGCCATTTCAAATGTTCATAAAAGAATAAACAGTACATGGCAGCAAAGCGGCCAATGGTGTAATTGCCTTTTATAGCAACACCTGTGTCCTTTGAAGAGCCGGAAAAAATACCACAGCATAAGCTACAAACAGGTTTTATAGGTAGTGGTGCATTCACTTTCTGCTATCTCAAGAATGCAAATTAACACACGCCTGATCAAGAACAACAAAGAAAATGCTGCCAGGATGGATTCAAGCATATTTGCTAATAACAAAACCTGGGCAGTGATGTGAAAAAGACAATTCCACTGTATGTGGAATTGGTCCGTACTGTGCAATGAGCTATTTGTGCTGGGTGTAAGAGAGGGGACACAGTCTCAGACTGGAAACCACCATTTTTTTTTTATTATTCACACCCCAAAATGTCTGTTTTAACACAGCTGATTGGTTGTCCTGTAGGTAATGAAGATGGCTTCCTGGATATAACCTTATCCCTGAAAAGTGACAGGTCACTGAACAGCAGTGGGAACCAGGAGTGGTGGGACATTGCCATTGCAGGCTGTGCCTCCTCCTGCGGGGTTCTGCCCATGGTCATATTCAATGATAAAGTCAGTCCACCCAGCCTGGGTTTCCTGGCTGGATATGGGTAAGGAACCACTCACACACATCGATATGTTTAACAATAAGGGGTAAAACCTCAAAATGTCTTAACCAGAAGCTCTCAGCCAATTGGAACTTTTCAAAACCAGGAGCAGCTTTTAATTTTTCCATATAACTACAGTATTTAGAACATTTTGCTCGATGATTTTTGATAGACAGACCATTTTAATGGAAAGACCCAATGACTGTTGACACTTTGGAAATAGTTATGAAGGTATATTACGGTTAAAATTAGGCTTTTGATATTGGCTTTACTTTTTTTCTATGCATTTACTATTTTTAAACATAATAATGATTTGTAAGTTGTTTTTTCCACACATCATATTATTTCCTTTTTCCTTTCTCCCTCCAGGATCATGGGTCTGTATGTATCAGTGGTCTTAGTCATTGGGAAGTTTGTGCGTGGCTTCTTCAGTGAGATCTCTCACTCCATCATGTTTGAGGAGCTGCCCTGTGTGGAGCGCATCCTGAAGCTGTGCACAGACATCTTCCTGGTTAGTGGGCAGTGCGTGCATATTAACACCCAGACACATTCTTTACATGCAGCTTTTGAACCAAGAAATCATAAGTATTCCTGTGGTCTTATGATAAGCACAGACTTGCCATTTCTTTCAAACAACACTTAAAAAAGTTTGTTGCCATGGTGTTGGAAGTTTCCTGGAAACTAATTTCAATGTCATCCTCTCACAACAAATTTCATTCCTTCACTCTGTGATCCAGGTGCGCGAGACAGGAGAGTTGGAGCTAGAAGAGGAGCTGTACTCCAAGCTGATATTCCTCTACCGATCCCCAGAGACTATGATCAAATGGACCAGAGACATGCACAGTCGAGACCAGGACAGATACTGACTGACTCACTCACTGAGCGACTGACCAACTGACTTATGATGTTTGGTCCTAATCAAACACAGTGATATCTGAAGCACGCTGCAAAGATGTCAAGAAGACAGCACAAGCAAGTGGACATCCAGAGTGGACGTAGCCCTACAGCCAAGGAGACTAATGAAATGAGATGTACACTAAAAGACATACTGTATGACATGTCCTGTTGCTGGACACCTGTTGCTGATGCACCTTCACAGCTGCCTGAGCACTTTCATCCAACGACCTTACACTACAGACTATCGAGAGTGCCACTGCATTCCCGCTGTGTGTGGGATAGGTAGAAGCTGGATGTCT
Source organism: Hypoplectrus providencianus (assembly GCA_028566105.1). NCBI lineage: Eukaryota > Metazoa > Chordata > Actinopteri > Perciformes > Serranidae > Hypoplectrus > Hypoplectrus providencianus. Next base: position 22,439,464 of record JAOWBC010000318.1, on the reverse strand, counting down.
CTCCTGAAGGATTTGAACATAAGGCAGTATTCACAGACCAAATGAGCTGTGTAAATTGCCAGAGGTCAGAAGTAAAACACGAGAGACACTGCATTCCTAGCCTCTGTGTATTCGAGCCACTCCAGGGAGTGACTGTGTGGCTCAAAGTAGAAAATAACTGTAGATTGCAGTATCTGTATGCCCATCCGTCTGAAAGCATGCCATGCTGTCAATCATATGTTGAAATGTTTTTAACTATTTGACTTCATATCATGAAAGTCAAAACTGGTTCGATTTAAGGGGCTGTTTCATGCAATATTTGTCCTTGTCTGATCTAGCAAAAGTTTGGACTAATCAAAAGCACATCTTTCATGTCACAACCGTCAAATACAAAGTAATGGAAATATATGTGGTATGCAAGTTAAACCACCAAGTAAAAACATGTCTGTTTCTGTTTTGCTGTTTCAAAGACATCGGACTCATTGTAACAGTCACCCTGAGGGCTCAGTGCACTGCACATTAACAAAACCATGCAAATAGACAAAACGCAAGCAAATTGAGAAAACATTCTAACCAATGTGACAAAGGCACATAGGAGAAAAATGTATATCACGGAACAGAAACTGTCTCCTGGAGACATGAAAAAGTGATGGACACAGCTGGACAAGCTTATTGATGCCATGGTTTGTGAAATTACTGAATGAAGTTATCTGTTTGTATTGTTGGGAAATTTTCTTTGAGTGTTCTGATTTATGCTCCAGGCCAGAGTGGGCTGGGGACATGCATGCATAACAGCTGCAGTTATGGGTGTGCTAACTGACCAAGAATTTGAAGGCAGACTCCTGCCTTTTCTGCCACGCATTAATAAGAAAGTGTGTCTGCTAACAAATCAAAGCATTATCAACACTGGCATTTTCTATTTAAGAGCTTTAATTATGGATTCAGTAGTGATAAATTCCTCTTTTGACTAAGAAACATTTTTAAAATACTTAATCATGTCATTCAGCCATTTGCGGCTGATAAGTATCATGTTTGATATGAGTTACTGTACATAATTACAATTTTTCCTAAAATTTTTAACCTTATAAAATACTTCTATACTATACTGCTACAGGTTCTGAAAAGAACATAGTGTTGCCTGTTTTCACTATTCCTGCCTCTGCTTCCAGGATGCGGTCTGGAAAGCACAAAGAAGACTCTCTTTGCTGCACTGGCCAAAGGTGGAGCTCAGTCCAGGCCTGTCCTTCACCTCCCCCAGCAGTGACCATCACTTGTAGCGCTCCCATGTTTTTTTTTTTTGTTTTTTTTTGTGAGATTCTTGCTGCGGGTTTCTTTATCGTTATTGTGGTTATGTTCTGTCTATTTGCAGAATTGTTCCCAACTTTGTGCACGTTTGCTTAAACTGGTGAATATTGTTTTTATTTAAGCTTCTGTTTTGTCTATTTGCATTGTTTTCATAATTTGAAGTGTGTTGAACTCTCGGGGCCACGGTAATGTTGCACTGAAATAGATTTAGATCGTTCCAGACAACACACTGCGGTTTCATTTTCTAACAGAATTACAGACATTATTTTTGTGTATCTACACTCTGATTGGGCCTTTAAAAATAAATCATGTTCCTACTGTATATGAATCTTGGGTTTTACGCAATAAATGATTGAAAGATAAGAGGAAAGGAGGTACAGATAAACGAGCCATGGTATTGACTAGGTATAAGAATTTCTTACACATTTAAAAATTAAAAAGGGGAAAGGTTGTCTGTGTAGTCCTTCTCATTTTAGAGACATTTCTGCACATTAATAAACAGTACTGCCTTTAGATGTTGAATTATCAAAACACTAACTGGTTTTTTTTGTTGTTTTTTTTTGTTCTTACTTATTTTGCCATTACCCTCATTACCCATTAATCTAAACAGCAAAAAACACTCAAACAGCCTTTATGTGCAGTCTCAACACACTTATGCTTGTTAAGATTTTATGAGCATCAAAAGAGAATAAAATATGAAAGAAGTCTAAGTTGATGACTTAAAAATCCACTTGTGAATTCACTGTCCTGCTGAAAACAGAAAGCAGTGGCAAAGTGTAGCTGTTCGTATGTTTTTAAATGGGAAGGGAATCTAACAAAGGCCAAAAGTCTTACTTCTGAATTCAAGTATCTCAGACTTTTAGTGTGGCTGCACTTTCACCCCAGGACCAAGCAGCTGTGGCAGCTTTCTGCTGTCTGGCTGCTTGATGCAGTTTTAAAGATACTCTGCTAGAGGGAAAGCTGTGGTAATAAAGCGAAGCTGTCCACGCTACATGGCCTCTTTGTCAATCAAAATGTCTACCTGAAAGTGAAATAATGAAATGGTCTCCTAGGTTCTGCTTGAGAATTTACCGAGGCCTCACACCATGTCTTTGCAGATATGTATGCAGCCTCAGTCAGTCACCCATCAGCTTTATTTCATCACACCATAGCGCTGCAACAGACATGACACAGCTTTATCATTAAAGTCAATATATGATCCTAACTCAAGGACCAACTCCTTGCTTTTTCCAGGCCTTTCATCTACACCTTGCAGTCTTCTCAGTGGATGCCGTAAACGGATATGTTGTTCCCAGGCAGCTAATGTTGCCTTTTTCCTCTGTTAAGTCTCTTTTGTTTTTTATCTCTATATACAGATTTTGTAATCATATATAACATGTCTGTGGTACTGGAAATTATGTTGTTTTTGGTTGTGGTCAGGTTGGTTGCACTCAGCTAAACAGCTGTAGAGAGCAAATGAGGCTGTACGCACTGGATAATAGGCAAACCCATCAGCTATGGTCAGGTGATGATATGACAGTTTTTACACTCAATTTACTGAGTGTAAAGTGGCTACATGTGACACAATCCAGTCATAGATATAATCTTCCAACCTTAATCAATTTTCTAATTAGACTGTAAACTGTAAACACTGACCAGTGCATGATTTGAATTATATCTACCTTATTTATATCAATGAGGAAAGACTAAATATAAAATCACATCCGTATGATGCAATACAATTGAGGGCCACAAACTACAGGATCAAAAAATGATTATAAAGTTGAATCAAACAATGGTAAGTTTCTTACAGTTTGAAAATGAAATTTCATTTTTGAGCCATGAAATCAATTGCAAAGGTTTGAATACTGGCATATTAAAACAAACAAACAAACAAACAAAAAATAATGCTAATTGAAAAATTTGCTTCAGCATTTTCAGAGTTGACAAGCTAGACAAATGGCTGCAAGAACAAGTTAATAAACCAGCCAGCCTGTCATGCTTTAAGTCCTCAGTGTGAGTTTACTGGAGCTCTTAAGGACTATGAGAAAACAGTTTGAAAATGCATTGATGCTGTATTATGTGAGGCTTACAAAACCAAAGTGATAAGGGGCACTGAATTAAATGAATGTATTGTTTTTAGGTCCATGAAGAGAGAAGAAATTGAACAACGTACAACATACATACATACATACTATTGCTCATCTCTTTTCTGTTTCAAGGAGCTGTTGGTTGTTTTAGAGGTGAGGCGCCCTTTGGTTGATGTTACAACACGACGCCACACCACCCCAGTCCTCAGCAAAACATCATTATTTTGGGGAAACTCACCCCACTTCCTCAGAGAGAAATTTATGATGCTTTATGTTAATGCTCATCAGCATAAAAAGTGTTTCAGTAAATCGCTAACATTTCATTTTCATAATACAATGATCTATTTATTAGCATTTCAATGTAGTTATTAATTGTTGACACATAGATAGGAAACATATTAAGGTTACTGCAACCTCCTTCTTCTGTGTTTTTGACTGACTGGCTGACTGCCACATTCCTTACGTGATAATAGAACTTTTTTGTTTACTTTTTATTCTCAAGGCCGATTCGACTGAAAAATTCCTGCAGAGCGAAGATGTTTGGAGAGATATGGCTCTGCTTTAAAGTAAATACTTCTCCATGATCCCACAATGCACTGCACGGCGTCACCAGGCAGGACTTCCGGCATGTGACGTGTCTGGCCGCTGGAGAGCCGGATGTTGATGGCTGTCCGGTGTGAATGGTAGATGCAGGGAAAACTGCGAAGAGGAGTGAGATAACCTTCTAGGTGTTGTTTGCAGATCGGCCGGTGTGAAGATGTTTCGGTGGCTGCTTGGAGCTGTGCTGCTGGCTCGAGCGGCCAGCTTCTACCTTCCGGGTTTAGCACCTGTGAGCTTCTGCGAGCCTGGTAAAGATCAAGTTCCAGACTGCAAGGTAAAAATACCATGTTAAGATCACCTGTGGAGTTGACAGATGTTATCACAAAATATGTAATAAACCAATATAAAGTACATCCACAAAATAATTGGACAACAGATATTTGAACGCAGTAGGTGAGCTAGTTCTGAACAGCTAACGTTAGGCTATAATATGGAGGTAAGTTAGCTAACATAACCAAAACAAACAGCAAAGGTGAAAGGTACGGTGATTAAAAAAAGCTAACGATACATAGCAAGCTGTATTGAGCAAAGTTACATTTAATAGTAACTCGTTACGTGATCCCACTACTTACTGAGAGAATGAGTCTAACTCATTTCATGGTATATTTATTCACTCAATTCATAAAAAAAACACTAAAGGTCCTTACTTCCCAGTTTATGCAGGATGTTGGGTTTTTTAAGACACAGCTGTTGGGTCTTAACACTTCCTTACAACAACATGTAAAAACTTATTTCAACCACCACTATCCAATATCTGACAACATGAATATGAAAGCTTGTTAGGTTTTCTAATACTTGGTTGTCTGCTTTTTTTTTATTCTAGTCTACCATTGATCTGTTCGTGAACAGGCTGGATTCAGTGGAGTCTGTTCTCCCGTATGAATATACAGCGTAAGTGTGTAACACTACAGCAGTCTGACTGTATCATTCCTGTGTATGACTTTTTCATGTCATACCATTTGTCTTATACTTTCAAGTTGCATGCTTTTCTTTGCCTTACTTTTCTTATTTTTCCTTAGTTCTCATTTTTCAACAGTAATTGTTGCAGTTTAAAGCTGAAGTTGTATATATAGATAACTTTCTGAGAATATCAACAGTGTATCTTCACTAATGTGTAATATGTCATGCTTCTCATCTGTTTGAACTTCTCTCTATCTATTTTGTCCCTTGACGCAGTTTAATGTATTCTGCCTGAAACACTCTGAACAGTCTGCTCTTGTTTGTGCAGGTTTGACTTCTGCTCAGAGAAAACAAAGAATCGTCCATCAGAGAATCTGGGGCAGGTTCTTTTTGGGGAGAGAATTGAACCGTCACCATACAAGGTAACACGCACACAAACACACAAACACAAACACATGCACATATGCACACATATACACACAAAGTACAACAAAGGCATGACACGTTTTTGTAAAATTGGGTATATTGGTTCACTTAGGTGTTTGGCTTGATGTCAAACTGGTTTAAACACCTTTAAACTGCCACAACTTGTGCGTCTACTGAAAAGACTCACCGTTCACCCTGCAAAAAAAAAAAAGAAAATTCTAATAGAATTTAACACAACTATTGAAAAGCATCACCTCTCATGGCTCCAGACAAAGTTTTTCTTCTTGGGCTTGTTTCTGACAATTTTAGTAGCACCAGAAAATGAACATCAGAATGCAGCACACCATGTATTATTTGAGTGTGTTTACAGTGAGTTTGATGATGTAATTGCACATTGTTATGTAACAAGGGGACATCATGCCAAGTTGACCCATACACAAATGTCTGTTTGTGTTTGATATTTTTTATGAGCGAGGAAAATATTTAATATCAGACAACATAAATCCTGCTTACTCTTTTTGTCACATAGAATTTATGTCTTTTTATAAAATCAAGGGTCAAAGCACATTCATACTAATTATGTCTCTTGTGTCAGTTTGAGTTTAAGAAGCCTGAGGTATGTAAGAAGGTGTGTACCAGAACCTATAACACCAACAACCCATCAGACAAAGCCAAATTGGACTTCCTCAAGAAAGGCATGTTACTCAACTACCAGCATCACTGGTATGTATGATTCACTGTTAATATAAAAGAGGAACAAAGGAGACAGAATGATATATATGAATACATCTTTAAAGAAATATGTGTCATGTGTCATTAATTTATTCAAATGGGAATTGAATACATAAATTTGTCATTTACTCATTAATTTGTCATTTGTCATTAATTCATAAAACACCATTTCATTTAATTTAAGAACATATATAATTATTTCACTGTTAAATTCATTATTTCATAGACCTATGTTGCAGTGTTTCAGGAATTTATTTTATCTGTCAAACTCACCCATCAGAGTCAGTGGGCGGATCCTTACACCTGATTGGTTACCCTGCCAATCAAGTCAGGACAGATCCACTCCAGATAATGGATTAGTGCTGAGCAAGTGAACATATTCTAATACAATGGGTGGCGCTACCTTTACTCAAAGCAATCAATCAGATGAGATCAGCGTTAGTCCCGCCCACTGACTTCAGCCAACCAAAAGCCCACAATGTTCACTGTATGTTAACAGTAATCTTTGGATGGACCTAGGCTTTTAAAAATTTGAAATTTCTTACTAGATTTTTTTTTTTTTTTTTTTTTAGATTTTGTAACCTCTGTTTCTACATACTACAACTGTGTTTTTTCACCAGTTCTCCAAACCATAACTCATCACTTTCAGACATCTGATTCAATCTTCATACTCTGAATCTGGATGGTTCCCTGCAGTTCTGAGTGAGAGAGGGTTGGGGTAGGGTGTAGGGGACAGTTTAGGCCCTTTTTCATGATTGAATCACCTTGTATGCTAATGACAGTGCTTTTGCCTTGTCTGTGCGCGTGTGTGTGTGTATGCACGTGCATGAGTGTAGGATTGTGGATAACATGCCAGTCACTTGGTGTTACGATGTTGAAGATGGTCAGAAGTTCTGTAATCCTGGTTTCCCGATTGGCTGTTACGTCACAGAAACTGGTCGACCCAAAGATGCCTGTGTGGTCAATGTGAGTGATGCACCTCATAAACAAAAAGCCTACATTAGGCTAGTTGACGCTCCTGTAACAATATATATACAAATATTTATTGAGAAAATTATGCACATCTTAACTTGTGCGTATACCACAAGATTTATTTTCAGATTTGGAAAAAAGTCCTCTGAGGACGTTAAATCTGAGGAAGGACATCAGTCCACTGGATATGATGTTCAAACATGCTAACTTTTAATATCAGTTTAAAAAAAACATTTAAGGGGTCATTTTAGGGTGTAATTTCTAAATAAATTGGGGATGCCCATTCAGTGGGTGATACTGGAGATCACCAAAATTCAAGGAAATATGTGTAAGTTGAGGTCAATTAACAAAATATATTAAACACCATTCGACATTATTTCTCTTATTTGTTTAATTTATTCTAAACTTCACTTCCATTTCTACACTACTGAGATAATAATGCCAAAAATAACAAATATTTACATCAAGAGTATCTTATAAAGAATTTCAATGTGTTTTTTTCAATGGCTTAGCAAAGTTAAGTTAACTGGAAAACTGAGGGATAAGAGATAAAATAAGAGATAAAATCCTGAGCTGTCCTCAGGAAAATGATTTTGTTGAACCACAGCCCTTAATTCATTGCCAATTGTAACTTGACAAGCAAGCAAGTGACTGACAATATAGGGCTTTATCAGTGGTAAGGATTTTAAATTCAGTTGTAGGTTATACAGGAAAGGACCTTTCTTAGTTCCTAGCCACAGCACTCGAGACTAGAGATTCATTAGGAATTTATTGGAGTTGCAAAAAAATAAGGAATTTAGTAATCTAACATTGAAGTAACAAAAGGTTTCTGCAACCTATTGAGAAAGAATGTGTCTGTCTTGTAATGTTATGTAGGTGAAAAAAGTCCTTGAAGTTTGATTGATAGGGAGAAAAAGGCCATATCCTGATTAAAGAAATAATTCAGATTCTTTACGTCTGTGCTGTAGTCAGAGTGATGCTGTTGAGAATCACTCAATCTTTAAAGAATGTGTTTCTGCAGTTTTGGGGACCAGGCATTATAACGTCAGTCAGAAATACCATCAAATGGAAGGGTTTATATCAGATTTAGTGGGAAATGACACCTTTAATGTTTTTTTTATTTAATTTTTATTATTTTTTTGCATCATTTGGTTTAAAATTAAGTTAATTTGAATATTTTATCCAGCAGACTGTAAGCCATCTTGGATGTAATATTGCACAGTCCTCAAATGTCAGATCTGACTAAATAAACCTCATGATACATATGCTGAATATTACAGGCTTTTAATTAATTGTTATATCAATAGATACTATTATGACTCAGATGCATAGAATCTTTTTGTGAGTATAGCATTTCTCAACCTATTTTCTTCATTTTTGATTCTTGAAAAAATGCCAATTCTGATTGAATTTGATGTCTGGACGACTTTGTTTGGTGGTTGAAAATGGGGTCCTCAGCATGCATCACTGTCTGCCACAGAGTCTTTTTTTGTTTCTAGCATATTTCCCTGAGTCAAACTGGTTCATACTCTACCTATAGATATAACTAATGGCACATTATTTTCCTTTTTCTTCTCTGTGATTTGGTTTCGTTTTCCAGTCTAACTTTATTGAACACGATGCTTTTTACATCTTCAACCATGTGGACATCACCATCCATTACCACATCGTTGAGCATGAACAACTGGGAGCGCGATTGGTTGCTGCCAAGATCGAACCCAAAAGGTAATGAACGAAAGTTACAGCTCGTATGGATCTGTTTTTAATAAGTAGCATCTCAACCCAGTGGCTTTGTATTTAATGTATAATTCACCTACTTGTCATACATTTCTGTCATACTGGTGGCACAATTGTAATGTATTGATTGCTGTGCGTTGTTTAATTTTTTGTTAAACTCATACTTAAAAACTTTATTACATACTTGATTATATTGATTGAATTCTTTTTTAGCCTGTCTACCTGTCTGTGCTCTGAATCTTTTTTCATTCCACAAACTAGTAGGTTTATAGTGTGTTATTATTCTGTCTTGAGGTTCTGCCTGCATTGTGATCAGATTTCAAAAATGCAAAAGTTTGTTCTTCTTTCCATGGGTCTTCTCCAAGCTATGAAAACCCAAATGAGGAGACCCCTGATTGTTCTGGAGGGCCAAAGTTCCTGAAAAACAAACACACCGGGGAGTTCAAGATCCCATTCACCTACTCTGTCAACTTTTTGGTTAGTATAATAGTATTTTCTCTGTCTATTTAAAGGTGCAATTTGTTTGATTTGGGGGCATTTTAGTCAAAAAATCTGAAAATGCATGTACAAGTGACTGTGTTGATATTATGTCAAAGATGCCTATGAATGCTGTGATAGATCCAGCTCCAGCCCCACCTGTCATGTAATACTGTAGACCATCCTGCCCTCAGATAGGACAGAGAAGTAGATGCAGCTGCATTGATTGCTCATTTTGCTTTTGCTTCATTTTACATTGAAAGCTACGATGTCGATCGATATGTGGACAGAGATTCTGAATGACTAAGAGATATAGATGTGCAAACTGCCTCTCAGCATGCAGATTGCACGCCCAGAGGAGCAAGCACACACATTAACACACATACACAAACATCCCTCACTTAGCCTAGCTGCGGAGCTAGTAGGCCACATCGTCCCCACACACAAACTCCACATCACGTCCTACTGAGTCCCCTCTATTCTGGCCTAATGCACTCTGTGCCTCTGCTGAGCCAGTAGCCTTCCCTGGAAAGACTCACTGATAAAGTCTTATACAAATGGATCACAGTATTAGCATTGAGGGCCTTTTAGATATCCAGTACACATTTTGTGAGGTTTGTTGTGTGTCCAACTGTAGGCAAGGCAAGGCATCTTTAATTATATAGTACATTTCATACCAATAGGCAACTCAATGTGCTTTACTTAATACAGACAATTTAACAGTAAGAGCAGAAAAATGAAAAAAAAAACATTAAAAAAAATTAAATTTAAATTTAAAATATTAAAAATGCAGTTCAAAGAAAGAAAGAGAAAAGAGTATAGAAAGTACAAGAAAGAGTGCAAATCCAAGAAGTATAATTTAAAACTCTTTAGAGCTCAGCCATAAGCATATGAAAAGAGAAATGTTTTTAACCTGGATTTAAAAGTGCTTACAGAAGGGTATGATTTCAGTTCTGCTGGTAGTTTATTCCAGTTGTGTGCAGCAGAACAGCTAAATGCTACTTCACATTGTACACAGGCTTGATGTGAAGTGGAAGTAAAAAAATCTGATCTAGCTTATATAGTTAGGTTGGTTTTACGCTTTTCACATTAAGAGACCAGTAAGACTGGTAAGGGACACTTATTAGGTTTGATTCTGTTTCAGTGACAATAAAGGTATTATTTGAATAAAACTTTTTTTCTCTGAGCTGGAAGATTGGACTCATTCACCCATACACACAGAGTCATACTGATGGTTGTTGTTGCATTCATGAGTGTTGTTTGTGTTTGTGTGTGTGTAGGAAATCAAAAATATTCGTTGGGCGTCTCGATGGGACTACATCCTAGAGTCAATGCCTCACACCAACATCCAGTGGTTCAGGTAAGACTTAATTTCACATTACTTGAAGCCATTCTTTGCAGCTCAGAAATAATGTATGAATAGAAGACTTTTGTGGATAAATGTTGATATTAGCATCAATAAATTAATAAAAATAAATGTATACATTATAAAAGCCAGATCAGCAGCAGTTTTTTAAGCACCTCTTTCTGACAAGATATCAGGGGTTGGCCTTCTTGTTATCTTCTCTGAAAATTGTTAAGACAACAAATGTGAGGTTGACAATGACATTTTAGTCACTTGCATTACTGAGGTAATGCTGTATTAGATTTTCTGACCAGTCTTGCCTTAGTTGCCAAACATCGATATCCACACACAATATGTCACAGTGATTCCTTCATTGTTGCCCCACCCTGGTGTCTATAAGCTGTCCTATTGTCTCAAGCACAGAGGCCGTCCACATTTACATACTGACACTGACATTAGATAAGTTATGAGCCAAATTAGTTCAACAGTGGCAACTCATTTACCTTTGTTGTTGTGTTTTTTTGTTGTTTTTTTCATTCCCAGCATAATGAACTCGTTGGTGATAGTGTTGTTCCTGTCTGGAATGGTTGCCATGATCATGCTGAGGACTCTGCATAAAGATATTGCAAGATACAATCAAATGGACTCTGTGGTGAGCACCAGTCTGTTTGGCTGAAAGGAACACTTATGAGTGTAGATTAAGCTGTCCAACAATTTCCAACAGTTCACAGTTTGGTCATAATTGCACCAATGATTGACTCCTCTTATGTATCTTATGAAACTTTATTATAAAATGGATATGGTACTACTGGAGCATGAAGAAATGTCAGGTGGACATTACCAATCAACCTTTGTTCTTGGCATCATATCTGCTTATCTGTGGTGGTCTCCAGGAGGACGCTCAAGAGGAGTTTGGGTGGAAGTTGGTTCATGGAGATGTTTTCCGACCTCCCAGGAAGGGAATGCTACTGTCTGTTTTCCTCGGCTCTGGAACCCAGATCTTCATCATGACCTTCGTCACCCTGTGTAAGCCTTTGTATCTTAAATAGAAACAACTGTAGATGCCCAACATGTACCTTCTGTAGGTGTGAAAACTGAAAAGACATTTGAAACATTATCTGATATGATTTGTAATGATCAGAAATAATTAATGATTATATTGAATAGTACAATTTTAGTTCCATAAAATCAGCGTGGGGTGCCTTCGTGACAGATAGGGAAACTGTAGCCAATTATACTGAATCTGGCCCATTGAATATACTTAACTATTAATGGTGAATTCTGATATAAATAAATCAGTAACAACAACCAAATCCTATGACATCAGTAGTTATTCAAATTTGAAGGTTTTTGAATTCCTTCCATAGCAAAAGTTGGTGTCATTCATGCATCACTAAATAGACCAACATATAGATTAAAAACCATTTATTTATTTGCAATTAAGCTATATATGACTATCTATTTTAACCTGAAAATGCTTGTAAAGTAATCGTGTTCTCTTCTCTCTCCAGTCTTTGCTTGTCTCGGGTTCCTCTCTCCAGCGAACCGTGGGGCTCTGATGACGTGTGCAGTTGTTCTCTGGGTGCTTCTGGGAACTCCTGCTGGTTATGTGGCTGCTCGCCTCTACAAATGTAAGTGAGAAGTAAAAGAAATTACGGTTTTTAGTCATTTATGATAACAAAAAACCCAAGGGGTGATTTATCCAAGGTAGGTCTGCTGCTACAGTTTCTTTCATTTAAGTTCTTATTTTTTTGTTTGATTTCAGCTTTTGGAGGAGAGAAGTGGAAGACCAATGTTCTGCTGACAGCCTTCCTCTGTCCTGGGTAAGACTGTCGACTCGGATCCCACTCTGCCACTCACTAGTTTCTTCACCTAACATCCTCTCTGTCTCTGCTCAGGGTGGTCTTTGCAGATTTCTTTGTCATGAATTTGATCCTTTGGGGAGAGGGGTCGTCAGCAGCCATGCCATTTGGGACACTGGTAGCCATATTGGCTCTTTGGTTCTGTATTTCAGTGCCGCTGACCTTTATAGGAGCATACTTTGGCTTTAAGAAGGCAGTAAGTAACTATAAATTTCAATTCAATCATGTCCAATACTTTCTGTATCTGTCGGTATATGTTTCATGCCATTGGTGGTTTGCAGATGTTATCAGTTTAACACAAGAAGTACAAAAGTGACAACACAAATAACATAAATTACACGATAACCTTGTCGTCTTACTCCATACTGTAATAGTCTGAAGTCTTGGTAAACATTGTCAGTGCTGTCATGTTATGTTCTGTGTCCTCAGAATGATTTAATCTGACCTTAGTAATCAAGCAAACCAACAAAAAGAGAGTGAAGATTCTAAACTGTGCTTAGCATTAAAAAAATGTGTCCAATGTGTCATTCTAAAATATTGTTTTATGTGTGACTGTGTAAGGGTCCACCCATGTGGCTGATTATCTAGCTCTATTTTATTTTGCTCTCATATCGTCTTAGGGCATTGAGCACCCCGTGCGGACCAATCAGATTCCTCGTCAAGTCCCCGAGCAGTCATTCTACACAAAGCCATTCCCTGGGATCGTCATGGGAGGAATTCTACCTTTTGGATGTATATTCATTCAGCTGTTCTTCATTTTAAACTCCATCTGGTGAGAATGAGGAAAAACTTATGATTCATAGAAGATGGGCACCTAAAGATTGTTGGAATTGCATGAATTGGGTATGACTGGAAAGCTGAACCTTTGCTGAATCCTATTTTTTGATGTGTGATAATGCTAGTCCTTATAGTAGCTACTTTATTGTGGTGAGACCATTGTTGAAACAGTACCACATGAAACTTTAAAACCACAAACTAGATAGCTAGAGCATCAGAGGATGTATGGCTTCTCTAGGCATTTTAACAATAAGGAATTTCACACCAGTTTTCAGACTGGAAACACACAAAATTTATCTTTTTTTATCAAGCATGGGTTTGTCTTTGGTCTTCCTTAAGGTGTTGCAGCACTTTTTCATATGGATATAATTGAGCAAGGAATGGCCATTATGTACTTCCATCATAATGTCTGAAACTCTTACATATTTTAAATTAAATAATGATTGAATGGATTTATTAACTATTTTTAATTATGTATTTATGACTTGAACAACATGACACACAGTGCAGTTCAAATTTATTGGTTTCCAGCATCGTTGTCCTACTTCTGTGGCATCAGCCTGGGCATCTCTCTAGAGAAGGTTCCCTAAAATAAGATTTATATATTTCTAAGTGGGCAATTGGTTTAATTGAAGCTTGGGACATTTTTGTACATCACACTCTAAACCCCACCAATATCCTGTCTTCACTATCAGAGTGTCTAATAAAGCAGAAATCGCTACACAGAACAGTGTACTGTTTCTCTGCCTGTCATCAAATATGGCGGTAATAACGCTTTTGCTTTTGTATCTGAGATAAATGTGTTTTATTTTGTGTAGTCCATTCAAGGGCCTGTCTCTGCCTGTCCCCCAGGTCCCATCAGATGTACTACATGTTTGGCTTCCTTTTCCTTGTCTTCATTATCTTGGTCATCACCTGCTCTGAGGCCACCATCCTGCTCTGCTATTTCCACTTGTGTGCCGAGGTAAGCAGCATGGTCATTGCCATTCTTTAACATAGATGATATTAATACTGACTTTATTTACATCAGCTATGCACTTTTATTTGACCAGTGGTATGTTTTAAAGTAGTGTAACTCCTGATTATACCTGTGTGGCAGAAAATACTTGTTTCAAATAAAATTTCAGGTGTTGTTACAGCATGATCATTTGTGATGCCAAGCAATACTGAAATGATAAACTGAAAATCTCTAGGAACAGGAGTAAACATTTAATCTAAGTCCTTTAGTATATGGTCCTGCTAAGGACTTTACCCTAGGCCTAGGAGGAGGAGATTCAGACAGAAGAGGTCTGAGAGATTCTTGGCTGACAAACTAAACGAAGTCTTGATATTCTATTAGTTTATATTGGATTTTATTCTGATTTCCAGCCTCTGTGTGCCAGAGGCTGCTCAGCTTAGACTGTGTGTCTGTTCCATTGCACCTCAGCTCACGCTGTGTTTCTCCTCTTCACAGGACTACCACTGGCAATGGCGTTCATTCCTGACCAGCGGCTTTACTGCTATTTATTTCCTGGTCTATGCCATTCATTACTTCTTCTCTAAGCTGCAAATTACTGGACTGGCCAGCACGATCCTGTACTTCGGATACACCATGATCATGGCTCTGATCTTTTTCTTATTCACTGGTAGGTATATAAGAGGGGGGCTGGTGTTTTTTTTACCCCTTTGGATTGTCCTGGCTGTTAGCAGCTACAAGTTATTGTTTGATGTCTAATACTACAGTATAACAGCATTTGAGGGGAGAGGGTATAAAATGTAGTTTTTAAACATGGACTGTTTTTACAGTTGAAATGTATAGGACTGTGACTACACCATTTCCTAAGCTCACAATGTCTGCTGCACATGCCCATTTTAAGAAAACATACCATAATTGAATTAGTGCCCACCTAAATAAATGAATAAAATAATGCATTTGCACATTTTGTTTTCTGTGGGACGTCATGTCTTTCTTTCCCCCTCAGTCTTATGTTGTATATCACATTGATTGTGCTGCAAGTCGAGAGAAAACTTGATGTAACATCACTTAAGATCTATTCTTTCTTTCTTTCATCAGGTTCGATCGGGTTCTTTGCCTGTTTCTGGTTTGTTACCAAGATCTACAGTGTGGTGAAGGTGGACTGATGGATCCAACGCAACACAGACTATGAATGGCAAGAGGTTGATTTCTCTAACCTCAGGAACGCTGAGCATCGTCAAACTGGACTGAACATCACAATCTGAACCTTCACCTCCTCATTTCCTCAAGACTCTTCTTCCACGGAGGAAAATCTGTCCATCTGATGACAGTTTTGTTTGTGTGCCTAAAATATTTTTTTTGTGTGTGAGCATGTGTACACTCAGTTGTGATTTTGAACATACAATATCTTTATGCATATAATCTAAATGAAATGAATCATCAAGTCATTCTACGAGGCTGTTTCCCTAGTAACTGACAGAAAGTAGGTTCATACTATGGGTCACTGCCCTTTGTGATGGTGGCATTGTTGGACTGTCCAGAGACTGTTTCAGAAATCATGTCATGCATTTCAGGTTCGTTCCATGATCCGTGCACTCTGTTTGCAGATGTAGTAAGACAAATAAAGCTGTGATGGGCTTCACAGCTACTTTCTCAGACATGTTGCGGTAAAATTGTACGCTGATGTGCCAGTTTTATGTGCAACACACTGCACATTGTGTCCCAAAATGTCCTTGAACATTTCAGCCCCAAATATGTCAAAATGGGCTTAACGCTTAAAGCTCATCCAGCCGCGGCAGAGAGGTACTTTTGTTGCAATTTGTGGGTCGCAGCCAGTGAGTGTGTTGAGGAATGAAGTCAGTTCAGTCTCAGTATAAATGTGCTGCACACAGAAGGATTTGAAAATGAGAAATTACAAGAATGTATTTCTGATGCATACGCAATATTGCTTGTTTTAAATAAAAGTAATATAAATACATAAATACATGTATTTAAAAAGTACTTGCCGTTTTAATCACAATATATTTGGATGTTGTTACATTTAAATACAGGCTACTACACCTTATACTTATACTACACCAAATTAATTTTAATTTGTGTTTCCAAACTGCAGAAGCACAAGGAACACTACTGCTACTAGTATTATGTGTGTACTGATTCAGCATTCCAACTATTGTTTCCCTTATCTTTACTGTTCAATGCATTTGAATGATCAGATTATTCAGGCAAGTAATTTCATATTTCTGCATTTTCCTCAGTGCTTTGTAATAAATTAACTAGTAATTAAAAGATGCATTTTTTGAGTCATTCTTCATCTTCAAAAGAGATTTCTCTCTGCTAGTGATTGTGTAGCAAGACCAAGACATGGGCAAAATGCATCCAACTGTGTGGAACGACGCATATTCTGGATTTTTCTGATAAATTTCCACATACGCAATATGTGGAAGTCCTTGTCCTCTTTGATGCCATACAGATTTTCCCAAACTTCAGCATAGAAAAAATACCTAAAGTTCAAATAGGTCAAGATACTTCAGACTACTCATGAGGATTGTGAGCCTGAAAATAATAGGAACTAAAAAACCTTCTCTGAAATGGTGTCGGAGGTGCAACCGTAATCATTATAAAACCTTTCCGAGCTGTCTTGGATGATGTCTATTGTCTTTCTTTCTGTTGTTTGTTTTTGAACAAAAGCCCCAGAATATAATAGTACAGCATCTTGACAGAACTCAGAAGGGCAGTTTTTACATAATAAAAGCTTTTAAGGGTCACTATATGTAACAATCAATGGATCGACCCACTTTTTCAAAGTTAACTCTCATAGACTTACAGTTGAAGTCATTAATCACGAGTGAGAATTATATTTTGGGACTGAAACAAATAAAGGCCAACAATGTTTTTAAATGAGGCTACTATGGAGGAAAACACTGTTCTTCCTTCAAATATAGGAAACAGGCTCAGTTATGTCAGTGGGACAATGTTCTATGAGAAGATAAGACCACATTTTATAGCTTCATGATTTCTAGATGTGGAATTAATCTGACAAGTATTAGCTTTTAGAGGTAGTTTGTTTTAGTGTTGCATTCTATTTCCTGTTAGGATTTCTGAGCAATTTTAACCTCAGTTTGATTGGATATTTCATGGTGAAAGCAGATACTTCCATACCCTAGCCCTAATGTGACAGCAAGTAGGCTACATTGCAAGCTGTATTCATTCCAGAGCCTTTTTACAGTTTTGCATCACTATATTCATGTACAGGTAAAAGCCAGTAAATTAGAATATTTTGAAAAACTTGATTTATTTCAGTAATTGCATTCAAAAGGTGTAACTTGTACATTATATGTATTCATTGCACACAGACTGATGCATTCAAATGTTTATTTCATTTAATTTTGATGATTTGAAGTGGCAACAAATGAAAATCCAAAATTCCGTGTGTCACAAAATTAGAATATTTTGTAAGG
>JAOWBC010000318.1:22410040-22421767 GCA_028566105.1 Hypoplectrus providencianus | reverse complement strand
TACACAAATTGAAGATAAAGTAACTATACCCAGAAAAGCATCCCTGGCCACTAAGTGTGGAGATCTAATGACATAATCAGACATGCAGCCAGCCCTGTTATTTATCTTTCTTTTTATTTTTATCTTTTTCATATTTTGCTGAGAAAACTATTTTGTCACTTTAATGCTTCATTTGTCATTATTTCCCCAAAAACCTTTGTGGGGGGAAAAAAAGATAAATGTGAAGGTAGATAAAGTTTTATTTGGATTGTTATTAAGAATTTGCGTTTTTATGGTATTGTGTGAATGTAAAAATCTAATATAAAAATTGACACTTATTTACCTCGTAAAATCTGTAAAATTATGTACACATGTAGTTAATCATATACAAATCGGATTATTCAAGACTCGCACTTGTATTTAATTTTGTTCTACTTCAAAATCTTATTTACAGACAGACTTCGTTCTTATAGGAGGAACTGTAACAAATCAATTTCCCCAAGGTATCAAAAAAGTATTTCTGATTCTCTTTTTAATATCTAACTGGCATGTGTAACATTTTCATATTTTTGTAATTTCACACATACTTTGCTATTATACTATAATTACGTAAGCAAACAGTAGTATTCTACCTTAAATTTTTAGGGTAGCCAAGTTAAAAAATAAGGACGAAGTAAAAAAGGAAGGAAGGAAGAAGGGAAGGAGACGAGGACGCACCCATGCAGTGTTGGGTCGTGGCCTGTTGTATATCTTCGACTCCATTCACCTCCATTCACACAGTAAATAAAAGCATGGAGGCTCTGACTCTCGGGATCTAATACCGAACAGCAGGGGGTAAAGACACCGCTGCATGCGCTCTCCCTTTCATCCTAACACATAAGCGTTAAGCGGGACAGCGGGGAACGCTTTAACGGTTGGATTTAACACATTTTACGTGGAAGAGAGGATTTTAGTTGGAGACAGGAGCGGGGCACCCGCCGTGCTGTGCAAGAAACGGATGGCTGTAGTGGCCAGGCACAATGGCCTCGTCTCTCCGCTGGGGAACAACAACTCCGGCGCTTCGAGCATCGTCTCACCACTACAGCCGAGAGCCACTGGTAAATACGCCTCTGCTGACAGTGGTGCCGGTGGTGGGATGGACGGCCTGCTGGATTTCTCCAAAGGCCCCACTGTAAAAACAGAGCTGGTCTGTAAATGGACTGACCGAACTTCATCGAGACAGAAGCTTGGGCGGACGGCGACATCCGTCTGCGACCAAACTTTCAACTCTATGCACGAGCTGGTGGACCACGTCACCACCGAGCATGTAGCAGCTGGACTCGAGACCCTCAGTCATGTCTGCATGTGGGACGACTGTATGCGCGGCGGGAAGGCGTTCAAAGCCAAATACAAACTCATCAACCACATTCGCGTGCACACGGGGGAGAAGCCTTTTTTATGCGCATTTCCCAACTGCGGCAAGATGTTCGCACGCTCCGAGAACCTCAAGATCCACACGCGCACGCATACTGGTAGGGTTTTGTGCTTCTGTGACTACACACAGTGCGCTGTGATTCTGTCATTACACTCTTTAGGTCCGGGTCACCAGTCCAGACAGCAGCGTCCTAAAAGAGACGGGCATAAAGAAGCTATTCGAGATTGTTCCCAGACTGCTAGGAATCCCCTCCATGTTTACGTAGCCTCAGTTCAGTAGCCTACCCCTTTCACATCCGGCCTTCAATGCACCCTAGCAGCTCAGGAGCTAAGGAATCATGAAGGTGACAGGAAGCAGGACAGCAGAGCTGAATTATGAGAGATGGAAAGAATGAGTGCACAATCTGACTGATTCGATATTTACAACTAAAATTAGCAACTCGAAAAATATGCGTGGCTGTAGTTTATTCTGATCTCCAATTTTCAATATAGTCAGTTATTTAGATTTAGACAATCATGTAGCCTAGGCCTTTTTTATGAGTGTGTGCAGTTTGGGGCTACATTTTAAACAACTGACTGTTTTTTTTTTTATTTTGTGTCAATGGCACATACATCTATAAACATATGTTCCCTTTAATTATAAGGTTTATAAGCTGTAACCAATGGCTTAACTGTTTCATAAGTAATTAGCTTGCACTGTTTTATAGATCGATTTTCAGTAATTGATTGAGTTCCAGATTGTTAACAGTAATTGTGGAGGTGGGCTATTAGACAGTGAAAAGGACACAGCGATAATCTTCAATATAGGTCCCAAAATAGATACTAACAATGTTGACATTGTAATTAATTGCATGGTACTGTCATGTAACTACATCAAAATGAATAAATGAAAAACCTAATTAATCTTAATCAAAGGAAGTGATGATATTAGTTATGGAATTAGGAACCAAACAGGTCAAATTGTAGGTAATTTGAGCTTCTTCTTTTTTTTTTTTATTAGAAAGTGAGATACCTGATCAACTACAACTGTAACTAAACAATCAAAACAAACTAAGTGCAATGTGGGATTTGTGTATATGCCAGCCATGGCTATTTTTGATAAAGTCTTAAATAAGTCAGATCGTTTAAATAACATGAAATGGTTTAATGAAGCTATTAGTTTGTATAAACTTTATGTAAAGCATGTAGGACTAGAATGTGGCCCCATCTTCCCTCATGTAAATGAAAAATTATTAGAATCACTTTTCAGTAAAAATACAATACCTTTCACATGACCAACAAACTACAGCCCCCAAAATGACCAAAAGCTCAACTAGGCATGCATAATATTGGATATCTTTTCTAGAATCTGATAAACCAATATTCTCACACTTATTATGGCTGATAACTGATGCAGATGTTGATATATGCACATGTTTTTCCCATCTAATTGCAGAGAGCAGTTCCACTTCCTGAAGTGGAATTAATACTTTTTGAAGTATACGCCGCTTTTTCCCGATTGTTTGTTTTGTGTTCTCCATTTGTTTTATTGCATATATAGTCTACACACTGTTACGTTCAAATTATTCATATATTTTTGTTTTCATGACAAATACTACTAAATACATTCAAAATATTCTACTCATCATTTTGGTTGCTAAACCTGAACCTAACAACGCAGATCCATAGGATAAAATGGGGTGAATACCATGTTAGTTTATTGTGTAATGCCTGTGGGATTATCTCCGTTGTGCACAGTTGGGACACATACTGGATGTGCAATCAGAAGCATGGTCTCTGATTTGTCAGAAGATGTTTCAGTGCATGATGGGAAAAATCATGTTAGCCTCTCTATGCTACAGCTAATGGCTAATGGTTAAAACAATTATTAACAAGTTTTGTTATAAACAGAAATGATCCATATTTGACTGACTAGTTAGTAAAACTATACAGTTGAACGGTTGCTAACTTAAATCCACGAATTTAACCACAGTCTTACAAATATTGCCAATTTTACATTTAAAGCAGTGGATTACAAATTCTATTATGTTTGTTTATCCCATCCAATAATTGGGGATATACTATAAGTGTTTTTTCTCCACTTATAGCAGATTACTTGCTGCTTCTCTAAACCAATGCTGATAACCACTTAAATAGTTTTTTAGTTCATATACATCTGATTGTAACAAAGGCTAGGAAGTAATGTGCAAAGATGAATTCAACTAAACTGACATTATTAGAGCTTTGATAAAAACTGCGAAAGTTGTGGCCCTTCAAAAACTGTTTGAAATTAATACAAAAACATTTTATTAAACCAATAATCAAAATGAAGCCCATAACAGGGTGCATCAGTCAGTGCAAAAAAATAAATGGCTTTAGTTTAGTCATCACACAAAATAAAGTGCATAGAGTTTGTATGAAACTAAAGTCAGCACAACTCTCCTAACCCTAACCCAACTTGCATGTTACCTGTGAACAAAAGAACACATCCTACATAATTTTAACCTAAATTAACAAGATGTCTCAAGACTGATTTGGCTGCACTTTCCTCATGGAAGAATCTTGGTTTCGCAATCTTATACCGGACATATCAATATATATATTGAACCAATAATTAGCGTTAAAGGTAATTATCGTGCATCACTCCTTATAATGTCATGTTCCTGTTGAATTATATGTCAGTTTTAACTTTTTCTAGACTCAAAGCACAAACTACAATTGAGATAAAGATCCTGTTCATAAATATCTGGATCATCTGGCATCATGAATGGATTTTTTGATAAAATACTTTTATCTTTTCTAATTTTGTCCACACAAACAGAACGTCATACATGGAATCCATGAAATGTGCACAACATCCCAGTGTGTTCTTACATATGAAAGAATGTTGATGAATTGCATTTGATGAGTGTGCCAGGCAATTTGCAATAAGCAAAAGGCAATGCTCCAGTAAATCCATACAAGGTCAGCAGAATAAAGTGACATATGCTAACTAACCAGCCACTGACATTTGAAGGTAACAATAACTCAGCGGCAAAACACAGCAAAAAAAAAAAAAAAAAACTCAAACAACACAGATGATATGAGATGCTCTTTGTTCTGTAATTTGTCACAAATGAATGACCTCTGGTGTCAGCAATGTTATCACATTTTCTTCACAGTTTGGGCATCAAGGGACTTGTATACACAACGTCTTTGGTTTGTCATTAATATCTAAAGGCACATTTACAATTACAAACAATATTTTACATATGTTACAATGATATCCTTCCAAAACTCTTGAACCCTGAACACATTCACTGACAAATAGTTCATGGTGGGTCAATGCATTCAACTCATTCCCCATCTGCACCAGGAGCATTAAAGTAATAATATTTGTCTACATGTCTATGGATGGTGAAGAAAAAGTAGCTGGCCCATTGCAGAGTTTAAAAATGATATTGTTGTGATATTGTGTTGCAGGTGAGAAGCCATTCCAGTGTGAGTTTTGTGAGCGACGGTTTGCCAACAGCAGCGATCGGAAGAAGCACTCACAGGTACACACAGCCTCGAAACCCTACGACTGCAAGGCCCTGGGCTGCACCAAATCCTACACCCACCCCAGCTCCCTGCGCAAACACATGAAGGTTCACGTCAAGTCATCACCTACCTCTGAACCCCAGGACATGTATGACTCCGTCCCTCATCAACTTCAACAACCTCATCAGGCTCTCCTCGAGCCCCTCGACCTTAAAATTAACTGCCTCTCATCACTTGCCAATAAAAACACTCATTTTCCTCTTCTGTCCAATCACGAGTTCGATATCAGCTCGGCCAGCGAAGTGGACCACAAGCTGTTACGAAGTTCGTCTCCGATGGCAATGCCACTGGATCTCTCTCTTTCAGGCCTGAAGAGTCAGTTGGCCCAGAAGCATCAGAGTGGTAGGACCCCACGGAGGAGCCAGCGCTCAGTCAACCCAGCCTTACCTCAGTTGTCTAACATTAAGGAGTGGTATGTCTGTACCAGGAGTACAGCACCAAACTTTCCTCTGTTTCACCCAAACGACATTAAATCAGAACCTAGTGATGGTGAGGAGTATGTCACATAGGATGGAGGGACCGCCAGTTTTGGACTTGAAGAACATATATTGTCAGTCCCAAGTCAGGCCACAAGATGCTCTGTGGGATCGTAGTTGCTGTAAATTTTCTGAACCAGCAGTTGAATGGTTCAACATCAGTGACCCTTCTAAAATGAAGAAGACTTTGATCAGTTGGAGACTTTTTTTTAACATGTCTCTTAAACAAAACTCAATGGCTCAAATGTTGTAAGAATGGACAAGAGAAATCACATCATTACAGTTGTTTCACAGAAAACTGTAAGTTATCCAATCAGTGTTAGGGAGCTAAGCTGAATTAACAAAGGGTTTGACATTGTATAAATGGACCAGGGGATGTTCAGTACTGCTCTGCTTGCTGTATAGCAATATCAAGGGCTACATTGACACTGACAGAAAGCAGTTATTATTAACCTGAGCTTACATAGCATTGTACACATGGTAATACAGCAGGTCCAAAGCATCAGGCACACTGAGTAGAGCTGAGTGTGTGGCTTTTATGGCCCAATATGTTTTGAACAAACTAGTTTGTACATCACATAGTTACAAAAATAGTTGGAAACGATTGATTCTGCTGGCGAAAAGGAATTTGAGGTCTTTTTTTTCAGTTTGTGTTTGTTTGAAGCAAACTGAGGCCTTTACTCAAAAATCATTGGTACTAACTTGTTCCAAAGTGTTTGATCAGTCAGTCAATCAGTGGAAACCATCACAGTGGCAGGCAGTGAAGCTGCAGTCTGAAGACAGTTGGACTGAACCTTCTTTGAACTGGTCAAGTGTCTCCTTAACCTCCTCAATGTCTAGGGGTTGGATGGACCTTTCATTGGGTAAACCCCTACATCTGTTTACACTCCATGTACAATTTAATCAAGAACCCAAGATTTCCAAAATAAAAAAAAACATATTCCATTATCATTAAAGTTTGAATTTAATGATTCACAAGACATCTTGAATTTTCTATTTGATCAAGGTGCATTCATAAAGTGGCAAGTGGAAACAAGCAGAATGTATTGTATGAGACTGTGGTATAGCTGGTACAGGGAACACACAAAAGTGTATATTTCCACCAATTTTTTTTGATGTTTGAAGTTTTATTCAGGCGTATTAACAACACAGTTTTTAAGCAATCTGTAGGTCAAAAGTGGACCGGATCCAAGGACCATTTTAAGCGCAGATGATAATTGGACGGACGGAATTGTGTCTTTGAAGTTTTCTTTCTCCAGTGATCTAGATATGAACATGTAACTCCTCACATGCAGATTCAGAGGTTTGTATTATTTACATGGCTGTCAGCTTGACTTTTACTGTT
This sequence comes from Hypoplectrus providencianus, assembly GCA_028566105.1. Taxonomy (NCBI): domain Eukaryota; kingdom Metazoa; phylum Chordata; class Actinopteri; order Perciformes; family Serranidae; genus Hypoplectrus; species Hypoplectrus providencianus. The sequence goes on along the minus strand of JAOWBC010000318.1, from coordinate 22,414,996 downwards.
GGAGTGTATGTCTTCTCTCTGTGTCCTTGTAGGTTTTCTCCCACAATCAAAACAAACAAAAATATACAGGTTATCTGCAGGTATAAATGTCAGTGTGGATGGTTGGTTGTTAGTCAATGTATTTTATTCTTTCATGAATTGCCAAGTGTTTTCCAGCTAATGAAAACTAGTAACAACGGATTTTAAACTTACACATGCGTGAAAACAGGTTGTTGCCTTCATTTTTTTTAGTACAAATCTGTCCCTTGGCCATCTTGACTCTTGACATACAGACTAAATAAGATGTGTCCTTTACATTATTATTTTAAGGACAGACATGTCAGAGTTCCTGAATGGAACATCTTGGTGTTCATTTTCTACAGTTGTATTGAGAAAGGCTGCTTATTGCTGTGTCACACCAGATCTCAAGTCAGTGAGGGGTCTGGTTTAAACCAAGATACAGTCCGCTAAATTATGATCACCCTTTTGTTGCCTTTCCCACCCAAATCCAGGGATTTCACAAAATGAGCTAATTCTAGCTGACACTGGGCAGAAGGTAGGATACATCATAGGTTGCTCATAGGTCACCACTTCATTCTTTCATTCATTAACTTGAATTACTTATCCAGATGCAAGCCAATTCAAGCTTACAGTGGGCAAGAGGCAGACACATGAGACTGACAGACAGTCATTCATGCTCCCAATCACACCTACAGGCAAACATCTGACCCACCTACAATCCATGCTAATGGGGAGAATATGCCACCCGACAGAGAAGGTGCTCATACCCAGAATCCTCTTGCTGTGAGGCCACTGTGCTAACCACTGCATCACAATGCAGCACTCGGAAATACCAGTTTAAATAAAATATTATAAAAAAGGAACTTAGGAGTCCACTTATTGTACTATTTAAGGTCCCTTGGAAAAAAAATTAATTGAGAGGTTTCAAATTGATACAGATTTGCAGATTAGTTTGACAATGCCAGACAAAGATTGAGCATATTTTTGGTCAGAAATGAAATATTTACGGTCTATGACTGCTTCAAAGTAAGATGCCTGCAAAGTCAGCATAAGGACCTATCACTATCACCTATCACAACGCAGTCCTTTTTTTTCCAAACTTGATGACCTGTGTCAAAATGTTTGAACGAGTAAAATACATGTGAGACATTTTAGACATTGTGTTACATAAACTGTTAGTAACTGTGATTAGTCAACAGTTTTCAGGAAAGTTGCAGTCATTTTGGTGTCAAACTAACAAATTCAACGATTTTGTTGTGGTACTTATTTTTATTACCTCCGCCAAAGGAGGAGGTTTTGTTTTCGGTAGCGTTGGTTTGTCTGTTTGTCTGTCTGTCTGTCTGTCTGTCTGTGACCAAGTTTATGGAAAAAGTTATGGACGGATTGACCTGAAATTTTCAACTGAGCCCAAGGATGAACCCATAAAATTTTGGTGGTGATCTGGAATGCCTTCTGGATTCAGGAATTTTTTTTTAATTTCGAAGCGAAACTACAGTGTACTGATGCGATTGCATCCAATGGCTGCTGGGTGGCAGCAACGATAACATTATGAACAGTGAACATACCTGTTTAAACACATAATAAAAAAGGTTAAAAAAAAATTTAAAAAAAAGACCTGCAACAGTAAAGGTTTTGGTGTTAATCTGCATGGCGGAGGTCTGCGCTCTCCGAGTGCTTTTTTTTTTTTTTAATTTTTTTTATCATTGTTTTATAAGAAAAAAGGATTTGGTAACTTTGTAGCCCAAATGCCTGGTTAAAAGGTGTGCTAGTGGTGAGAAAAAAGCATGAGTCACATGGCAGTCCTCACAGAGCCGTAGGAAAAAAAAAACTATAATGAATTTCTCATTGATTTATCAAACTAACAAAATTTTAATTTGTTAAATGAATAATTATTGAACAAACAATAAAATTATTATTAATTCATGTTTTTAATTTTTTAAATCCTATTATAAGTCTTGTCGTAAGCACATACACTCACTGGCCATTACATGATGCAACCCTTTTCAACTGCTTGTTAATTTAAATATCTAATCAGCCAATCACATAGCAGTATCTAGATGCATTTAGGCATGTAGACACTGAAGAGTGTATTATTATTGTAAAATATTTTAAATGGTAAAATATTAGAATTTCATTTGATCACTCCCATAAAATGTTAAACATAATTAAAGAAAATGCAAATACCACTTATTTGGCCGAACTTTGTAAAGTTTGCTCTCTTTTCAGATTCAGAAGAACATTTCCCAAATACAAAAATATCAGTTTATGTTAAAATCTGTGTTATAAGACATTTGTTCCTAAGAGCACATGGTGAATGAGGCCAGTTGTCCTGAGTTGCAGCTGCCTGTTTCAATTCCCCTGGAATCAAGAGACCAACATTACTGACCAGTAAATGACTCAAATGAGGTGAGGTGGGATTCATATGACTTGGATACCTCCCTACCCTTTTGTGTTTTCATGACAGCTGTGTAATGCAGCACTAAACACAGTGTCACAGTTACCGCAGAATAATAACAATTTGTTGTGGTTGTGTAAATCCATTGTTCTCAGCCGCTAGGTTACAACCCTTAAAAAAGATCACAAGATAGAACTGCACTGATGTAAAGTGACTAATCAAAGAGAAAAAAAACATCAAAAGAAAATGTATTTCTGCTTATCAACATTGTCACTGCTGACAAAAGGTATTAATATTGTGATAATTAGTATTTCTTTGACCCGAGCACAGAAATAAGTTATTTTTGTTGGTGAGGACCCTATTTCAATTGCAAAGTTTATTTGCATCTGTGTCACAAACAGCGTGAGGTGTATTCAGGTGTCTCCAAAGAACTGCTTATCAGAGCCACAAGCATTCACCTTTACACTCAGTTCTTTTACGTGTATGCACAAACCAAACAGGAGGGTAAAAATGTTCACTGCAACACTGGTAGGGTTTTACTAGCTCCATATGTAGTAATGTAATGATTTACGCAATACAATTATCACTATAATTATCAATAACACACTCAACTCAGTCACCCTTTTAAACAACTATGCACTGCAGATACATCCAGCAGTGAAACTTAATTCCGCTGTCTGAATTCGAAGGTCCACTATGAGACCGAAACTATGTGATGGTAAAACACCCTTGAAGGAACCATTCATACTCTCATTCATGTCTAAGGGCAATTTGTAATTTCCATATAAAATGAAGTTACATGTTTTTGGACTGTGGAATGAAGCTAGAGGCCCCGGAGAGTACTCAGGCTGGCAACATGTAACACCACACAGAGGATCCACAGGCTGGAGTGCAAATGGCCACCCTCATGCTGAGGCAAGGGTGCCAGTGGGTGTTATTGTATATAAAGGCAACTAAAATCATGAAATAACCAAAAAACGTATTGTATACATTAAATAAGGTTACATTATCATACCTTTTTACAATTCTGCTGCATTTCATGAGATCATCAGGAGTTTTTTTTTTGTTTTGTTTAATAACACATACAAAAGTACACGTTATATTTTGAATACACTATATACCGTTTAGCAAACTAAAAAAAAATCCTGTATAGTTTTAAAGTTTCGGTTTAGGTATTTTATTTTGAAAAACTCAACCGGAAAATGTAACTACTGAGTTCCTGCCAGAGACGCTGCACAGGGACGCAGCGATTCAGAGATGTCGGAGTCTCCTGACGCCAGCAGCCTGCTCTCTGCTTCCTCACAGCTCAACCTGATGGAGATGGATGCGGTGAGAGACTCTGTTTGCTAATGTCATGATGATGGAAGACTGCAGTGAGAAATAGCTAACAGACATTTATAACAGTCAGTTGTTTTCGTTTGGTCGGCACAACAGGAAGGTCTTGCATAGTTGTTTCCTCTGTTTTTGTTTACTACAAGCCCAACACAACAAGCTGTTGACAGGTCCAAAACAGTCTCCGCCATGGATACTGGACTCTCCCTCAGAGATGTCCACTATTATGAAGGCTGCCTAGAATTTTATATTGACATGACGCTTCCTCATCACGTGATGTACATGCCCCAGCGTCTTTCTCAAACCATGCCCTACTCTTGCACCTTCCTCGTTTGCGCGTTCGCGTAGAGGGTCCGCCATATTACGCACCATTCCAAACTACTTAGTGGGAAGTGAAAGTTGCACATAAATCAATCTAACGGCGAGCCTGCGCTTCGTGCAACGCCTATTGTGTACGTCTTGAAACACGCCACGTACAAGCGTTCCACACCTGTATTCCCGTTTGTTTGTTTGTTTTTAAAGTTACGCTCAGGAATATCCCAAAATATTAACAATTTCCTTTTTACATTCCCTAAAATACGTTTGATGTGGAACTTTAAAATAATATACAATATACAGATATCATACAATTTATTTAGACCAATAGTTCTACTAATTCTAATAGGTAATAAATCGTCCAAGGCCTAGTCTCTTGGCAATGTGGACAATTTGCATTGCAAAGGAAGCTGTTGTAATGTGACTTTATATGCTGTAGTGACAACTTCATAAACTGGAATATAGTCCAGGCCTAAAGCCACCAATGTACCCATTTTTAGACATAGTAATTGTTCCACTACAAATAATAGGAATTCAGCGCTTGTGTTATACAGATCATTCATTTACTTGAAATTTACTTTAATTTATTTTAGTTTTTTTTGTCATACTTCTGTTTTCAGATTGATGATAAGGAGTTCGACATTCCACAGGTGGACACACCTCCCACTCTGGAGAGCATCCTCAATGAGGTAAGTATGTGTTATCTTTGATTGTTAAAACTGTTCCATACTACATCGTGTTCCAAATTCTCATGCAAATTGTGTTTAAGTGTCATACAGATAAATCTTTTTTTGTTTTACAATGAAACTCATGGATGGTAAATTGTCTCAGGGCTTCTTGGATCACTGATATCAATTGCAGACACCTGTGATTAATGGTTTACCAGGTGAGCCCAATTAAAGGAAACACTACAA
>JAOWBC010000318.1:22386543-22409940 GCA_028566105.1 Hypoplectrus providencianus | reverse complement strand
AGAATAAAACTTTGATTGAGACCAGTTCTTCTCCAGCCCTTTTTTCTCAGGCTTCCAATCAACGAACTGGAGATTCTATCAACGCTAACCACGTCATTTTAACACTAAACCTAACCAAGTCCTCTTTGTACCTGAGCCTAAATAAGTAGTAATATCTAAACTGCGACTGTTTAGAAGGTGTGTTAGGTCATATGTGTGTCCATTGATACTGCATCCACATACTGACCTACTTGATTAGACCAGGCTACCTCACCTACTGTATCCCAATGCAATAATTCAATGAGCTTGCACCAATGTCAGCAACGGCAAAGCCACATAACAACCACCCTAAATTGCATGTGGGTATTTTGACGTTAATGTTCAAATTGAGAAAGATTTGTTTTTAAATATACACTTTGAAAACTAAATCTGACGCATTTTGTATTTTTTTTGTTTCAAACAGCAACGGTATCTTGGCACTTAGGGTTGTAGCCTATCTGTTTATTAATGATACAACAACAAATTATATATAGGAGTATTATAGAACATAGGTAGGCCTGTGCAATTAATCAAAACCAACATTCGGAACCTTTAACCAATGTAATATTTCCAATGATGATTACCCAAGAGAAATCTTGGTCTGTTTGTTAATCTGTTTTGACACAATTCGGCTAGAGTTAATATGAAACCAAACACAAAGAACACGCCTGAAAACTGTTTGCAAAAAATGCAAGAAGTAAAGAAGATTTCTTATGAAAATTAGTTATTAAGAATTAATTTGTTTGAAATATCAAATAAATAACAAAATATTCATCTGTGTGTGTTTCCTTAATTTCTTTAAAATCAATGATATGCACTATTTGATTGGATACAATATCCCAGCTTTAATAGTAGCATAAATACAGTAGAGAGCATCTCAGTGAACTATGACAGCAGAAAACAAGAACAAAATTTTTGTTCAGTAATTGTAATAAAAAAAAATTTCAATTGATCATGATATTCATTTGAGGTCATATCTATATAGGGGTATTGCTTACACTGAGATATATACAGAATATATATATATATGAATACACTATATGTAGCCTGTGTGTGTGTGTGTGTGTGTGTGTGTGTGTGTTTCGGAACACTGAACTATACATATTCAAATTTTGAAAATGAAAACAAAAAATAGGCAAGGTTTTGTTTCACATCATGTGTTGTTAGAAATAAATGCATAGCAATCATGTATGGACTAAACAAAGCCTCGCACACAAAATAAATAGATTATCAGAACTGCATACGACTATGAGACCCGATATTCAGTATGTACTACATACTGATTTTCAGTAAGCATATACTGCGTTCAGAGACGCTATTTAGTCGACAGCAATTCTGAATAAAAATATGAAATGTACCTAACTTTTCCAGCACACTGTTAGCATCCTCGTCTCTGAATCTCGCAGCTAATGCTAGCCAGCTCCGCTAGATTGAATAGCCTGATAAGTACGTACATTAATGAAATGTCCTCTTGTTGTCCTGTTGTGGAGAAAACGATTATCTGGTACCGAGGCCGAAAACGGTCCACAAGGTGCGGGTGGCAAGTGTCCTGGGGGAGGAACAGCACGGGGCCCTCGGGGTCTGAATGGAGGGCCATGGGGTGGTGGAGGTCCGAACGGCGGCGGCCCGTGTGAAGCTTCACCTGGGCGATACATGTTCCTTTTTAAAAGGCGAGACAGCTAACTGACCTCTCTAAGTGAGGAAACCAAATGAGGAATAACTTCCAAGCCTAAACCTGTTTTCACACAGCTACGCGGATCCACGATCTACCGCCGCTGCGGCTGCCACCGGAAACACAACAATGACACAGGACCGACATGTGGACGGATACTTTCAAAATAAAGGTGTACTTTTAGCTTTCATTTTTTTCATATCTGTATATTGAATTTCGTAACTACAGTATTAATACTGTTTTAACACCTGAAAGTACGGTATATTGTTTTGACATTCCTGTCTTGTTCGGTATGTACATATTTTGAAATATATTTTGATTGCCATTTTTGGCCATTTTATATTTAAACTTAAAACTGAAATGTTTGAGTTGTTTTTTTTTTGTTTTGTTTTTTTTGCAGGCAGCAAACGTTTTAAATGTAGAATTAATCAAGAGCAAGCTAGCAGTGCCACTTCCGGTGGCAGCATTAAAATATTTCATACTCAAGGAGGCATTCCAAATTTTTTCAAATAATGCATTAAAAAACTGCATACATGTAAATCAGAAGAACCACAATGATGCTAAATCAAAGAAAAAAAAATTAAAAGGATGTCACTAAATATGGAACCAACCAGCTTCAGAATTTTCTGCAGATAACATGTGTTTAACATTGTATGGGGTTTAATTTAAATTCAAACTATGACATTTTCCTCAACCTAACCAAGTAGTTTTGTTAGCTTCAATAACCAAACAGTGACATAATCTAATGTCAAAGTCATGAGACTGACCCTCCTGTGGGTTTCTCGTTGGTATACCCCTTTTATAACCTTCATTTAAATAATTAGAATTTAAATAAGCTGTTTTATGTAGCCTTATGATAATCTTTTACCTTCCCATTACTTTCATAATAAGACCACTTCATTAACAGTAATAATGTTCTCATTTCAGATTTTATTGCTCATTCACACACCCATGCAAATCTTCCAACATCCATATTTGTACTCACACAATCTTCAATGAGCAGTACAAGATGACAGGTTTTAAATAAGAAACAAAGGAGATTCCAGTCGAATCCATCATAACAAAACCAAGACTGGAAAGTTGTAGCTGTTTTCAAGCAATTGTCAAATTTAATTAAACTATTAAGTATTTCAAGAGTCAGATACACAAGTGCACCAACACTGAAAGGACCCATTCCTGTCTTTCAAAAACATGTCCAATGTAAGGCTAATTGTCAAAATGAGGTTAGAACAGCAAAGTCCAACTAATCGACTAATTATAGCAGAGCTTTTGGCTTGAATATCTGCCTGGTTTGGCAAAGAAAACAGCACACACCAGTATGAAAAGCAAAGGACTACATTAGAACTGCCCTCTGTGATAAACGGCCTCTCTCTGCCCTCTATCCCAAACAGCCTACACTGAGTGTATATGGTAGTTGTGCACATCTAGGTTCTCATTTAATGTTTTGTCAACTTTTAACCATGCTGAATACTCTACATCAGATGACAAGGTGTTTAAGAGCTGTTCACACACGATGAGTCGATCTTGGAGTGGACTCTGCTGCAATACCCCCACTCTGTCTTCAACTAGTGTAGTGTTTGCCTTGATTAAAGCCAGCTTGGTTGTAGTGCTGCCCGCCATGTTGGAAGAACTGTTCAAACTGTCCTCCTTGGTTAAAATTCTGACCCCCTCTTCCTCCCCAGCCTCCTCCTTGTCCTCCTCCGCCTCGGCCTCTTCCCCTGCCCCCACGACCTCCTCGCCCTCCGCCTCTCTCCTGATGCCAGCCTCCGTCCTGGTGGTAATTGTCATGGTAACCGCCTCCTCCTCCATGATAGCCAGGGTCCTGGTAGCCTCCTTGGTTGTTCCCTCCTCCTCCGTAGCCACCTCTTCCTCCTCCTCCTCCCCCCTGGTGACCTCCTGCATCTTGATAATGGTGGCCCTGGTTGTAATTGCCTCTTCCTCCTCCACCTCCATCACCCCAGCCACCCTGCACCTTCCCTCCTCTGCCACCTCCTCCTCTCCCTCCCCTGTCTCCATGTCCTCTCTCATATCCTCCACGGCCAGACTGTGAGTAGTTGTCATAGCCCCCCCTGCCGCCTCCGTGCCCACCATAGTGTCCTCCACCCTGAGGAGCATCCTGGCGCTTCTGCCAGGAGGGCATCTCTGGGGGAGGAGGCTCGATCTCGCAGGGTCGGCCTCCCCTGTCTGGCACTCGGCCCATTAGAACCTGAAAAGTACACATAAATAAACACTTAAAAGAAAGCCTGCAAGTAATTTCTGCCCCCACTTCTGTTGTTGTTTATTATCTTAAGTTTCTTTCAGTCCCTCATCATAATGTGAGAAGGAAAGAGCTAGAAATTAAAATATTTTAATTAATCAGTAAAGCCCAACAAATATGGGATTTTTGAAGGCAATGCTAACATTGATGTCAGAGGGGGAAAATTCAACAATAATCAGTTGTCGGATACAGTCACTTTTGAGCTGGAATGAAAATAGACCTTTTCATGTGACTTGTGCACTGATTTCTCACCACTCTGCACATGTACCCAGAGCACTATTTTCTCAAATAATATCTGAAATCAATAATATTTAACATTGTCTACATAATACAAACAATGAATTACATTTATATAAATAATAACTGAGAAAATAAAGAATAAATAGGAATAAAATAAAGGTTTATTAGACTGATGACTATTTTAAGAAAATGGACAAAATGTGTGTAGCTTACACCATTTCTAATTAATGGTTTATATTGTGTAAAAAAAAAAAAAAATTATAAGGGCATATATCGGACAGCATATATGGCAATATCAATATGTCGATATACACCTGTCAGGCTCTATTTATCAGATGGTGGCACTTCAGTTATTCAGGGCTTGCTGAAGGAAATATGTAACAATGTCACGAGTACAACCCTACTTTCTATCCAAAACCAAATTGATCTGGCTAATCAATACATGAAAATGAACGTGGGCCAGTGGCAGCCTACCTTATTAATGGCACAGGCAGTTTTCTCTCTGATCTTGCCACTGCTTGTGCGCAGGATTTTGGAGAAGTCTTGTCGAGCAGCAAGAAGGTGAGCAACGGAGATTTTACTTTTTGTGCCAAGAGCAGAACGTAGTGGCTGGTAAACTTTTGCCAACTTCTCAGCCTGCGTCTGTATTAAGACAAAAAAAATGTCAGATTCATTAGAGAGCAATACATGAACGTTTACTGTTAATATTGTATTACGCTTATGTACAGTGATATCATGTGACGATGTGATTGATAGAAAAAGTGGTCTGCAGCAATTATTTGTTTTCACACAATAATGGCTATTACAGGCATACAGAAGCCCTGCTACTACATTTTTCAAACCATACTTGACACATGCATTTGAATGAGCATTGTGATAATATGATGTTTTTTCCATTTAAAAGATTCTTGCAGACATGCTCATAATTTTTTGGTTCGTCTACATACTTGAAGACATGTTTTTTTACATGACTATTAAACTCATCAATCAGCAGGGCAAATAATGCATCAGTGTGGGCAATAGAAGCTTAGCTACTGCTAAAGCAGGGGTGGGCAAACTATGCCATTAAGGGCCGGTGTGGCTGCAGGTTTTCTTTCCTACCAAACAGGAACACACCAGGCACAAATCATCAAATTAATGGATCTCAGTGTTCAAACAACTGATTGGTCAAGAGCTGAAGAGCTGCTGCAGGAAGGTGAAAGAAATCAAGAGCACAGGTGACTCAACCAATCAGCTGTTTGAACCCTGAGATCCGTTGATTCGATGATTTGTGCCTGGTGTGTTCCTGCTTAGTAGGAAGGAAAGCCTGCAGCCACACCGGCCCTCAATGCCCACCCCTGTGCTAAAGCAAACACAAAATATACAAATAGTTCTTGTTTAAACTCTATACATTTTACTGTTGGGGTATTGTGCCCCTTCAGTTGTAGAAAGATTCACTGTTCCCACATACCTTTGCTCTGTCAGACCAGCCAAAAGACTGCACGGTCACGTCAAGACGTTTCAACAGCATTTTTCTTCTCACTTCATACTCATTTACAAGTGCCTGGTTTATAGCTTCAATTTTTTCCTGGAATGAATGAAAAAAAGGTAAATAGAAAAGTCAAACAGTCATTTACCTATGCAGTGTTCCTCAGGCCGATTATATTTTGTCTCAATTTCTGTATTTACCAGGTGCACAGGTCCGAGGGGCTTCTTCAGCAAAGGCTCTCCTACTTGATTTGGTGGGACTCTGCTTAGGGCTTCTTTCAGCTATGAATAACAGACAACATGCAGATATGTGTAGAATGAGTCAATGAATGGACATTGATAACGTGACTAACGTGAGCAGAAATGTATACAACTAGATTTCTGCTCCAACTTTGACGGTGACTTACATGACAGTATGTTTGGACTGAACCTGCTGATTATAATTTTTGAGCAATATAATAACGTCTCGTGTTCCTATCCAAACATTCCAACTACGGATGTTCCCCAACACCTTTTATAGCCCCTGATTTAAAACAAAGTAATTTAATATTGAGTATCAACTAACACTGAGTGCCACTTATATGCTTTAATTTTCTATTGAAATCAATCAATTTGTTATTCTTGACAACTGAATAGTTGTGTGTTGCATTAAGCTGTTACTTAATGTTTTTGTGTTTATTATACATTTTATAATATAACACAGTGTAACACTGCACACACTTTTGGCCTGTCTATAAAAAAATTCCTTAGTCCTTAGTTTTCAACTGAACAGCTTTTGTGAGGCTTAAAAGTTAGGTAAATATCGAAAAATAAACAGTGTCATATTACAAGACATAAAAATATTGCAAAAAAGCTCTTCCTCACAGCAAACCCCCTCTCAGGCATTGATTAACAACAAGGAGCTTTACTGTAGCTACTGAATTAGCAGCATGAAATGCAGGTTCGGCTACGTTCATTTGAGAGCACATTATCTCTCTGTGCCACCAGACCACTGACCTTCTTCTCAATGCCACTGAAGAACTGGAACATTGTGATGTTGGCTGGGGGCTTGGACATGCCCAGTGCCATGCAGATGCCCTTCAGTTCCTGGAACACAGGGCTGCCAGACTCCTGGGATTTCTTTTCAGGCCCATTAACCAGAATCATCCTTGATGCCTCCAAGTGAGACACCAGAAAACCTGAAAAGGAAAGTGGACTAGTTATATTCTGATTACATGATGCTTAGGTTTCACAAAGTCATATTGAAATTATATAAAAACATAGAAACAATCACACTGCCTGGCTTTGGGTGTGGCAGTAGGTGCGAGCACAATGAAACCTGCACACCTTAAGAACCTGCAGCTATTAATAACATCATTAGTTACACCTGTGTATGCCAGAATACCTGTTTTTGGAAAAGCCTATTATAGGCAATACAGTAAACACTGGATTATCCTAACACTTTGCCCTATAAAGTGAAACGAGTCATACAAGTTTTAAATCTAAATGCTAAACGTAATGTAGCTTATTAGCTTTTAATAGGACATGTTGCTTTAAACCTGTGTTTGCTGCCAAAATAAACTGGCAATGGTGCCCTTCCCAAACTGGCCTTACAGTCTATACCAGACACAGAAACGATATATTACATAAATGAACATGTTTGACAAACACTGTGCTACTTAAAGCTAGATGGTAATTTGAGCACACAAGATCTGAAAAGGAAGGAGTTTCAGAATTACCCGTTTTGTGGGACTTTTTAACAACTGACATTTAAACATGTCATAGTAGGAAAAGCATAACTGTAGTGAATAAAAGTGTTGATTTGATTTTAGATGTCTAGAGGAATTACTTCCAGAGTCTGGGTATTGTGCCTACTTGCTCACTGGAATACTTAAATGAAACAAAGTGATCATTAATGGTCAGCTTTTTTGCTAAGTGCTAATGACTGCTGCTAGAGATATTGAGTGTTTAAAGACCCTTCACACAAAGGTGTTTTCAGATATTGCTAGTCATACATCTGCTCAGATTGGGGTGGAGCATAGCTGAGAAATAAATGAGCTAACGCAGCTCGATGACCGACAAGTAGAATTAATTTACCTTTTGTACAACAAAACTGCCCTGCATGATGTGCTAAAAAAGATGTGACTGCATGTATCTGACATGTCTAGTACTTGAACATAACTTGCACAAAAGAAATTTTGAAGGACAAAGTGCAATGTGTAGAATTGTAGTTGAATGTTGTTCCACCAAGTTAAAGTTGGTCCTTCTAGTTTGTTCTGCAGAACACTGGTGTCTCTAAATGATAAAAGCTTTAATTTGCCTTTTCATGTAATAACAGGAGAGCTTCATCCCACTTCCACCTAAGCAGAGGTCTCATCAGCCCAAACAACTGTGAGCTCAGTGTTTGCAAAGTGTTGATATCATACTTAGGAGCAACAAACAGTCGGTCCTGCTGAGGAACCTCTGGGTGATGTCCCGGCTGGTGAGGACAGAGTAAGGACAGGTGAGCTCTGACAGCAGGCCACTCATCTCCAGCTGGAAGCTCTCTGCTTCAGTCGGACCTAGGAAGGGAAGGCGAACAAACGCGCATTTTAAATAGTCTGATCAAATGTCACACACCCAATGTAAACAATGCAGCAAGTTACAGTAGCTTTCTGTTCTGAGCCAGAGCTGAATTTCAACAGCCAAAGAACTGACTCTCGGTCAGGGAAAGTGGTTCCCAGAGTAAATAAATTCATGAAGTTTTAAAGTATAGGACCATACTTAAATACTTTAAATTGGTAGGAATGTAGATCTTTAAATAGACTTTTTTAAATATAGATAAAGCTATACCATTTTGTCCTTATGAATGCATGTTTTTTTACCTTGATATTTACAATGTTTTTAACAGGAATAATCTAACATAATTTTGGCTATTTTTGTACAGTCCTATAGTAGAACCATTTCATGTGTAATTCCTCTGTGTCAATATCAAGAAAGTTCAATATTCTATACATTGACAATGTATTGACGGCAGCCTTGCCTTTACTGATAACATGTCTTACAGTTAGTGGCATGGACATTCTCCTCTAGCTTGCAGTAGAGCCTGAGTTCAGAGACGATCCAGGCACAAAGCTTTGTAAACTCAGGTGAAGCTGCTCCTCCGCTCACAGCAGAATCCAGAGCTCCATCCTCCAACAGAGGGCCTTGGTACCTATAGTCACCCAAATATGAGAGCACATTAGTACCCATTAGTAATAGCAATAAAGCTGAGCCATACTGACAAAGGTTCAATGGGCACAGCCAGGTATGACACCAATGACATATGAAGTGCCTTCGCAAATGCATTTAAACCATATCTTAATAATTTATTATGAAAGAATTGTATTGTTCCTAATTGCATTCTTAGTTATTTAATAAAAGGTATCACTTTCTGCAAAACGTAGTATGCTGCACAGAAACTGGCTCGAGACCGTTACTGACCTGTGAGAAGGCACGTGATATCCCAGCATTGCAATTAATCCAGTAGCAAAAATAACGCATTTATTTTCAGAAAATAGGGCTGTAATCAGTCATTAAAAATGAATGTGTTGAGCTAGGCTAATATCAATCATGATTGCACCTTCTGCTACGGCAACTTTTGGCACAACATGTAAAATAATTTTGTAGGTCTATTATGCGCGCAGAATAATAGCTGTAATTTATATAAATAACAAGTGCAAAGCCCATCACAGTCATACAAACGGTTAGCTAAGTCAGCCGTTTTGCTATAGCAAGCTGCACTGTTATGTGCTTGCTAAAATAGGAAAGGCAGGCAGGGCTGTTTTCTAGAATGGCAGCTTTCGTAAATAACCTATACAGACAGAAGAAGACATATTATATTTTTGTCTAACTTACCCTAAATCTTCAAGAGAGACGAGAATATCATTCTCCATCCCCAAAGTCTATGGTTTTTCTCGAAATCACTGTGAAATCGGGCTTTAAAATGAGCCAGCTCAGCTGATACACGTTATATTTCTTCTTCTTCGTCTCTTTTTTCTTCTTCTTATGGTGTGAAGATGGCAGTGGGCACGCCGGGCGCATTACTGCCCTCCGCAGGATAAAATATATCTGACACGATCAAACTACTGCGATCAGGACAGCCTCCACTTCAATAAGTGGATAACTTGTATACATTAAGACACAACTAGACTTAAGACGAAATTTCAATAGACTAATATAGATTCAAATGACAATACACAACAACATAATATATTTGTATATATTTGGATATTTGTATTTTTATTGGAACATTAAAGACTTACACACTCTCTCAGCCCACTGAAAAGACAATATCCATAAGAGTTATTACATACTCAAAGCAGAAGCAAGGACTTCAAATCAAATGAAATACATCAAAACAGCAGGACACGCGATATCTCGCAAAAATCGCTCTTGTTTTATTGTTACCATGTATGTTTAAGTGATGAGAAGAAGAATTTTAAATTATTAATGAGCCAAATAAAGGATTTACTATTTTCCCATTTAGTGCAATGTATATGCTGCAGACAGGAGGAGTGTAGGAGGAAGAGACACGGAGTCAAATGACGTCATAGCTATGTTTTCATTACTAGCGCGATCTGCATTTATCCTATGATTTATCCCTTTGAACTGCGCATGTGTTGTATCCAAAGAATATGAGCCGTGTCTTGTCCTTCTTCTACAGTCCTTGTACAGATACAGGAAACGAGTAGTCAGTGGGCCGTTATTTAATTCCTAGGTGGGTGAGGCACAAGGCGTGAAACGCCTCCGTTGTTCATCCAATCAATGCACGGCAGACAAAGCTATTGTGAAGCACAGCTTTCTGTCATGAACAGGGGGCATTCCTTCACTGTGCACAGACTATGCGCAGTACTAGCTGCTAACTGTGTGAGCCTCATAACCCTTTTGAGAATGTTTATCAAAAATAAATAAAAAATAATCTCCTGATGTTATTTCTGTTTTGCATTGCCATTATAGTATGACTCTGAATTGGCCAAAGGATTAAGGTACAACTTCTGACAAAAACGTCGTTAATCCTGTGGGCCCCAAGAGCGTTTGGTGCATTTCTTTTTCTCTTTTAACATTTACTCACTTTGGCTTAGTATTTCACAGCAAATTTCCTACACCTCTCTAGAATCAACACAATTGTGGCTACAAGTGTGAACAATTTAAAATGTCTTTTGCCCTGAATGACAAAATTATGTCATTAATCTATTTAAGAAATAATGTCTCTGATATATGTTTTTCAACTAAAGTGTTCAAGGACTTAAACATTTTATGTTTTGACGATGATGCCTCTATATACCTCTTTTTTACAGTACAAAATATTTTAAATATTAGGCTATCTTGAGGCTGTCATTAAAGTGCATTTGAGGCCCTTCCGTTTAAACGTTAAATATTCCAACAATGGAGGTTTCTGTGGCTTTACCTCCTTTTATAACCCCAAAAATGTAACTTTCCTACAGGTCATGCACTATGATTGGACGAACAGCTTGTCGCTGTTCAGCCAATGAGAGGCGGCAAAGTGCGGGTCATGCCTTCACCCACCTAGGACAAAAAAATAATCACGTGCCGTCTTGTTTCAGAGCTGTCTCCGGTGTGTGACCGTCACCAACTGGCAACATGGCGGCGCACAGGATCTCACCATCACTGAACAGACTACTGTTCGCTGCAAAGGTGAGTTGTACATAATGAGAGTGCGAGCTCTTGAATATCATGGCAGCCGTGTGTTAGCAGCAAGTGATGTCTTGACAGCATTTAGCATACTCCATAACCTGCTAATGATAAGTGGGAACAATCCAGAACGTGTGTGATGGGACAAGCAGTTAATACAACACTAACATGGGCTTTTCGTAGATGCAATAACACACTAAAGGGGAAAGTTTAGTGTCAGAAATTGACTAGTAAAGTTTACTCGTCAATTTTCAAACAAACAACTCTTCTGTCATCGGGAGAGTAAATTAAGTGATTTTATGCTCAGACAGCTTGAGTTCCAAACGGGCCAATAAAACCTGTTCTATTATGAAGACATTAACTCTTTTTTGTCTATTTTTAAACAATTATAATAACATTTTCTTGCCTTAGCAAGACATAGCTGAATTGTTTTGCAAGAGTCCAGATCATGGTCCAGACTACTCAAAGGTGTCACGCTCGACTGGATCAACTATATGCAATTTGAAAATGTATTTTGTCATTAGCAATGCAGTATGCTAAGTGATAATGCACTCATAGATTGAATAATATTTTATTAAGCATTAGAATGAAACTGCAGTCAGTTTAGTTTTGAGTTTAACTTGTAAATCTTGCAGTTGGCAATCCACTCTGCTGCCATGCCTAAAGTTTAGTAAGGTGGATTTGAAATGGAGACGGGCTGCAGGTAAACCCAGCCCCATGCTGGAGGGGGAGCGTTCAAGGTGCTGCATGTCACAAGATAATGAACAAACATTTTCTACACGATGGCTATGAATTTGCAAACGCCAACAAAACAATGTTAAGAAAATAAAACAAATCAGAACGTGGGTCTACTAACGAGTTGTAATACACTTTGAATTAAACGTTTTTACAATTTACAACTCAGTTATTGAGGTTCTCAGTTTTCAGTGATATCTGAATAAGTTAAGATCAGTTTATTTAACAATATTACAGGAGGGCATTTTTTGAGCCAAATAATATTATATATCTGTATGGATATAATATGTGTATGTATATAACGTTTAGTTTTCAGATGTATCATTTGCTAAATTGGGACTGTTCATGATGAGTAATCTATCAGTTTATTATCCATAGTAGTGTATTGTGGGTGATCGTTTTCCGCCTTGGTCATGGAGTGAAGTGCTCTTGAATAAGGCTACTTATAAGGGATTCTTAATCTTAATATAACCAGAATAATCCCACCATAACATTTCTGATCATTTAAAGAAGTCCAAACCTGCTGAAAATAATGTATTTTTTGCCACATGTTTTTATTATTGTCCTGAGAATTGATAAGTAGAATAGAAATGGAGTGGAATACTCCAAACTGATACCACACCCTTACAAATACCTGCCACTTACATAAAGCCCCATTACAATTAATAAAATGAGATGATATTTTAGCCTAATGCAGTGTAATCTGTCTGTTTTGCAGTTTGCATCATTTCAGCCCAGATGCTGTGCAGTGCACTCCAATGCTCAATATTCCACCGTCTACAGTTCCAGTGAAAAGGTAATGCATGGATCTCTTCTCCTCCTCCCTGTCCAACTGTAAGCACTGATGCATTTTATCACGCTGCTGTTCACAGTGCAGTTAATTGTTAGTTGTGAGGCCTGATGGGATATATGTGCCGATATATTTAAGGTTCGGATGTTGGCTAAAAGTTAATAAAACAGAATTAAACAATTCGCTAATCCTTTTTCACATATTTTCAATTGAAAATTGTACAAAGACAACATATTTTAGGTTCAGACCATGAATTCTGAATTCTTGAACCGTTCTGTTTCTATTTACATTTTACATAGCGTCCCAACTATTTTGGAATGAGGTTGCAGGTGAAGAAAGTCCTTGTTGTGTCAATGATAAACATTGCTAATGTGTCTGCTATTTCCTTCAACAGACCTTTGATAAGGTCCTGATTGCAAACAGAGGAGAGATTGCTTGCAGGGTAAGTCTGACGAACAACCACAATTGTAGTTTAAATGAAATCCGACAAACTGTTGAATTACTTTTGAATTCTTAAAGGGGCTCACTCATTGGAGCTTGATCTTGAACTCGTAAGAGAAGATTCAGTGATGCAGCCCTTTTTTCAGCATTTTAGCAACAATGTTTGATAAGCTGTTTTTTTCCCCAGATTTTGTTCAATTACACGGAAACACACACTGTAGCAAGCACTATCCATCAATGTAATCTGCAATATTTATTTTTTTGTCAGGTGATGAAAACATGTAAAAAGATGGGCATCAAGACTGTAGCTGTACACAGTGATGTAGATTCCAGTGCGGTAAGTCACAATTTGTGTCCGTCCCGTGTTGAAAACAAGTTTTGAGATCTTTTTTTCCCTTTGTGGAAATAAATAATTTCAGTTTTAATCTTTCACTTCAACTTTGATCTGCGTATTTTGATCTCCTTTGGTTTCTGCCTTCCTCCCTGTCATCATTTTTTATTTAGCCTACTGTTTCCTATAACCCATCCTCTAATCTTTCCCAGAAACTCACTCATGTCACAGACAATTCTGTAGCCCTGTTGAAACCTCTGTCTCCTCTACAGTGATTGTTACTCATTTGAATCAACAACAGAATTGGACCTAAAATAGGATATAAGCTTTCTTTATTTTGTGAAATGGCAACTATTATTTGTCCTGAACACCCTGTGTTTGCATGTATCTAGGTTCATGTAAAGATGGCGGATGAGGCGGTGTGTGTTGGCCCCGCCCCCACCAGTAAGAGCTACCTGAACATGGATGCCATTATGGATGCTATAAGACTGACTGGAGCACAAGCTGTAAGTATTTTCATGTCTCTTATGACACTGTGTGACTGTGGCAGACAACATGCATGACATTGTGTTTGTTTCATATACACGCTCATCAATTACCTGTGGCTGCATTTGAATGCACAAAGGTGTTTTAAAAAGATAATTACTGTACAGTTTGTATACATGCATTTAAACCATTTTTGATGGTTACCATTTCGCATACTTTATTTTAATTTATAGAAAAGACCGATCATGAGGTCAAATTTATATATTATTTATATATATTATTTTGTGTTTGAAGCCTTTGAGACAAATCCGATCATTGTTTCCTTATACAGGTTCATCCTGGCTATGGGTTTCTGTCTGAAAACAAAGAGTTTGCAAAGAGACTGGTGAGTAATTCATATAATCAGGTACACACTTATTTTTCAATTAACACACTTTACTACCCGGAGTTTAACATGAATTGGTCATAACAAATGTGAAGGGGGAAATAGATTTTCAGAGCCAAAGTTGAGGTTGACTAGCTGTAACTTGGAAAACAATGCCATTGGGCCCTGGCACTGTAACCTATTGTTTTGTTTTGTTTTGTTTTTGTTTGTTTGTTTGTTTTGAGATTTTTTGCAGACAAAATTGTTGAACTATTTTTTAACAATAACCAGGCTCAATTTGTATGGGCAATTTCAACAAAAGTTATGGACAATTCACCCCACTGTTATGTTTCAGGCTGTATGATACATCAAACATGTTGGACCTAGCCTGAAAGTGGAATGGGATTTCAGCACTTTATGGTGTTATTTTTAACAAACATTAAACTTCATGATTTTATTGTTTTGTTGTTAGGCGGCAGAGGATGTGGCATTCATTGGCCCCGACACCCATGCTATCCAGGCAATGGGAGATAAAATTGAAAGCAAGCTGATTGCTAAGGCTGCTAAAGTCAACACTATCCCAGGATTTGATGGAGTCGTCAAGGTAAAGGAACATATACACACACAGTGTATGTGTGAAACATAGATGAGACAATTGCTGAATGGTTGTCTGTAATGCTTCGGTTTCTCATTCCTAATCATAAACACCACTCTGTATCAGGATGCTGAGGAGGCTGTGAAGATCGCACAGGACATTGGTAAGTCATTGACAGGGTTCCCACACTTCCTGGAAAGCAGTTTATCAATTTGTTAGTCCTGGAAAACACCTGGAAAATGAGAGACACATAATATGTGCTGGATAACCCCAGATTTTTTTCTTGGAAAAGGATTTCAACACCTTCCTACGGGATTGGAATTTAGCATCCACCGTAGGGTTAATTCAATTATGATATAATCATCAACTCACATTGAATTAAGTCAACAGGTACCCTGTCTGCAGGATAATGTAATTGCTCCGCTTCCCCTTTGTATCAATAGCAGATATTTCTTTCACAACTTAGTTGAGAGCATTGAATGACATTTTCCTTTACAAAAAAAAAGCAGAGAGAATAAAGTGCAAACAAAGCGATTTATTGTTGTAAGCCAGCCTGGAAGTTACATGGCAATGGGATCTACTAAGAATTCGCCAATGGTATTTTTGCTTTGGATTGTGGATCATTGCAGAATCTAGTAAATTCTGTAAGTCATTTTTGGACGATGGCCAAGCCGGTTTTTCCTTTACTAAACTTTAGCCTAACTTTGCACTATTCAGCACTATTCCTGACAAGCAAAACAAGACACAATGCTGTACGCCGATATTGCTTATTGATTTATCCTATCATTGTTTCTAGGCTATCCAGTTATGATCAAAGCATCTGCAGGTGGAGGAGGGAAAGGAATGAGGATTGCATGGAATGATGAGGAGACAAGGTATTGCGTTTCTATGGTTAAGTCACAGCCTGTCTGTAACCAATTAAAACCTCTTTTTCTAAAGAAAACAAGAAGTGATCAGAGCTGAAATAAGGACCAACAGACTGAGGTTTGAATTTGCTTTATTTTTTACCTTGCCCTTGTGAATTAAACAGGGAAGGATTCCGGTTCTCATCCCAGGAGGCCGCTTCCAGCTTTGGAGATGACAGGCTGCTCATTGAGAAGTTCATAGACAACCCCAGACACATTGAGATACAGGTATGACATGTCCACACACAGGTCTGATGCCTTCCAGTATTGACAGTCTGTCAATTTTGGTGTTAGTGGGACATATATTAGAATATGTAAACCTGATTCATATAATTTTTTTTGTAATTGATCAAAGTGATCTTTTTAAGAAGTAAATGTCAATCACAAATAAAATCTGTTGCCTCTCCTCAACCATAGAGAACCATTGAATACTGTGTGTTTCTAATAGGTGCTGGCAGATAAACATGGTAATGCTCTTTGGCTTAATGAGAGGGAGTGCTCCATCCAGAGGAGGAACCAGAAGGTGGTGGAAGAAGCTCCCAGGTCAGTGAAAAATAGCTCTCTGCATTTCTTTGTTTTAGGTGAACATGGACATCTTGCTTTTTGTGCAAAAAGGTCAGAAAAAGCTGTGAACAGCAGCAACATAATAGGCCAGAGTTGGAGCCTTATAGCGCATGATTGTATTTATTTTTTTGAGTTTTTATTATAGGTTTGTTAAATATGGAACAGTGGAATTTGTTTCTATTTTTATCTATCTTTATCTAACCACTGATTTAACTCATTTCCTTTCCTCTCCAGTACTTTTTTGGACCCAGTCACACGGCGGGCAATGGGTGAGCAGGCAGTGCAGCTGGCCAAGGCTGTGCAATATTCCTCCGCCGGCACCGTGGAGTTCCTAGTGGATTCTAAAAAGAACTTCTACTTTCTGGAAATGAACACAAGACTACAGGTCAGTGTGACACTGAAACAAAGGAAGTAAACAAGAGAAGAGAGGTAGTATGACAAAGCCTGATTCTCTAACTTCAAGGACCCAGGCTACTCCTAAGCTAGATATTAAACCTTTAACCAAATGATATTTGGGGAAACTCTACCTGCTGATCTGACCTTAGGATGCATCTTAAATAAATGATGAAGAACAGTAAGGCCAAAGCTATATATGTTGTTTAACCATGTGTTCACAAATTCCATGTGACTGTGCTGTGAATGGAATTCTTCACATACTTGCTTATGTACAATGTGTGTTATAATACCACATTTGCAGGATTGGCTTCACACTCATCAAGTTCACTGTGTTTTAAATCACATACTTTTTAATGCGGTGTGCATGCATTTGGAAAATACTAGTTCTTTCCAACATGCATGTCTTGAACTATGACCTCCTTTCCCCATACATATGCTAGCCTGTTTACTGCAAAATGCAACTAGATGTGGAAGGACATTCAAGTCCTCTTAACATACTATGTATTGGGAAATATGAAATATTATTCTGCTATATTAAAAAGTGTGGTAGTGTGGATAATGGAACACACTGTGTATCTCTGTTTAACCTTCAAACACAGGTGGAGCATCCAATTACAGAGTGTATTACTGGCCTGGACCTGGTGGAGCAGATGATCAGGGTTGCCAAGGGTTACAAACTGCAGCACAAACAGGAAGATATACCAATAAACGGCTGGGCCATTGAGAGTCGAGTGTACGCTGAGGTTAGTGTGTGTTACATTAGCATTTATTGATTGATTACAGTAAATAAAATATAAAACATTCTACTACTGATGTAGTAAAACATGCAAACTCTGCGTTTGTATTGTTTGTCCTGTTACAGGATCCTTACAAGTCTTTTGGTCTTCCCTCCATTGGACGTCTGTCTCAATATCAAGAGCCGCTCAACCTCAGCAATGTGGGTGAGAGTGTGTTACAGCGTGAATGCATGACATATACAAACACATTTCCATAACACAGGGGCACTGTTTGAAATGCAAAAAAGAAAAGAAAAAATATCAGATTCAGAATGCTTGCATGTGTTTTTCAAAGAAAATGTTTCAGTTAGCACATTAGACACCGTGTCTTTATACTGTATTCAATTAAACGTTGGTCATAAATCAATGAACCCTGTTCCATGTTTCAATCAAGGTTCTACTGTATATATCATTAATATAAATCTGTCCTAATATTCTATTGATATGATATTAAGTGTTGATTAATGTTGCTTTTTTATGTGTCAGCAATATTGTTATGGAAACTTTCATACCACCTGTGTGTTTGTTTGTTTGTTTGTTTGTTTCCCAATTTACATTCTGTTCACATCCATTCCACTCAGTCTTTCTGGGCAAGTGTCCTGCCAATAAAAATGTTTTCACATTTGCTTTTTTCTCTCAGGTACGCGTAGACAGTGGCATCACAGAGGGAAGTGAAATCAGCATTTACTATGATCCCATGATCTCTAAGGTCAGTATATGAAATGTGTGATGGTTTTGTTAAAGGTGTGGTCATCTTTTTGGGAACAAATGGTTACAACAAAAAAAGTAGATTATAAAATCTACATTCAAATTGGTTTGGGTTTATGCAATAATTTCCTCGGGTATATATTTGTAGTTGGTTACATATGGAGCCACGAGAGCTGAAGCCCTTGCCAAGATGGAGGACGCTCTGGATAACTATGTTATCAGAGGTACAGCAACAGATGTCCATAGTGAAAAAGAGATACAGGCACTTTTTTACATGGCTGTCTTTCTTTATGGAATGAAGTTTGGTAATCTTCTTTCCAGGTGTGACCCACAACATTCCCCTCCTGCGAGAAATCATCACTCACCCCCGCTTTATCTCTGGTGACATCACCACCAACTTCCTGCCGGAGGTTTACCCTGACGGCTTTAAGGGTCATCAGCTGGAGGCAGACACACGCAGGGAGCTGTTGGCCTCTGCAGCGGCACTCTACGTCACAGCTCAGCTGCGGTCACAGAATGTCCTGGGTAACCAGAGGTAAGGCACCAGCCAGGAGGGTGTCACAAGGGATACAGCTGCACATTGTCCAACTGCCAGTAAATACAGCCTAACAGCATTTTCATATAATTATTAATGGAAACTAAAATGTGGAAGTTAAAAAGGCTGACTGTTGGCTGAGTGAGTTTTACATGGTGTCTGGTACTGTTTCACACCAAAGCCTTTTTTTAAGAAGTAAAAAATGCATGTGTTCTACAGTACATGAAGAGGATGCAGAAATCAGCTGGTACAGATAAGATGTATAAACAAAACAAAATGTACATTTCTCCATGGGGTTTAATGCAGCACTCACCATTAGAAATTAATTTAACTTTGACAGTTTCTAATATCTGCAATAAATGTTCTATACTTCACATTTGTGTAATAAATACACTAATCCGGCAGGAATACCCAGTGCTGAACCAAAAAACATTAAGGAAGAACAAACTAAACCGAGGGGCTTTGCTACTGCTCGACTACAAATACAGCAGGAGCAAAACCTTAATGCCATCAACACACACAAGCATCTCATTGGTTGCTGTCATTGTCCTTCATGCAGTGGCTGCGTTACCTCAGCAGGGTTGCCTGCATGACAGCACAAATCAGAATCAACCTTCCCCATCTGAGAGCTTATGTATATGACAACAGGACCAGATCGTGTTTAGCATTTTCCACCATGAAACTGTGATGTGTTAAATCTAATGATGGATCCGTGGTAAATTGTCAGCTTGACTATTGAAGATGGTAGAGCATTTTGTTGGATTTTTTTTCAATGAACATTTTTCAGGATCAAACTTGAAACTAGAAAGGTGCTTACATGGTCAACTTCAATGCAGTTAATATGAATTTGTAAAATGTCGTTCATAAAAAAGATTAAACTTAATGTTTCTTCAGGAGGAAATTACTGGGCCCCTGATAATATGTTGTGCACGTCTGTGTGTGTTTTGCAGGATTTCTTCCGCTCCTGTGGGATGCAGCCGCTGGGAGCTGTGTGTGGAGCTGGAGGATGGTTTCCATTCTGCAGAGGTTATCAAATCAGGAAATGTTTATACTGTGAGTATTTAATGTGCATCCGATGCAAATCAAGTATATGATGGACTGTGGCAGAGCGGTGCTGTATGATGCCCTGCTGCTGGAAAGAAAGGAATATTTAAACCTGTAATGCTAATACATGTATTTGAAAGTTAATAAAACACTGTATCAAAACCAAAGCTTACACTTTCCGCCATTGAAATATAAAGTGAGCTTTAAGAAGTTATTGTCTATTGGTTATGAGCCTCAGCCACAACCGTCACTGGTCAAAGGACACTGGTGAATGAAATAAACTGTGTTTGTAGGTGGAAGTTGATGGAGGAAAGGTGGAAGTAAGTGGCCAGTGGAACCTGGCGTCCCCACTGCTATCTCTCAACATCAACGGAGCAAACAGAGTGATGCAGGTACAGTTACAGAGTAAAACACAGGGTCACTTTATTTAATATAGAATTATATATATCATATGTTCTCTTTTTTTATTTAGTGTCTGTCCAGAGATGCCTCAGGAAGAATCGTCCTGCAGTACCTGGGCACTTCGGTAAGGCTGCATTTCTGCAAGGAATTATTGTTGCATAATCACATATGCTGTCTCCAGTCCTCAAGCTATGTGAGAAAGCTATGGAGCAGAGTGCAGTGGGTATCTCAGTCAGTGGCATTGGAGTAAGTTATTGGATAGCAAGCCAACAGGGATCTACAGTAATGGATACATTCCTAACAGAAAAACTCTTCACTGTCTTCCCTGGAGATACCTGTAGCTTCCCACTCTGTTTTCAGCCATATTGACTTCCAGTTTGGTGTTGTAGAGTGCAGGTGTTAGGGTGAGGGTCTAGCATTTCTTACCTTAAATAATTAAACAGTACAATGCTTGTGAAATGTTTAACCCTCTTTCACCTTAGACAGAATTCATAAGTTTCACGGACAACAAAATAAGCATTTTAAGCAGAACCTAGGAGCTAGCAAGTACATTTACACCAGCACAGGATGACGACAGCAGCAACAATTCTCCTGATATCAACATGCCTAAAAAAAAAATCAGGCTAATATTGTAGAAAACATGACACCAGACTCACACCCTTCATTCTTTCGTGGAACTTAATGTCAGATTGGCTTCACATCAACAGAAGCACTAGCAGGAAGAACTTGAAACAGGTTGTTGCGGCTGAGGCTACTTTTAAAATCTTGCAACCTGCTGGACTGACTACAGGACCCAGAAAGTAGATCACACAGGTTGAATCTACATTTACTAAAAATATCCAAAGGATGGGCAAGGATCCCAGTGTCCTGTTTCCGAGCTGCTGAGAGAAGTTATTGGGCTTGGCCGTCTTTCGCTCTGTACACAGTGCACCACGCAACAGATGAGCCAGCAAGGCCGTTTCCACTGATAAAGCAACAGGCAGTTGGTGTAGAGATGGGCTAGGCAACATTAAATAAATACCAAAGGTGACCTAAATGTGAACCCTGACCTGAGCACTGTTCTCCAGCTCATCTGAGGATCCTGTTTAAGGGAGAAAAAACATGTTTAACTTGTGGTAGGGCAATGGCTGATGCTACAGCTGCGTTTTCAGCTAAGATAATGTAACATGCAAAATTGCTACATTTGTCATGTAGATGTTTTGTACACATGCTCTGCACTGATCTGACAATGCGCTAAACAGATTTTGCTGTAAACAACTAGTCGAGTTCCTCTTTAAGTATTTAATGTTTTATTGAATATATTTATATACTGCAGTACACTGCCGTCCCATGTGTCTCATTCTGTGTATTTTTTTAATGTAGTTTAAGGTCCGTGTGCTGTCTAGGTTGGCTGCAGAGTTCAACTCCTACATGCCAGAAAAAGTCCCAGAGGACACCAGCAGCATCCTTAAATCACCGATGCCAGGCACAGTGGTGGCTGTGGCTGTCAAGCCTGGTGATACGGTAAGTCATTGCAGCAACAAACCTGCAGGCGGGATCTATGGAAATGACTTCTGCTGGCCCTCTGCAGAAATGAATATACCATTGACAGTTTATTATATCTGCATCAAATATTCTATACATCATATTCATGTAATAAATACACTAATGCCAGTGAGATACACTAAGTCATCGCAACAAAAAAACCTGCAGACGGGATCTGTGGAAATGACTTCCTGGGAAATCATTTACCACTTAACTAAGTAGATGTCGACAAACTGACATTTCTAGTTTCAGATGACTGCATAACCTCTGTCTGTGTGTGTGTGTAGGTTGCAGAGGGCCAGGAGATCTGTGTGATCGAAGCCATGAAGATGCAGAACAGTTTGACTGCAGTCAAGCAAGCAAAGGTAACAATAAAGCATGAAACAAGGGCACACTGTTCATACCATCAGTGAGTCCAGAGGATTTATGGGTGTGTTGTGTGGAGAAGTCCATCCATACTAATAAATATAAAGAGACAGTCCTCAGTCCTCAGCCTACTGGGTGATGCACTTATTGGGAACAAACTGCAATACAATAATTTATCACTGTTATCATATGGAATTAATGAATCTAAGGAATCCACTGGTACCGACCAGGTCATGATATCTTACTATGGGTGGAATAATGCTCCAAAGTAATAATACATTTCAGTAAGGGAAAACTGATACAACCATTTTCAAAGGTACGTCTCAGTCTATGAGTGAAAATGCTTTGAAGTCACGCCTGTGCAGACGTGCCCACTTACAAATGCTTTAACCCCAAAATTGATGGAACCATTTGTGATGTAATTGAGTACAGGAATGGCTTTCATTCATGATGTACTAAAACGGTGCTGAGGTGCATCTCAGTGATTCCTCTGTTATTCCCTAACCCAGCCCGCAGTTCTCCATATAACAGGGTGATTTGTTATAGGGTCAATGAAACAAATAAAACAGTGTCATTTTGAATATGTTTTAATTCACAACTGTTTTTTCCTCCCACCCCCAGGTGAAGAGTGTCCACTGTAAGCCAGGGGAGACGGTGGGAGAAGGAGACTTGCTGGTCGAGCTTGAATGAAACACTACCTTTGACGTTTTATGAGTGACATAAGCACCGGGATGAGCCTTACCCTCTCTGTCCACGAAGGAAGAACCACATTGGCACACAGACTGGACAATAACAGATGCATAGTTTATCTGCCAGTGGTCTGTCTCCAGAGTGGCCTCAAGCATATTTTAGTTTCCCCGATGGTGACTCAGAGCTGACATGTCAGACACTCTCATGTAGCTTGTTTTGATGCAATTGTCTTGAAAAAATGATATCCGTTCTGATTCCACTTTATGTTTTAGACCAGATTATGTTTCTGTTAGAGTCAGTTCACCCACATTGCAATAAAATTGTTATATTTCTTACTAACTTAAATGTCTGGCTTTGCTGATATACACTACCGTTCAAAAGTTTGGGGTCACCCAGGCAATTTTGTGTTTACCATGAAAAGACACACTTTTATTTACCA
>JAOWBC010000318.1:22360811-22377681 GCA_028566105.1 Hypoplectrus providencianus | reverse complement strand
GTGGTATGCATGTTAATAGGAGCACTTTTTCACCTGTGTGTAGTCTGTAGGAGAGAGGATACGTGGATTGCTCTGTTAATCAGTCAGAATATATAAGTTGAACTTTGACTGGGCTTTTACTACCAAATTCGAGTTCATTTCTCTCTTGTTGGTGTGTGAGACAAAGCAATTGAACCTGAACTCAGCTTTTCAGCAACTATTAATCACTGAAATGTTGAAAAATGGCTGTCTATCAACTACATCTCTATTTATCAGCAATAACACAATACATTGTTTTTCCACATTTATTGGAATATTTTATTACAATTAAAATGAATTGTTATCTGTCTCATGAAAGTCTTCCTGTTTTTTATTAGGAATTAGGCATCATCATTTTAAGATCACACTTGAAATAGCCAATATTTAACCATGTCCACTTATATTTAAGTACACTGGTTAATCAAAACCATGTCAGTTCGTTACCAACTTCATCGATTGACTGAAGTTCCCACAATTATCAATAGGGTCTTTCTCTCTTTGCCTTAATACATGCCAGTGTCATTGATGTCCACCCTCAGAACTGCTTCGCCTGAGTCTGACATGGAAGCACTCACAGTAACATAATCGCCCTGATAAGATGCGCAGGAACCATCAGCTTTGGCTCTTGCAAAATTATCTTCACTTCCATTATACATAATATCATAAAGATTGTAGTCACAGTTGTTTCCTCTGTCAAAGATGCCCACTGCAAACCAGTTGGAGTAGAGGTTACGGTCATAGGGCACAGAGAACATGACAGCCATGATGTGGCTGTAGTCGCCCATGTCGCCGTTGTAAAGGTCATAAGTGAAGACGCCCACAGCGCCAGTGGCACTGCCGGTGGTTTTGTTGAACAGTGCGCTGCCGGCAGAGCAGGGTCCCACCATGGGCGGCAGAGGGACCTCACAGCAGCCACTCTCAGTGAACACCCTGGACACACAGAGTCACAACATATTAGACAGAGATCAAACATCTTCTTTTCCAAGTTTTTTTTTCAGTCGTGAGTGGGTTTTAGTGCTGTTAACAAGGCATGTTAATGCACCCACTCAGGGACAAAGCTGTCCGTTGTCTCAGCTGCATAAAGAATCTGCAATAGAATCACATGACCATTATAAAATCACTGCAAAGTCAAAAGCATGTGGACAGCTGATCAGTCCACTTAAGTGATAACATGCCAATCCGTTCAGCTACATGAGCCTTACTGAGCTTGATCACTTGCAATCAGTGTTTCCCTTTCCGAAAGTGTACAGTTTGGCTAAGATAAGAATAACAACTCATTAGATCAGCAATCAAAGACTTTAAAATTAAATTTAAAAACCAGAAAGCCATTGTATTATATGCATATGCCACTGTGCCAGGTGTTATTTGGCAATGGTAAATTATATCTTGACACCGTAACAGTATGCAAGCCGGGGTGCTCAAATGCACAGTGGCAGTGAATGCTAGCTAGACATGATGAACATCTTTGTCTGACCAAAGAAAAGATGGCGGGCAAATTCTGCAGGAGTATGTAGCCTCTTTTATTTGGAAAGTTACTGTGAGTACGTACTTGCGTAGAGTCAATGCAGTTTATATAGCTTGTATTATCACATTTTTGTCTGTGCTGTGTTCTGTTTAGCAATCCACACTTTGATTTCCTTTGCATGGAGGGAAGCGTAATCTGCATAAACAGCTGTTTAAATCACACCCTGGAGCCGAGTGAACAGCAGCTGGCCAAACCACCTTCACCAGACTGACTGGCAGCTCAACTGATGAGTTTTCATTTTGGTGTCATGAATAAAATCAACAATGTTTGTATATATATTGATTAATTTAATTTCCCTGCCATCTGAAGTGAGTGAGGGGAATCTGCATGCAGTGAAACAGGAACACAAATAGAATTGGAGTGATGGTTGATGCAGTAAATAACTTCAAAATGTTTCACTAAAGCTGTGGGGATAGGACTTATACTTTTAATGAGTGTGTGGCAACAGTTTAACACTCATAGAACATGTTACTCTCTAAGAAGTACTCGAAGAAGCTACAGAAAAAGACAAGTGCAAAAGCGTTGCTTCACCGTGGGTTGGTGAGAGTGTAGCAGCCAGAGTTGTTGCTAATCTCAACAGAGCAGAGGCGATGAGGCATTTTGATGAGGAGTGGAGTGGTGGCTGGAAGAGGACGGCCGTGAACTATTGACAAGAAAGCATAATTTGAAATTAATTCAGTCAAAATCAGCAAGTAACAGTTAGGTTTACAGATTAGGTGACAAATGAACGCTTAAATAAATTGCTTAAACATGGACAAATGAAATGCAAGTCAATCACTTCTATTTTTGGTCAGTCAGCTATTTAGACACATTTATTCACATGCAGATGTTATTTTAAGAATATTCACATCCCACTTACCGCAATTTACTATGTTGCTAAATGGTCCAATCTAGGTCTGTTATGTCTCTTATTAAATATAATTGTATTTAGCCTCTCTGACAACTAAACATCTCCAGCTGGCATAAAACGAGTCATACTGTGATGGCCCTGAGAGCTCAGTGCATATTTAAGCTCCCCTCCTCTCCACGGTCTGCTCTCTTGCAATGGCTTCTTACTTGGGAAGAGAAGACAGACTAACACCATGTAAATAGAGAGCTGGAAAAGGCAGCTATGCTCTGAAGAACTAGTTTAGTTGACAGCATTTCACAACACATTTATTTAATTGGTTGTTTCAGTTTATCTAGTTTTCTGTTGATAGCACATTCTGCATTGAGTTGTGTTTTCTCTTTTTGTGGCTAAATGTGTGGCTAAATCTGTGAAGATGTTGGTAGTTTGACAGTGTTTTGTCAGTCTGGATGTTTTCTTTCCTAATTTGCAGTGCACTTAGCTCTCAGGGCCACTGTATTACACAGTGCGCAAACATGCCCTTAAGTATCAAGGTTACTCATAGAAACCATGATACACATGAGAGTGGAGAACATGTTTTATTGCACCGCATTAAACTGGTCTTCATACAGGAAGTATATCAGTAATCTAATTTCTCCCTTACCTAAAAAATAAAAAAGCATTTTGGAATGATGGCTTTTTTTAATTTTATTTTTGTCGGTCTTCTTTTTTTTTTTTTTCCTTTAGTCGTGTTGCATTGGTCCTACTTTTTTCCTTTTTGCTCTGTGGGTGTGACTGTGTATTGGAGCACAGCTTTCACAGACCACAGTGAGAGCAGGACAGACAAACACACAGGCAGATAAAGGCTGAGCTTTTCCTCATTCCTCATTACTATATTGAATGTAAAATTTTAAAAAAATCTACATTTCTATGTGTGAAACCAATTTATTTAGTCTTGTAAAAGATGGTTTATCTCAGTTGCTGCTTCAGAAGGACTTTGAATTCACAGTCTCGAAATATAAGGGATGCTAGGTCAACAAAAACTAAATGAATTTTGAACATACTGAACCTAAGTCTAATTCAATGATAGTTAGAAACACCAGCTGTAATTCTGTACAAGACTTCAAACTGGATCAAATTAATCAGATAATAAATAAGACTTGCAGTTTTTATAGTAAGCCTTTGATCTTGATCTCGCCCAAAATAATGCTTTTAGACTTGTTCTCTACTGTAATCGTGTTGATATAAATCACAGACATGAATACATTCCCAGCTGCTTACATCTCCTCTGGTTTGTAAGCAGGACAAAAGCAGGAATAAGTTCTCCCTAATGCCAGGAGTAACTTCTGCAAACTCTGTAAAGTATGTGAATTTACATGTGTACTTAAATGTCTCTGTATGGTGTAATCCTCTTTTTTTAGCATCTTCCTATGCTTTGCAGACTCTGCTTCATGATGTATATAATATACTTATAGGAAACAATTTGTTAATGATTTTGAATTGATATAAATGTGGCTGTGTTCTATAAAGACACACTTTGTTGTTATTTTTTTTAGTTTTATATAATGTATTATTTTAACGTTTAATAATTTCATCTGAAATTCCTTTTGATGATCATATAAATGTTTTATATGAAAAGGTAACGTCTGGGCCACCAGTTGGAATGGCAACTTGCAAAACACTGAAATAAACAAATTAAATTACTTAATTTTATAATTTTTATAATTTTAACTACTAAACTATATATTTTAGTTAAAATTACTTTATAATTTTAACTAAAATATATTAAGGACTCAGACTATATAACTAAATCAAAAAGTAGAGGAGAAAATTACTTCTTCTGGTAAGAAGTAGTGTCATTGTCCATGTGAAAATATATCTCATATCTTGAAACAATATTTGCATCAGACCACACACTGAACTAATAATTCCTTATGCCTGCTGTTAAAAGGTCACACATTATGTGAATATAGAAGAACTTACCTTTTAAAATGTAGCGTTAAAAGAGAAGGGGAAATAAAAGGAAAAAACAGCTTTAAAGCTGACCGATGGTTTGTCAGGATGTCAGGCAGGATGTTGAGGTGGAGTCACATTGCACATGAGCGGATCACACAGCAGCTTTTATTAACTTGGGTAATCAGGAGCTTTAAGTCACCAGTTGACTCCCTCCTTATCTCCTGTCCAGTATCAGCTCCCTCTGTTCCCGGACCTCACCACCACCTTATCGCTATGAAAGGATTGGATCACAGTGATTACAGCAAGGTGTGCTTGCATTTGGACCTTCTTTTGTTGGAACATTTAAAAGCGGTATCATTATTTGTACAGGGCATGCCCAGGAGGGTAAGGACAGCCGTGTTCACAGGGTGACACTGCAAAACAGAGGAGGACCTTATTTGAACCTGACCAAAAAAAGACACCACTACTAAATAACAGTAATATAACACCTTTTTTAAACAAGAATCAGGAAACTACAGTTGCATTGTTCCTAACTTTAAGAACTGAAAAAATCATTCCATAAAGGACAGTTAAAAGGTAACAAGCTATTTACTCAGAAATAATTATGTAATTGATAGCAATGGCAGTGAGTCATATCTGCAAAACATAAGAGTAGTTTAGGTAGAGGTAATAGTGTTACAGTATAAGTGGTAGTTTCAGAAAAGAAAAATACACCAAATGAAAAAATTAAGCAATAAATTGTATTACAATATGAATGATTTAAAATAAAAATTGATGATGAAAAAATCAGTTAGTGGCAAAGGCCAGTAAATGCATAGTGAAGCAGGTAAGTAACTCAGTAAGAACTCAAGAACAGCTACTCTCATCAGTCTTCAATAAGAAAAAAAAATGAAAACAGAAAAAAGGCTTATTTTGACCTGCATCTGAGGCATTTTTCTGGCCTGTTTCTGGCTTCATGAGGTTAAGTGGCCGGCAGAAGTGGCTGGTTTGTGGTGAGGCACATGTTGCTTCCAATAGGCTTAAGCCTGATTTCTGTTGTGAAACCTATTCTGGAGAAAGGCAGGTAATTTATTTCATCACTGGCTTCTTCATCACATCTTTGTCCCAATAACTCCTCGGTGTTATAATGAGTATTTAATGAAAGCGAAACGGCCTGAAATGCAGTTCAGAGATGAAGGCTATTACATTAAATTGGGTTGCCGTTATGGTAGTTTCATCATGGCGCCAAAGCTTGCCTTCTTAGGGGATGGACAGATTTAGAGTTCAAAATCCTTGAAATTGTGCTTAAAATGAATGCTCGAAGCCAGAACGTTTTTTACATACACAAAACATATCAGGGGGTTCGGGGATTTTTTTCCCCAACAAGCCTTGATACACATCTATTTTGCAAAGCATTTTAGCTGAAAGTGTTTGGAAAAATTGGAACATGGACTGATAAAAGCGAGGTCAGGTGAATCAAAGAACAACTCAACATGTCCTTTCCTAAAAACCATTGAGATAACTGCCCACATGCAGTCTTTCATCTGCTGATCACTAGATGAAATCTTGTGCAATGACATGATCAAAAAGATCCCCGTTAGTGGTCTGAAACTGTTATCAGGGAGTAATGAGTGGAGACAATAGACAGGAGAAGAGATTGGATGGATATAGGAACAGATCAAAGACAAATGGAACCATATTCATCCTTTAAAGCAGAGAGAGTCTAGGCCATTTAGGAAATCATTATTGGTCTCATAAGCCACTATCAAGCCGCTATATTTAGACCTCTGTGACATTTCACCAGCAGTCAGAATGACCCAGTGTATGAAATGGTGGAACCAATTGATCACAGCTCTGTACTGCCTTTTGAGATAGAAACAGAGGCCTTAAACTGGTGAGACTGCTTGAGGCTGGATGGAAGTCAACGGGGAAACAGCAACATGGAATATATGTGCAGCAAGGGTAATAAGAAAGGAAGTTGACCGTATTATCAGAAACACATCTCCTACGTAACTAACAATAATCCAATCATGTTAAGCAAGATTCAGAACAACTTTCCTTGAGAACATAGGACATGTGATTCTTTTGCAGTTATTGTTTTGAATGCATACTAACCACTGCCATCATTTTTTGTACACATACTGCTGATGCTTACTGTACAGATACCACTTATTATATGCACACCCATCTCTTATCTTAAAGGGCAACATGGAGAGAGGTTGTCCAGCTAGCTGACTTGCAGAAAGTCAACATGGTAATAAAAGGGGCACCCAGCAAGTAGTGCTCCAGGGATTTTTGGCCCCATGAAAAGAATCTTTACAGGAGCCCCATCACAGAGAAGAAACATGTTGATTTTATTTTACAGTATTATAATTTTATTAGGGGCCTCTATGGGCTCTTCTTAATCATGGACCCTTACAATCCTATGGACTGTAGGGGCTCTGGCCAGGCCACCCAACTGAAAAAATACACCAGAGAATTACAAGCCAGGAGAATAAACTCTCAATGGCATGGAAGTAACACCACTAGGTTGAATACACAAAGAGTTTATTTGGAAGAATACTGAAAGAATATTATGGGAGCAATAACATCATGTTGCAGCGAGGCTCAATGGCTAGTGGGCCTAAGAACTGACCACAGAAATCTCATGTATCAGGAACCAGTAACCATCTCAATGGCAGACATCCAAGAAAGAATGACAGATGAAGAGCTGGACAGCATTGGGTTCTGAAGAAGCTTACAGCACTCAGTGAATACCTGCTCTGCGTGGATGACATCAACAGGAAAATGGCAGTCCAGTCAAGTCAACTTTGTTTGTCAATGCTGCTATATGTATAGGGCACAGAGGAAATGTCATCCACAGTGAAATACATCCAGATGGTCTGGCAAGACCTTAAAATTCAGCTGAATGGCAAGAACAAGTGCCCTCAACATGTACATGCAACCAGTCATCAGATACCCAGCTGGCATTGTAAACTAGTCCAAGGATAAGATGGAAGCTACAAATATCAGTGCAGGGAAAGCTCTTCACCATGCATGGAGGGATTACCCTAGTCCAGCACCCTGAGGCTGAATCAAGAATAAAGATCCATGAATACATGAAAAATGAAGTAAAAAAAAAAAAAAAGCTTTTCACTGAATGCCTCAGCAGTAACATGACACTGGTGAAGCAGATGAGGATCATGTAAATGACTGATGTCACATATAATAGCAGTATGTGATATGTAAGCTGGAACAACATACATAGAGAGGTACAACCAAGTAGACTGAATCGTGTACAGGCACATCTGTATCCAATATGGATTAGAAGTACCCAGATCTTGATGGGACACACCACCAAATGTGGTTAAGAAGAACGGGGCTAAGGTCCTGATGAATTAGCTCTCCTTGCCCCAACCTATAGAGCAGGGGTGTCAAAATGATCCACATTACAGGTTTGGCTGCAGGTTTTCATTTCAATCAAGCTGTAATAATAACCGACTCGACTCATTCAATCACCTGAATTGTCTCCACTTAATTGATTTGTTTGTATCAGATGTGCTCTTCCTTTGGTTGGAACAAAAACCTGCAGTTGCATGGCTCCTTCATTGATCAGTTTGACACTCCAGCTTAAGAGAAAGCTTGTACAACTGTTTTCACAATACAAGCTGGTCACAAATGTTCCCATTTTTTCCTCAATTTAAGTTAAATGTCTCCAGTTTACTGGATTTACATGTAGAGTATGCCTTTTATTTACATGTTGCTATGGTGATGGTAGGTTTGGCCTTTTCAGGATTAAATGAGTAAACTGATAAGCTTCTGGAAGTTCTAACAAATCTTTTGTTACCTTTTAGAAAATCAAAAGATTGTAGATATAAAAAAATAATAACGGCGTATTCTTTGTCTTCCAAGATCCTTATATTTTCTTTGGGAAATTTTGCTAACAGCTGTCGGTTGCTACCTATATGGAATGAATGAGTCTTAAGTTTATACTGTGGTATTGTTTGGGTTTGGACTGGGATTTAACTGGTGTTGAGGTTTTAGCAGGGCTGACTGATATCTCTTTATATTGCTGACATTATGATGCCTGGGCAGGAAAAGGTATGAATGTCCCTGTGGGATGGGTGACTTATGCTTAATGTTGATCATTTTTTATTCAACTTGTCTGGCCCTAAGATATCACTGCTCATGCCCATTTTTGTTTGGCTGAGCTACTTTTGTGCATGCTTTGTTGTTTGATTTGGTTATTTGCAATTGGCAGTTTTGATTACATTTCCAACTCTTCATTTGGTGTCACTGTGTTTTGTATCTTGTATCAATGTGTGAAAACCTTGGCTTTGTCTTTTGATATTAAATTTCCATCCATACCTTTTATGTGTATCTATAACCCTGCTTCATAAGTTTGACATTTTCTTCTTCCTCTTCAGATACCAATCAGGCTCTCCGTCTCTGTCTGGGTACTAAGGCAACAGGGGCGGAGTTTGGAGCTGTGTCTGCCCTCAGCATCAACCATGATTGCTCACGACTTCTCTGCGGGTTTGCCAAAGGACAGGTATATACACAGAAGCACATACATACAATCACAGGGTTGTTGACTGTGTTTACAGTTGTAAATAAAAATGTAGTTCTACATGAACTATGTAGAGTATTGAGCAAGTCTTCCTTTTTTTAAATATCAAACATAATAGGCTTTATCCGTGACTGACAACTGTCCGTTCAGAGCCTTGGGATTAAAAATCTCACTGTGACTTCAGCAGAATTATTTTAGTGACTGAAATTGATAATTACATGTTAGGAGAAAGACAGTGCAGAGACTTGTTTACCTCTTGTGCTTTACTCCTGAATAATCTTTCTCACCCAAGCTGTCTGTGTGTGTCTGTATGATTAGATCACGATGTGGGATCTAGCCAGTGGGAAGCTCCTGAGAACTGTCACTGATGCCCACCCTCCAGGGACAGCAATACTGCATGTGAAGGTACACACACACACTACTGGGGGTGGAAAAGAACATGGAGCACAAGATGTCTATGCTTGTCATTATTTACATAGTCCAATTGTTTGTATGCATAAGTGACTCCTAACACACAGGCGTGTGTGTTTGTGCACATCCTGCAACTGCATCTTATGCTGTACCTGAAATTGCATACTGTGAACTACATACCCAATATGTGTACTTTTGTTTAACATATTTCTGTGTTGAGAAAGCATACTGCGTATAAAGTGCAGAGTGATCAGCTGCACAGGACCGTGTGCCTGGCCTGCGCCTTGCATCAATCAGTCAGATTTGAGCTATTCAACACTTTTCATACAAATAAAGTACTTCACACAATAAGACCCCACATTTTTTTTTTCTTCTAAAAAACTATATTGTGTAACTTAAACAGAGCATTTATTTCTCTAGTTCACAGATGACCCAACTCTTGCGGTGTGCAATGACAGCGGAGGATCAGTTTTTGAGCTGGCTTTCAGGTACATCACTTAAATTTTAAAATTTGTTGTTTTGTTGTTGTTGTTTTTACCCAGATGATCACTTTTTTAAAATGAATAAGTCTGTCATGATTCATAATATTACAATAGGAGTAAATGAATACCATTCCAATGCTCAATTATATCTAAAAAAGTTAGCGCCACAACATTTGGTTTGATGACATTTGTTGATTTGTTGATGATGAGTTGTTCTGTCTCTATCCTCCTTCCTGTCCATCTCTAGCTGAAGAACAATCATTCTTCACCACTTTTAATTTATCATTTGAATATTACCACATATTTTATCAACATGTAGGCAGTATTTTCCTGTTTCAACATTAAAATATTTTCTACAGGCCTCTACTAGAATACTTTGTTACAAAATGACATGCAATTAATGGATAATTTTGAGTGTGGCAGTAAAAATGCTGTATGACTGTGGGCAAAATTATGTGACCTTAAAGGTTTTTTTAATAATTCCCTCATGTGTGAAAGCAGTGGTTGCAATGTTTTCTCTGTCCACCAGGTGAAGCAGTGATTATAAAAGTGGAGTGGCTCACTGTCTGAAGTCAAATGTTTTTACCTTATTTGGTGTATGTGTGCTAGCTCACTTCCTTTACAGAGCTAAGTGAGCTACTTAGTGATTATATTCATGTAATATGTGATCTTTAATAAAGCAGATTCAGATTTTTTGTAAAGGGACAAAAGAACAGTTTTCTTTTGCACAAATATAGCTGTACATGAATGTTTTTGTATTTGCTTACTGTACAACAAACTTCAAATTTCTAAGTTCTAAGGGAACTTAGACACCATTATGCAAAGAGTAAAAAGTTTTCAAAATCTTTAGGACATCTTTTTAATTGAATGTGTTTGCTGCTACTCAAACTGTTTCTTTTTTGCAATTCCCTCATATTAACAGAGTAGGCTTAAATTTGTCGAGTGGTACCGCAGTAATGCTGCCAGGACTACTACTAACACATGTGATCAACCTAATTTCTCTTACCTCTATGTAAACATCATGTCCAGAACATAATGATATAGTGAGCAGCATAACTGCAAAATAATGTTGGCGTAATTTACCTTTACATATTGCGACAAACTGACCAAATGTCTTCTGCACAAAGAATGAAATGGTATCACATCTATTAGTGCTGCAGAATTCCTCTCAATCATAGCGTGCTACTACCTCTAGTTAACCTTTTTGTTTGGGTGATTGTGTTAGAGATGGAGAGGCTGTGGATGCTGCTTTTCTCAGTTCCTTGAATATGTTCACCCAAGTACAAGTCTTTGTTTGTACCTGGGGTAAGAACAAATCTCATTTTCTTTAGCAACAAATAGAGCTTTCTGTCCATCAGGAAGCTCAGTGAATCAAAGAGGATGTAATATTATTACTTACTTTTTGCTAAAGTCACATATTACTGTGACTGTAAACCTTGTGATATGTGAACAGTTTCTTGCAGATTTCTCTCTTTTCTACCACATTGCATGAACTTCTGTTTATGCTTCTATTTACTTCCAGGAGGGTGATGGGGATGCGATCCTGTGACTCACGATGTCTCTTCAGTGGCTCAAAAGGCGAGGTCTGCTGTATTGAACCATTGCGTGCTCCTCCAGACTTTAGGGATCATCCTGTCACACACTACTGTCTGCTGGCTATGGCCTCCCTCACGAAGGTACAGACACACACACACACACACGCTGTCCCATGTGGGCTACGTCTTTGATTTATACACAACTGTATGCAAAGTTTGTGATATTTTTGCCTTTTTGTTTTCCTTAACCAGATTCTAGTCATTGGCCTTAAACCGTCGCTGAAGGTCTGGATGACATTTCCCTACAGTAAGGTAACTACATTTGTCAAGTCAATTTTATTTATATCACCCAAAATTATTGAATGCTGTTATAAACTGACATGCTAACTGCTTGTCCATGTTGATAATAAAAAATCAAAGAGAGAACAAGAGGTCCTCTATTTGGCGGCACCAACATTTGAAATACATTAATTATATATGGAACATATCAATAAACCAGCCTCCAGGCAGGGAGGTCAGAGAGTCATGTCTCTAAGTCCCTCCAAAAGAGTTTATGTAAAAATTAGGTTTCTAAAGTGAAATGTAAAGCGTTTAATATTGTTTGCCATCTATTTTGAGGATGTCAGACCAAAAAGTATTACAACTTGGGCAAGACCAGAATGTAAGTGTTGTCTGCTGGAGATTGGCGGCACCTTTTACAGGAGTCTATTAGATTAGGATGAATTCTGGCTAGCAGAGGCCTTGCCTAGATTGGTATTAAAGTTTCCAATTTCTGTTCCCAAGGCTTTTTGATGGGTTTTCACTGGAGCCAATGATGTAGTAAATAACAGATATTTACTTTTTTATTCAGTTGAAGAGCTTACAAGAAATCAATTGAGTCTGGGGGCAAACTTTAGGATTTTTGAAATTTATTATATTTCTTTTAGTTCAAGGCTTTGGAATCCTCTACCTTGTTGGCAGTTGTTCCTTTTTTGTTTGTTTGTTTGTTTTTTTGCAGTGGCTGCACTCAAATCTGGGAATACTCATAGAATTGTAACCTTGTATTTTTTTGTTGTGTGGTCCAGCAAAGTATTTTTTCTTGAAAATGATATAACACATATTACAAAAGTCAGAGTTTTCTTCAGGACCAGGG
Source organism: Hypoplectrus providencianus (assembly GCA_028566105.1). NCBI lineage: Eukaryota > Metazoa > Chordata > Actinopteri > Perciformes > Serranidae > Hypoplectrus > Hypoplectrus providencianus. Next base: position 22,365,268 of record JAOWBC010000318.1, on the reverse strand, counting down.
TTTTGGAGAAAGAGTGCAATGCCCGATCTCCAGCTCCGGCTGCTTGGTGAAAATACCGAAGGCCCAGATTTGCCATCAGCAAGCTGGGTATAAACTGAATTTGATCATGGCTTGTTGCACTGCCTCCTGAAATGTTTTTCATTTGTAGGTTAGACTCAGAGACATGTTTTTTTAAATCACTCAAGTGACCTTGAAGCACCCTGAGCCTGAAATACTGCCATAGTTGTTTCAATGGCTGCTATCCATTTAAAGTTTTCAACAGCAACAGATGCAGCAATCCTATGATGAAGGCCCTTTAACCATCTCCCTGAGCATATCAACAGACGTCTATAGTGGCTTGACTAAATGTTGAGTTAGAGTAGACGCAAGAAAAGCAAATTGTTTCTTTCATTCAAGTATCTGGTGACTGAGGCACCTTTTTCAAGGCAGCCAATGCTGCTAGCTTAAGGGGCTTAGCTTCATCGGGGACCACAACCACAAGTGACTGGGATAACCTGTACATTGGTGTGATTTTGGCTAAGAAATACTAAGATCAGCACCAAAATAAAACTTAAATTCTCTATTGTGCATAGCAGTAGCAAGAGAAGAAAGCTTGCCAAATGATAGGCAGAAGTAGTAAATAAACATCTTATTATGTCATCACAACAAACAATATGGCATAGTGGAATTCAGATGCTAATTTAGATGAATGTTTTCAGCCTAATTTACAACAAAAGGCATTTGGAAAATTATTTAATGAGGGCATTTAAGAGTTCAGTTTCTGATGTAATGTAATGTGTTATGATGTGATGGTTCTCTTTCTCCAGTCTGATCCATCCAGTGTTCCCCAGCTGGCTTGGCAGTTTGTTCCTGTTCAGAAGATGGTCAACCCAATCCTGGCTTTCTGTAAAGGAGATACAATCCACTTCCTCCTGGTATCTGCACTACTCTTTCTATACTTCAAATACATATTTGTTTTCCTTCTAGGGTTAGAATATTTTATTTTATTATAATGATGCTCTCTAAATGGACTTGTTTTAATGGAACAGATGGGATTTCTTTGTATATTTCAACTAAGAGACTTTATTTTGCTGCTACCACTTACAACCATGCTGCAAACACCTCTTTTTAGGTTTAATTTAAGATTCCTAAGCGGTCAGACCTACATTAACAGGTGTAATGACTGTTTGTCATTTTGAATTAGACAGCAGGTGATTCTCTGTACATGAATTGACTTGAAGTTTTTTGGTTGGTCCCAGTACAGGTTTCAGCAGCTTCAAATGGCTGTTTTTTTTAAATATTGTTTTTTTTTTTTTTTTTCACTACAATCGCATGCAATATAATAGTGAGACATCCTGAGAAAAAAAGGGCCACAGTGAGTTCCAAATGAAAAAATTAAATACATCCTACTTCTCATAGTAAAAACCTGTCTTGATAATGCAAAGTGTTACTGTTCAGCATTAAAGTTATATGCCTGTCCTACACCTCCTTATTCTAAGTCATGATGGCAGACTTCAGTTTTATGGCCTTTTAATGTTTTCACCTGCACTCCTGCTTGTTTAGGTAAAGAAGGAGGAGACGGGAACCATCCATGTCATCAAACAGAAACAGCTCCAGCTCAGTTGTGACATCATTAGTCTGAGTGTAAGTACCTGAAAATGGCACCCACCAGGTCCATGATGGCTCAGGCAGGGGACAGTGTCTCTAGGGTGTTCAGGGGTCAACAGACTGCATGATTCTTTCAAATATTTCTCCTTTGGATTATGTGTTTATGTTTGGTCCTGATTTGCAAGTCCATTTCACACTGCTAATAATAGAGCTCATTTGATACTGATACAAAAAAATGTCTACTGGAATTTATCACGGATAATATTCAATCAGTTACAATATTTCACTTTAGTGTGGCCAAAAACTTATTTTCAGGTAAACTTCTTGATGAGATGGTGTCAGACAGAAATTAATAGTATAAAGTTTTATACTGTATTTGCAGCTGGCATTGAGCTGAGAGCAAATTAGTTGGTTATGTTATATGAAATTGTGAATTAACACCAACGATTTTCCTAGTGTAGTTCCAATCTTCTTATATTACCTTATTTATAGCATTATATTTAGTTATATCATTAGGTTTTTTGTTGTTGTAATATTTTCATAGTCTCCATAGAATACATGAAACACTGAGCTTGAATAGCTTTTCTAACATGGTTCTTGTACTTCACCACTCTGTGCCAACTCGTTTAAAACATTCTGCAGTGGCCTCTAGGCATGCAGAAGGGAGGATGAAACATTTCAGAAAACATTTACATTTTAGTAAACACAACGGCAAAAATGAATACAAAACTTCATTTCAGCCAACACAACAGCAGCGATCTGAGCGAGGACAATTTCTCATTGTTGAGTGGAGGATATGTCCCTCGGTCTAGATGCCTTGCATCACATGCTGACTCACAGATCGGGATGATGACACTAAATACTACAATAAAACTTTATTTATTCGGGGAGAATTGTTTTGTCAGCTACAGCTGAGAATATCTGTGTACATTGTTATAACACTGATAAATATGCCTATATATACGAAATGTTAATGAGTGTTGACGTTCAGGGACACTGTATTTGTGCTAATGAAGACAAATGAAGTTTTTCCCTCCTCCGTCTCTGTCTCTGCAGTGGATCAACAGTCGCACGCTGGTGCTGGTAGACAGCCATGAAAAGTTGCAGGTGGTGGACAGGCCAAGTCAGGAGGTTTTGGAGACTCTGGACTTGGAACAGGTGCAACTGGTCTATAACAGCCGGCATTTCAAATCACTGGCAACTGGAGGGAACGTCTCCCAGGCTCTGGTGAGGGCTTAGATTATAGGATAAATGATCAGAGTCTAAACTTCACATCTGTTTGGTCAGTTTCACAGCTAAAATGTTAAATGAATTTATAATTACTGATAATGAACTGGACTTCAAAGGGTAGAACTTATTAATCACAAATATATGACTTGCATTCAATGTTAACGCCATTTTTTACAGTAATGTGATGGGGTGGCTTAGAGGTTGTATTTAACATTTTAGACTTAAAGTTTGTCAGTGTTATTTTATGTAACTGTCCTATAGAGCCACTGACCATAATTATTATGAGCCAAAGGAACGCAATTTGGGAACTAAACTAGAATCTGAACATACCATTTCACTTTCTACTTTGTTGGAAGAATTGTTAAAGACAAATTGAATTGAAAACAAAACAAAAACAAAAGCATTGTTTTAAAATGCAATTTCACATACAATAAGATGAAAACAGAGTACTTCTCTTGATCCTTGTATTTCCTTTTGTGTTTCAGTGTAGAACAGACTGATGTTAAGTTGAATGTTATCAATGAATAGAAAGAAAACATACAGAGGTTGAGAAAAGATTGAAATCAAGTGTCACACATACACATTGACAATACATGATTAAAAAAGGTTAAAATATTTTTTCCTCTTCATACTGACCTCCCTCCTCCTAATGTGGCTGCACAGTTGTAGATGGAAAACAAAATCCAGAGACCATGAACTGTTAAAAAATGTAATCCAAAGTTCAACTGAAGCTAACAGGAGTCTTTGTTGGAGTGATACCACGTACAATAACTTTTGACAGGACCTGTGTGTAGGTCTGACGGTGTGTCTGTTTTATAGGCTTTGGTTGGAGAAAAGGCCTGCTACCAGTCAGTGTCAAGCTATGGAGGACAGATTGTCTATCTGGGTACAAAGGTACTGTGCAGCATGTGTGTATTTGGTCTATTTGTTGACTGTGTTTGTAGAATTGGACCAGGTTATTGTGTCAGTGTTGAAAGATCAATAATCCATTTAACAAGTTGAATAAACAGGTCCATTGTCCTGTTAAATGCATAGAGATCATTTGAAAGGCAACTCAAATAACAAATATCTGAAAAATAAATAAATAAATAAATAAAAAGCTTCATTATTTAGAACCATGAATGTCTTCAGGTTGTGCTAATTTAAACTACAAAGGAATAAAACCTGAAATCAAATGTGTTTACATATCGAATTACAATTACCTTGCTAGCATTCTGAGCCTTTGTTGCGTTCAAAATAAAATTGCATAATAATTAATAACATACAATTGACAAAACAAAAAAAAATTTAATTTAAAAAGATTATTTAAAAAATAGAAATAAGTAAGGGCCACAGATGATAAAGGTAATTAAACCAGGAAAAAACAAAAAAATGTTGCTTGACAATCAGCAACAGCAGTTTTTTCAAGAAGGAAATTATGGCCACTTATGTGGAAAGCCTTGGTTACATCAATAAAAATGAATGAAGGAATTTCAACTTTGTCTAAGGCTGAGAATAGATTTTTAATTGCCAAAATGTTGCTGTGTTGTGAAAATTTATTGAAAACAGAATAGAGTGATACCTACATCCATTGTTTTGTTTTGTTTTGTTTTGTTTTGTTTTGTTTTGTTTTGTTTTGTTTTGTTTTGTTTTGTTTTGTT
>JAOWBC010000318.1:22252424-22266945 GCA_028566105.1 Hypoplectrus providencianus | reverse complement strand
GCTGAGATAGGCACAGCCTCCCCGTGACCCGGGATTACCTGGATGAAGCGGTTCGGAAAATGAATGAATGAATAATCATTAACTTCAAAGTCAGATTCACATATTCATCTTCCTATCTGCTCATGAAGAGTTACAATGCTTAAAAGTGATTCCAACCTCTTAAGCCAGAGCAAGAAATCTCAACTGTCAATATCTGGCACTATTAGTGAGCCCTAGAGGATGACGCCTAATGAGTTTTCTGACCTTGTGACCTTTTGTCTTGTGCCTCTGTCAGCCGAAACTTCTCACTTGACAAACTCTGTGGTTCATGTCAAGGTTTTAAAATGTAATATCCTCATTGTCTTGAAATTTGCTTTGGATATTCATGGTCCCATTGTATGAATTTTAATGTTTTAGGGGATCGAGCAGATATTTTACCATGTCACCAGCTTCCACTGTGCAGGGAGAAGGTTGTGGCATTAAAATGCACCCTTTTTGTTGACCTACCATTCTCTCCTCTAAAGCCAATTTGATTCCAAATTTCCATTTCTGTGCAAGGAATCACAGCATCAGTGGACTTCCTGATTATGTAACATTTACATCTTCTGCATAGCAAATGCTGATAGGAACTCATATATCAATAATCATAGCATTTGTGGGTGTAACAGAACATATTTATCGAAAAGTGATATGTTAATCTGAACCTACAAGGAGAAATTGCCAGGATAAAACAAAACCTGAGCTGAAAGATGCTACAATGCTCCTGTAGATTTAGGTTATAATTCTCTGTGGTTTTGTCACTCCAAGTGACTCCCTTCACATTATACACATTCATTTGTTCATTTAAAATATTCAGATTCGCACCTCAGACACATTATAACATCCAGAGAAAGCTAAATACTAGGTGAACGAATGTAGGTATATATTCCTGTAGTTCCCCCAAGGTTTTAGACAGTTTGAAGTCAGCCAAGACGGGCTCCACCTGGGGAATCCTCCACCTCATAGATCTAGGTCAGCACTGTATGTCTAAGACACTGTGCATGTATGCATAGAGAGAAACTTGCGGGGCATCAACACCAAGGACTGGGATAGACCTAAACAATACCCATCTATCTTGACAGATTTGAACACATTTTCCCCCGCTACTTTCATTCAATCCATCCATTCATCTCTCCCCCCTCTCAATAACACAGTGTCCTATAATGGCTAAAGTCTATACGTCCAAGCCGACCCCATAATGTCACATAACATGGGCGCCCAACGCTCCTCACTGTCATGTTTAATTAGCTACTTTATCTTCATTAGCCTCCATTGGCAGGCGTGTGTGTGTGTGTGTGAGTACATATGGGTGCACATATTTCTCTATCCGCCAAAGCACCTCTGAGTCCTGTGTGACAGAGTATGTTTTCAATGCACAGAATGTGTTTTGTGTGTTTTGTACACCCTCGTCTATTAAAGTGCCGTGTGAATTTATGTACATATGTGTGTGTGTGTGTGTGTGTGTGTGTGTGTGCTCCTGAATGCTAGCTACAACCTTGTCCCTGGAGAGAAAAGAATCAGGCCATGAGCACATGGCTCCTACTATACGGTGCTATAACATGATACACGTGATCCCAACATCCTTGGCTCCCCATCAGAGGACATACAATAACTAGGTTACTGTTTTTATGTCTTATTATAAGAACATACATTATACATTCATGGATATACATAAATATACATACATGATGGCATTACATCAAAGGAAAAAAATTCCGTTGTTTGTACAATCCAACAAAATGCGGTCTATATAACGTAGAGCAATTGAAATGATCTTTTTTTAAAGTAAGAAATTAACATGGAGAAGCTCATGCTGGAGGGATAGCAATTAAACAATATCACGCCATAGGGAGAGATGTAATCACCATTTGTTAGTTAACAGCAATAAACAACAAAACAAATACCGTATTTTCCGAACTATAAGGCGCATTTAAAAGCCTTAAATTTTCTCAAAAAACGAAGGTGCGCCTTATAATCTGGAGCACCTTATATATGGAGTGAAACTGTTAGGGCCGACTCGGGGATCGAACCCAGGTTGCTGGCTTGGAAGTATGGCGAGTAAACCACTGAGCTAAAGTTTAGTAAAACTGTCCCATTTCGCTTCATGTGCCTTATAGGCCGGTGCGCCTTATATATGAAAAAAGATCAAAAATAGACCATTCATTGACACTGCGCCTTATAATCCAGTGCGCCCTATAGTGCGGAAAATACGGTAATCATTTATGGCTCCATCAACCCTAATGGTTCCTTAACTGCTGGGTCAGGACTGTCTCCTAGCCATACATGTGTACAATATCTTCTGCCATGATAAGTGGTTCTATGGCACATATCAAACACCAGCGATACTTCTTCTTTGGTGAAATTCCTGTCTGAAGTTCCCGAGCTGCTTTGCCTCCACTCGAAGAGGTGATTTACAGAATTTCCTGATGGACAGATTAACTTCCTGCTATGGTAAAAAAAAAATAAAAAAATAAAAATAAAAACTGGTATCAGAAACCTCTGGACATCATGGCAAAGGTGAAAAAGCTCAGAGGACATATAAAGAAAGGAGAGGAGTGTAATCAAGCAAGAGGCCACCAGACAGCAGTAAATCTTGGGTTGGCTTTGAAAAAGCTTTGCTAAATAAAAGGCTACAGAGCTGGTCTTGTAAGACCCGTTAGTGGGCTACTTGGCTTCCTATGTGTTGAATTTTAGCACTTTATTGATGTTTGGCTGGTGACAGTAGAAGTCATGCGGCCGCGGCTTAGTTCGATTTAGCTTAACTGCTTCAAACACGCAAAAGCTGTGTTCATATGTGAACAACATGTAACTGCCACAGAGCTTATTTTCTGCTCTGCTCCAAAATCAAATGTATATACGCAAAGCTGTATATACATTCTCACTTGAACCCGTTGTGTTGCTACTTCCTGGTTCTATCGCTATGTGATAAGTACGTTTTCTTCTTCGAAGCCAATCAGAGAAGATTCCTGAAGGAGGCATCTGAGAAAAATAAAATGTTGTAAACTTCTTCTAATAGAAACCCAAAATAAATGTATGAACATGAAATAACATTATATGTATGCTTTAATTGTTGTATATCATAGCCATTCATTGCCATACAGATTAAAAGTAACTATATTTTGAGGACACGACTGTGAAATAAATAATTCTGAAATAATGTGCTTATGTTTGGTGTTGATTCGATTAAGTAGACTGTAGACACAGTTTTGGCAATAACTGGACCTCTTTGACTTTTAATTGAAAAGCTTTGATCTAAAACAATTAAAGCTGCAATGTTGTACTGTCTGCTACTCTAGGGATTACATGTCTCATGGGAATAAGATGTGTCTATTAGAGTGCATGTGAGAAAATGATGTGCCACTCGCTGCAGCTGTGTGCGAAAACTTCCCTGCTACAGAGTCAGGAGACAGTTTCCCAGGGGTGTTGAATGTTGAGTTAATGTGAGAGCTGGACAGAGGAGGCGGCCAATCGTTTGGTAAAGAACACACAAATGTAGTCAGTTGGAACAGCTTTTGTTACAGCACGGTACAGTAGGTAGGCTGTGTCAATATCAACAAACAGAGATCAGCAGACCTGAGCAGAGATTTATAGTAGGTTTTAGTGACTGAACCGACACCGTGGCACTTTTTTTTTCTTTTTTTTTTAACAAGATGACAGTTTCCATACGGCTAGTACACAATCAGACAGGCTTTACAAAACAGATCGGCTTATTCAAGCATATTATGGAAAATGAAGACAACCCTTAAAATATTATCCAAATTTTAAATGAACTTACTTTTGGCTTTGTCAACAATGGTTTACCTGACTTGTGTTCAAAGATACTTGAATATTGCCCTCACGAAAAGAGAATAAAGTGGTCATCCTAGAGGCTATGCAGGTATTTTATTTGTTTTTTGATTCAAATATTTCTGATTCTAAAGCTTTATTGAATTATCAATGTTTAATTGTTGCTTTCATAAAATGTACCCAATCAAAAAAAAAAAAAAAAAAAGCTATACGTAGAGCTGAGCAAAGTTCATTCTTTTCAACAAAAAGACTGCATCAGCACTTCCTGCGGTCAGTGGCAGCACCTTTCTACACTGAATAACTTTTTCAGATAGTCAAGCAGTCAATGCGCTGTTGCAAATCCTGACTGTCACACTGCCAACTGCAATTCAGAAACACAGTATCTGTGAAGCTCTCAGCTATATCCACTCAATAACTCAAGAGCAAGAGCTGTGTAAAATTCAGTAGGCACTGCTGCGAACTGCATGTCACACACTTCACTCTCTCAGACACACACATGCACGAGCTAAGCCTGCCGTGTGATTGCCCATCAATAAATCAATACGACTATGGTGGTTAGAATGAGACTGGTACTTTGTGTTTGAAAGAAAAACTGTGTGTATCTACGGATGATGTCAAAGGGAATATATACTATTAATATATGCCATGGTTTTTATTATATCACATATGTGAGAGAGTCTAGAGAAAATGTTCTTGATTGCTGCTGAACATGACAGCTCGCTAATCGTCTCATTAGCTGACACAGTCAGATGCCACTCCTGCTGTGAATGCTTAAGAGTGCTGTCATCTCAGACCACTTCTACTGTATCACTCTCATCTTTCTTTCTGTCAGAAGATGCAACCCAGGCAGGGGGCTCAGAGGAGCCTCAGCCCAGGGATGAGAGGTCACGTCAGGGGACTTGATGTGGAATGGTACCCTCCCCTCCTGTGGATATTAAGCTGTGGTCAACTTTAGGTATCTATCAGGTATTTCCTTGAGAAAGACCGTGACATAAGTGGTATAAGGCACGTCTATCACTTACATAGGTATCTGCATTATAATAGCCTCTATTCTTAATTACTAACATGCTCCTTTTGTCTTTCCTTCAGAGAATTCATAGCAGGAACATTCATGTGAGTGTGTGTGCACTATCTGATCTAACATGCAGAAGAAGTTAGGAGGGGTATTAACAGACATTCATAATGCTACAATAGAATCCTTCTGCTCAAAAAGCGTCAGCAAGCCAATGAACAAACATGTTCTGGTGATTTACTTTGTTTAATTGCGCTTTTTTTTATATCAAAGGCAAACTGTGGTTAGTATTTGTTTTGATTTCTGAAAATGAATTAAAATTTAGTATGTGAAGCAATCTTGGTCACCTCTTTATGAACACAATACCCATCCAGCCAGCCATCCAACAGGTTCTGGGTCTTCCACAGCGCCTCCCACCTGTAGACATGCATGGGAACCTCCCTTGGAAGGCACCCAGGAGGCATCCTGATCAATTATATCTATATTATTTGATTATAATAATTATTTTAGGCCCCACCGTAGTGGTTAGCGCTCATGCCTTACAGCAAGAGCTTGGGGCCAGGAATTGTGAGTTCAATCCCGGGCACGGGTACTTCTGTATGAAGTTTGCAGGTTGCATGGGTTTACTCCGGGTACTCCGGTTTCCTCCCACAGTCCAAAAACCTGCAAACTAGGTGAATTGGTCACTCTAAATTGTCCGTAGGTGTGAATGAGTGAATGTGTGTGGTTGTTTGTTTGTCTGCCCTGCGATAGGCTGACTACCTGTCCTGGGTGTACCCCGCCTCTGGCCCCAAGCCGGCTGAGATAGGCACAGCCTCCCCGTGACCCAGGCACGCCTGGATAAAGCGGTTCAGATAATGAATGAATGAATAATTATTTTGCAATGTGTTTCCAATTATAACGACACTACTGACTGATGACCTTTATACTGTAAATACAGTCCACAGCAGTGCTCTTTAGCTGCCAGAGTAAGCATCAGCCTGATATGCTAACAGGCGCTTATGTGACCCTGGAACTAGAACATACCATTTTGTATTTTATAAAATGATTTTACTTGAACCTACTTTAAGCAGTGACATTTAACTAGAAACCCCCAGTTGTTAGAGATATTTGGAGGACTCACTAACTACCAAGCTTGCTGCTGGCAAGTGTTACCTGTCCGAAAATAACACAGTGCAAGCAGCTAATGCTGGATTATTTATCTTTTTTGAAGAAGGAGAAGGCAGTTAACATATTATCTTATAAAAAAAAATTAATAATAGAGAGGCCTGTTTTCTTCAACTATATATATTTAAAAATGCAGTGCAAATGCAGACAGAATTTCCTAATGACCGAATAGGCTAAAAAAGAAAAATACTAATAATAACTCAAATAAAACTAATTTAAGTACCTTTCTGTTTGTTCAAGCAACTTAAATTCCTAAGATTTTTGACCACAAAATCTTTCTTTTAATGGTTGGTTGACGGATTGAATGTTGCAGGTTGGTTTAAGGTGATGACATTGTCAAGGGAAAGTCCTATTATATATTTAGGAAACACTACTACTTAAAAAGAGAACTTAGGGTTAACCTATATTTGTATTCTGATTCTGATTCATTTTAATTTGACTTTTCTGACCTTTCCTGCAGACAAATGAATGTAATCTGTCCTCTGTTTGTGGCTTAAAGCAGATCCATGTCTCTCTGGAAGAGCAAAACCTCTAGTTCACATGTCACATATAATAACTGACATAATGTCACTTATGTAACAGTGTGTGAATGCATTATATAGGTGTCATGTTCCATGTGTCAATCAAGCACACATCATGCAAGAAACATCCAGGTCCAAAACCTGAAGAGATTTCCGCTGCCTCTTTCTACTGCATGAATACCAAATTATGCATGAGCTTCAGAGCAGCAAAAATAAGGGTAGTGTGTGTGACAGAGAGGAAGATTATCATTTTGGAAATGTTTTATACGTAGAGATCTGACAAAACACTCACTCACTGCCTTCTCCCTCCTTCCTCTCTCTTTCACACACATACATAAGTAGACACACACACAATTCAGTACATGTGCTCTTTCCAATGCAGAAATGACTTCAGAAAAGATAGTTATGTAATCAAGGTGTATCTGCCTTAATTGTGCAAAAATGGACTAGATGAAGTCTATGGTTAGGCAGTATCATCAAAACATGTGTAGATCAAGTATATGAGTGTGTTAATATGTTTGTCCAGTTAGGATGATTTAAGATTAGATGGCAAACTGCAGCTAAAAAGCTAAACAGTTCCTTAGTAGCTAGCCAAGAGCATGCTAGCTTTCGCTCTCCAAGCAGGAACCTGCTAACTAAACGGTAAGTTGTCATAGTTTAGTTAAGAGAGGTATTTGCAAACTGTGTCTCCTCTGTGGAACTGTTTAGTAATAGAACAATCAAACGTGTAACATGGCTAACATTGGCGCATTTTCCATTGGTCACTTCAACTATTTATTCCCACGAGCACTGCTACAATAGTGACAATTCCAGTCCATCAGTGACACAGAGATAATCTTTTTGGCTAATTTCTAAAATATCATTTATGAAAACAAAACAGAACAACACCTTTCAATTATAGGGACACTAAGGAACATGGCATGTTCACCTTCATTTGACGAGTGACTCGGCAAACCTTTGTAGCAGGACTTTTTTGTTTTCAGCCCGGATTTTAAATCATCAACAGCTAGCATGCCCTGTGGAGTGCCCACCTGCACAGTAGGTACACCTTGGATAGTCTGGTGACCTGTTCAGGCTGTACCCCCCCGATAAGTTTCAGATAATTGGTTAAGGATAATGAATGAAAGTTACTTGTGTTTCTTGATTAATTGTTTCAGTCAATGGTGTATGTCTACTTCCATCTTTTGTTCATCAATGTCATCCACCATTCTATTTTGCACCTGTCACCTCAAACCTAAAAAGTATCATGTCTCTGCTTTTGGACAAATTGCCAGAAGTCGTTCCTCATGCTGGTGTGAGATGCATACCTTTTTTCAGAGTGTAACAATAGCGAGGATGCAGTAATTAGTAAAAATCAGTTAATAAGTAAAGATCAATGAATGAATCCTATCCCTTAAACATGTCATTTAGCAAAACAAGCTCTCCTTTAATAGTTATGCTGATGATACACATTTATTCCTTCGGACTCCTGTATTAACTAGACTTCTACACAAGAAGAAAATAACTCTGTCATGTTTGAAAATCAACCAACAACATAACTCTTGTCAGTTGTCATTCTCTTAACCGCTTTATCCAGGTACCTGGGTCATGGGGAGGCTGTGCCTATCTCTATTGGGGCCAGAGGCAGGGTACACCCAGGACAGGTGGACAGTCTGTCGCAGGGCTGATGAACAACCACATTCACGCACTCATTCACACCTACGGTCAATTTAGAGTGGCCAATTCACCTAGTGTGCAGGATTTTGGACTGTGGGAGGAAACCGGAGTACCCGGAGTAAACCCACGCACCCACGGGGAGAACCTGCAAACTCCATACAGAAGTTAGCACTCATGCCTCTTGCTGTAAGGCATGAGTGCTAACCACTACGCCACCGTGGGGCCCCTGTTGTCATTCAATCAGCTCTAAAGATTTCTTGGACAGTCAAACCATGTTAAAGTTCTGAAAGCTTCTGTTACTACATCCTCAAAGTTCTCCTATCTTTCAAACATAATACACAATATCTTTGCCTCCTGGAAACAAACTTGTAATCAAGCCAGACTTGAATATAATGGCTTCTGGCAGCCAGGCTGCCTACAAAGCAGTGAGTTCTCTGAATGAAGAGCAGGCTGCAGATAAGGCCAGTTTCACTCCTTATCTCCCCAGTGAGGAGATGAATATCCTCAGCATATTTGTCTTTTCAATAGGAAATGCTTTTCTAATCTCTACTATAATAAGCCTCTCTCCTACTGTCTCATATCACACACTGGCATACAGACATACAAACACATACACACACAGATTGTTTAATTTTATTCAGAGTCATCTGGGAGAATGATTAATCTGACTGGAGTAATTAAGAGGGTAGTGGGATCCTCTGGCCCTGCTAAGAGCAGGTAATAGCACTGTGATTGTGTTTGCAATGGCCAGGTGAACAAAAGGGTCCAGCAGGCTAATTGCTGTCGGAGAGCTCAATCACACATCCCACTCTATCTTCAACAAGGGCCAGTCAGAGAATTCAGAGATAAAGCAGGGTTTAAAGCATTGGTTATTACCAGCATTTCTTTTCTTTAGTATTTTGGGGTATTATTCAAACCCCTAAACTGTAGGGTTTATGCTGTTTAAGTCTTTATCTTCAAAATGAAACAAATATACATGATTACAAAAAGAATGTTGATTGGTTCAAGATTAAATTGTAAGAGCTTTTTAATATTCTCCTATCACCCTTTTTGTCTGAACATCCTGACAGTGTGGTGCCATTTGATGGTATTTTACAAAACATAATGATATTTAGATGAAGCATCTATAGAAACATAGTCAAGGTAATGGAAAGCAAACAGAGCCCTTCTAGTAAGTTATAAAACAATCAGCGGATATAAATTATATATACAAGTTAAAAAAGAAACTTCACTTTTTGGTTGCTGTGTAAGGTAAATCAGTCAACAGAGTCACTGTTGTGGCTACGAGACATTTGGTTAACTCTATGGATCACAACGAGCAAAAAATGTTATGTTAAAATTGTTCATAACAATGGTAATCATACCAATATGGAATTGTACTGTATGACTGTATGGCTTGATCTGTCCCATTCACACCACACATTTCAGTTTTACTGTGGACATCATCATGTGCCAATATAGAAGACAATGCCACAGCCTGCGTAACTGCCCTCTGATAAGATTGCTTCCTAACCCATCACAGTGTGCAGTGGTGTAACAGATATCCTGGTTCTAAAAGCAAATGATGCTTCAAGAAAGCACAACCTGAATTCAAGGCATTTAAGTTCAAGTCCAAATGGAAGTTACTGTGTCTGTAGACTCCTAACTGTGACATAATTTTCTATGAAAACTAATATTTGGCTTGTGTATGTTTACAAATATATATCTCCTGGACCTAACCATAATCATTATCACAGTTTTGATAGATAAAGAAACAGATGTTTGTCATTAATTTGACATATACTATTCAACAATAAGACCAGAAATGTGATCACAAGGGTTAAAAAGATATTTTTTCAGTTCATTTTGTCAACTAAACTAAAAAGGTCTTATTTTGAATACCTATAAACTAACAAAACTTCATGGTTTATTGCCTTTCAATATCACTTCAAACGTTTAATATTACAGCATGCAAACAGATAACATACCATCTAACTTTTCTAATCAAAGTCACTAAACTGCATTTTACTGCAGAATAATTCAGGCTGCTGGCATTGTGGAAACAGCAGGCCTGGTCCAGCTCTAATGCAGAGGGAGGAAAACCTCTCTATAGAAACAGAATGTAGAGGGCCGGTGAGAGCTATGGCACATCTCTGCCAACTTCTTCAATTATATGCCTAATGGGAAGGTTTCACCCCAAAAGATGCGAATACCATATAACTTATCTGTTAGAATGCAGGATTGGTTGTCCATAGACACCTAATTGTAAATAACAAACTTGTAAACCCACCTCTAATCCCCCAAATCTTACTGGACAAAGAAGATTGTTTAAATTTTCTTGATCAGTCACTATACATAGTCATTATAGTGCAAATATAGCAAACCATATCTGCCCCATGTGCTTTTGAATATTGCCCACATATCAATATCTGATTTAAATAAGACTGTAGTAATTTATAAGAATGAGCGTATAATGAAGGAAAAGCATGAGATCATAACAAAATAGGATATTCTGTGCATGGTCTATAGAATATCTAAGTTTTATAGGCATTCAATTAAATCTAAAGTCTAATCTATAAATATATCTATCTACAAAATACTACACTTAGCATAAATACCTGAAGATCTTTTCTATGCTCTCTCTCCACCAGACTCCTTTGACAAAAACAATTATTTTACCTTGATGAACATGATGTTCATGTATACTGCTGCCTAGACCTGTTGTTTTGTGTTATTGTGTGACTTTTAACTCTAACTTAACCGTGCTGCAAGGTAAAAATACTCAATGAAGGCGGATGGTATTGCATAGACAGATGGCAGATGCATGGCTGTCATTCTTGGGCTTGACTCAGAAAACAGATAATACAGCCAGTATAATAAAATGAAATGAAATGAAAAACTTATAAAAAGTTTTTTGATTATGAGGGAAATTTTGTTTTTAAATGTAATAAATAGAGAGCATTTACAAATGAGAGGAGCACATTTTCATAATTTACAATTTACCGGTAGAAGTTCTTCTAAGTAGTTTTAGAGGGAAATAAATTAAGGCTTATGATCATAAAAATAAATTCTAGCAAGTCCTTATAAATTCATGTGGCTAGAAAAACCTCAGTTCTTTGACTTCATGATTTTCACCATTGAACCATCACTACTATTACAACCACTACTGCAACTAGAGTACCATGTTAACTCAGAAGGGGTGATGTTGACTGCTTGCTGGTAAGTAATTCAATCACCGTGGGGCATCAACAAAAATGCACGGTACTTCAATGTCCTTTAATAAACTTCACGCACTGTGCAGCATTTGAACGTCTCAGGGTGGTTTAAACGTTTGTGTGTGGTTTTCTCCATTGACGCACACACCCTCTCAGTTTGTTACAACTTCAGGAATAATAACTTGCGATCACTGCTTCTGCATCACCATCACTTTCTCATCACTTAACACAAAACTCTGGTGTAACAGGAAGGAATGAACGGAGGTAATAACTGACAGTTCAACGAGCCAATGAGATACACATTAGAACAGCCTATTAGAATCAAGCTCCGGTTAAATAAAGAACATACGTGCAATTTCTACTAAACAGAGCAAACACAACAGAGACTGAATCTTCTTTACAGTACTAATTTAAAAAAAAACAAAAAAAAAAAAAAAAAACATTTCCTTCAGTGACACTGCTTCTGGCAAAGACAGTAATCCCATCCACCTTATAATTATTGCCAGCCACCAGCAATCACAAACAGGTAAGTGCAACATCCCCTAATCGCTCATTTTCTGTCGACCTTTTTAATGCATTGCAAAGCTGAGACAGAACAAGCACTTTGGAGGGTTAGACTGTCCGTTTCTGAAAGTCGTCCCTGCATGCCTGAGGAGTGATGAGGAGACTGATGATGACAGGCAAACATGGAGTCAGGCAGCCTGAGTGGGGGCCACCAGACTAAAGCGACAGCAGAAACTAAGGCAGCAGCACAACACGTCTTGCAGGATGGTAAACCAACCTCCCATGAGGATAAGGCCCATTATTTTTACATCCAAGTTCTATAATGTTGCTACTATTTGCCGTATATATGGAAAATCTGGGGAGTAACAATTTCAAATGACTTTCTGTTAAATTGTTTGCATGGGCTGCGTTGCGGATTATGAAATCCAAACACCCCAAACTCCTGGAAATGTCAACAATGAATGATAGTGCTAAGCCGTAAACGGAGCCTGGTGTCAATTGTGATTGCCAGCACACTGCATTACAATGAGCCTTGTGAACAATGAGGAGGACCAGGGGATCAGTTGCTGAAGGAAGCAAGTGAGGAAAACATAAAGTAATAAAGGAAGAAAAATAGATTAAGACAACAGCAGGTCTACAGAGTCTTACACTATGGTCACACTCCTCCTCAGGGATGGACCCCTCTCTTTTCATCTGTCTCTCTGAGCTGTGCGAAGATCCCAGAATACAAATGGCGGGTGCTAAAATAGGCTTTGGGCTGGGTGATGAATTAGCCAGGGCGTATTTGGGGAGCAAGGGAGCGACAGAGAGAGAGAGATTAGAGAGTGAGAGATAGAAAATAGCTCCTAATGTTTAATCACAGCTAGATCTAATACAGTACATGGCCCACAGACAAACTCAGTGACCCTTGCTTAGATTTGTTCATCCATCATAACTGAGCTCTGAATGTGTTTGTGTGTGTCAGATTTGAGTGTGAACACGTGAAAATAACACCCCTGAGGGAAAAAGAAATAGCTGTCTTTAACAGACTGGGGACAATCAGGGGACAGGGACACACATACACACACAGTGTAAACACAAAAAATCTTCAGATGAGGTTAATGTGAGGTTTGCTGCTTTTCTTGATTTGATGTCATTGCTGCCTGAATATCTTATATAGATTTTGGGTGGATCTTCAGTCAAAACAAGCTATTAGAAGACATCACCTTGCACTCTGGGAACACCCCTTTTAATTTATTTTTATTTTTTTTACCATTCTCTGACATTTTAATAACGTTCCTTTCTGTAGTCTGCAGAGGAAAAACACTGCTGCCTTTGCACTGATAACTGTGTGTCTGCACACATCTGCACTGTACTTAATAATAATAAAGGCTGCACAAACTGCAGTTAAAGCCTGAAGCCACCAAAAATGGATGTCACTTCATGAGGAAAAGACGTCTCATGTCTCAACTTTTCCTCCCTCCTGGTGGATATTAAGAGACTTGGCTCATACCTGCTCAGAAAACAATCTGTTTATTCCAAGTTCTTCTGCATATTCTTCATTTGATGTTCATTATTACAGAACTCGCCTATTCATATTGTTCCAGAGGTCTGATGAAAGTATGATTGCAATGATTAGAAATGACTGATCATGTTGCAAGGTTATTTCAATATTATCAGTGATAAGGGATATCCATTAAGTCATGCATTTTTCCATTACAGATATAAATAAATAAACCGAATGACGGTAAGAAACCAGTAATTCATTGATTATTTAAGTTGAAGCATTGCTTTCATTGTATTCTTAAGCTTGTGCTACTCTTCCTGTCTTTTGGTAACATATTTAGCATCTGTAGTGAAGTTTTTTTTAGCTATCAAGTTTCATTACTGTTTCATAATCCTCCCAAGTTATAGCACCAATGGGCCGATACTATATAGTTTACTGTAAATTCATGAAAAGACAGGGAGAAGCGCCTAAACTGTTCTTGACCTTATATTCTGATGGGACCAATAAGAGTTTTAAATGATAGTTTTATAGTTTAAGGAGTTCCAATTCTAATTATATGAGTCAAGGGAGACATGGGAGCTTTAATAAAAGAGTGAGAAAAAGCTTGACAGAAAAAGTTTGACAGAAAAAGTCGGCTGATTGAATGTGTAAGTGGCCTAAAAATATCTCATCGAAACTGTCATTGTTGTACTATGCAAGGAGTTACATGTCATTAACAGTTATACTTTGCCTTTACAGTGACAGCTGAAGTTAATGTTACTGAGTTAATTTACCATGAAGATTAGTTCCAACCACTTATCCAGAATGCCAGAAATGAGTCTTAATGGCAAATTAACTTCCACTGCGGGGCCCCACGGTGGGGTAGTGGTTAGCACTCATGCCTTACAGCAAGAGTGCTTGGGGCTGGGGATTGCACGTTCAAATCCTGGCACGGGCACATACACCTAGCCACACCTCCACTCTACCTGTGGAAAGGTGAAACATAGAGAAAGCACTGAAGACACTAGGTCTAGACTTGTTTTCTCTATTTACTTGGGTTACTTTTGTGAGACAGCAGATTGTTAACACTGCCACATATTAAAGGATATATAATAATATCTATTAGGGGTGGGTATTGCCAAAGAAGTCACGATTCGATTCGAATCACGATTCACATGCCACGATGCGATTCTATCAC
>JAOWBC010000318.1:22232228-22242806 GCA_028566105.1 Hypoplectrus providencianus | reverse complement strand
GGTATGCAGCAGCCTGACAAAGCCATGATAGCAATGATTTTACATCCAAAAAGTATGCAGCTCTTCATATATATATACATTTCAAATAAAGTGGTATCGGTATGGTATCGGCCGATACTGCACAGCCAGGTATCGGGTATCGGTATCGGGGCCAAAAAATGGTATCGGTGCAACACAAGTACAAAGTATACAACAGGCTCTGGTTTGTTAATACTTGTTTTTACTACATATTCCCATATGTGTTCCTTCGTAGAGTTGATCTCTGAACTTTTAATTTTAAAGAAAAAAACACATTTTTGATTAAAAAAAAAAAAAAAAATACATCTAAAAAGACTTAGGTAGGTAAATAAACATATTTTATATGTATATATCTTTTGAAATTAAACATGTAGCCTATTGTATTATGTGTTTTGAATATTCAAAAAGGCATCTCTCCATAATGTTTTTATGCAGTTAAAATGTACTTCTTTACATATTTACACATTTTTTATATTAAAAAATGACTTTATTCACATTTTTTGAAACATTTAAAATGATTGCTTTGTATGATTATACTATACTTCCTGTATTTTCATTCAGTTCACAAACAAAAAAATTAAATAAAAAAGACTCAATGTTTTCATTGATTTCTTTTTTTGTTCTTTTTATTTGCATATTTTTCCTTTATAAGATGCAACTGTTTTTTTTTAAGCAAGCTGATTAAAGTGGCCCATTACTCACCAGTACACAATACCTACTAATACTATCATAACCTGTGACATTTTCTGACGGAGCTGCCGGTGCTCTTTTCTGCCATCTCTGCATGAGGCTCTCTAGGCAAGTTAAAGTGGCTCTTAATTATACAGATAAAACCATTGCTGCTTTATAATTGAATGAAATGCCATGAAGTTGCAGTGAATCTCTGCAGGGCTTTCTGCTGCACTAAACACAAACACATGGCCATCCGCTCCCTCCACTTTGAGATGACGAACTTCAGGAACTTGCAGCCAGAGCCGGCCCAAGAATTCATGGGGCCCTAAGTAAAATAGGATTTTGGGGCCCCTCTATTCTGCAAATAATATTGTTGCTGTTCATTTACATACCTACTATAAACCATTGCAGCTCTGGCAGTGTTGTTCACGTTATCCTATTGTCAGCCTGACATGTCTTTTCCAATCTGAGGGGGTGGCCCAGTTAATAACATAAATAATAATACCAATGCAAAAATACAAGCATATGGTATGTAACTGCAAAGCTCGGCTACCAGAGCGCACTGGGGTTGATTTATACAACATTACTAGAGATAAAGCCTTGTATATAATGTAAAAGTCTCATCTTGTTTTTGATTTTTGGTTTCAAAAACCTGCAACAGCAATATGCAAAAATAATTTGTTGAGCAAAAACAACAATAAAGTGCCACACGATTTGAAGTCACTTAGATATATAAAAACAATAACAAATTCAATTGTACAAAAAAAGAAAGAATTAAATAAAATATCAAGCAAATTCTTCAAAATGATGCCGTAGTCGTAGTTACCAGAAAATATATTAAAAAATATATATGTATATTTTTTCAATTGCTCTTGGGGGCCCCCTAGAGGCCGCGGGGCACTAAGCGGGTGCTAAGTTCGCTTGTGCCTTGGGCATTGCAGCAGGTTTCTTTTTCTTTTTTTTTCTTTTTTTTTTAACTCACTGAACACAATGAAAGGAGAACATGTAGAATACAGTTTGAGTCAGCGTCCAGAATCCACAAACCTCTGTCCTCAGGAGCTGCTGTCCCAGGGAGCATAAATGGAAGGTTGCAGTCACATGTCACAGCCTTCTTCACTCCTTTACTTTCCATGGCAAAGACAACAAATGCATCCTCAAGGTCTGGAAGATGGATCCATATTCTTTCCTCCTGTTTTATGCATTTAAAAGAACACAAGCATGCACAATGTTGGTTGTTCTTGTGACAAATGTAGAAAAAGTGAATGCTAATGGTGAATGCCTTTGTGTGAATCATTTTGATTATTTTCTCAAAAATGTAAAAAAAAAAAAAAAAAGAAAGAAAAAAAAAAGCTGTGAAACACATACATGAATATAGTGATGCAAAACTGTAAAAAGGTTCTGGGATGAATACAGCTTGCAATGTACTCCTTGTGTCAAATTTAGTTTTCACAGGGTTCTGGTTTCCTCCTTAAGTCTAAAGACATGCATTTGAGGTTAACTGGTGACTCCAAACTGTTTGTAGGTGTGAATGAGAGTGTGAATGGTGTGCATGGATTATATAAATGTTTCCATGTTGAGAAAAGATGCAAATGGTCATAAAACACAAGCATTTCCCTCTTTTTTCACCTTTAAAGCTGATCTCATTGAACTGATAATCATACAGGAATCAGATTGGGCTCATTGAATCCAGTATGCATACTATGCAAAAATGGAAAAACAACCACATTTTAATGCATGAGAAAACCTATGTGATTATAAATCTGCATGTATTCATGCTAGAGCAGGCATGTATGAAGACGAGCCCTGTGGGCAGAGCTTATTTTGTATTACATATATTAAGGTCAGAGGTCAAAAGGCCACGTTAAAAATCACTCTGTCCTTACTAAAATAGCCTCATTCACACTACAGTTGGTTCCAATGGATTCCTTTGATTTTTTGTGTGTAATATTTATGTTATATCAACCATCCCATCATATATATATATATATATAACTAGGGACTGGCAATAACAGATAGAATAACATAGATTATCCAGTCGAAGTATTACAATCAAAAGCATATTTACAAGATGTTAATATCTAAAACAGATTGTGGAGTTATGGCCGTGAACCTACAGCAGATGGCGCAACAAGATAAAGAGGTGTGTGTGTGTGTGTGTGTGTGTGTGTGTGTGTGTGTGTGTGTGTGAGAGAGAGAGAGAGAGAGAGAGAGAGAGAGAGAGAGAGAGAGAGAGAGAGATACAGAGAGAGAGAGAGAGAGAGAGAGAGAGAGATTGTGTTCTCCACACTAACACACCTTATCATCCTGGCTCTCCGGCTATGCACCTGCAACATCGCCTTTCACTCCTCCCCCGCCTCCTCCTCCTCCTCCTCCCCGGCGGTCGGGCAGTGTTAGTGCGGACTGAGCAGTGGGGGTGCGCAGGGCGGCCGGCATGCACCTGGTGAGAAACCGTCCCGCTCAGCCGTCAAAGGGCTCCACCGGACTCACAGCAGCATGCGGACTGATGCGCTAACAGCGGGGATATAGCAGCAGAGCACCTGGCGGATATCGGAGCTGCAGCATGGGCGTGGGAGAGAGGCGCAGCCAAAATGAAAGCGGTGCAATTCCACGGACATAAGGGCCGGTGGGAGGGACCCAAGTAGCGTTTGGATCAGATTGTTCCGGGTGTATTCTGGGGCTTGGTTTGAAATCTTGTCTGAAATTCACCAAACAAAGTACTTTTTTTTCTCCCCCCTGCCAACCCCCACAGTAGTTCAAAAAGGATGGAGAAGGGCGCACAGCAGCAGCCGCAGCTGTCCAAGAGCGCAGAGAGTCCGGCGGAGGACATCTCCAAAATCAACGACGAGGAGCTGCTGAAGTGGGGGAAAGAGGAGCTGGTGCGGCGGCTGCGGAGGGCAGAGGCGGGGAAGAGGAGCGCCATCGTGGAGCACGGCAATCTGATGAGGGAGGTGAACCGGAGACTCCAGCAGCACCTGAACGAGATACGGAGTTTAAAGGTGAGTTGGGTGGGTGCTTGTTACTGGCTCCCTGGGGTTTTATACAGGTTAAATTAACATGATAGTTGAGTCGGAGAAGAAGCTTTATGAGATGTGGCTAAACAGTTTGCCAGTGAGTGGCAAAATGGTGAGTCAGTTTTTAAGAGTATGAAATGTTTTGGTGGTGTTGGTCGGACAACAGAGGACATTTTTTTTCTTTAACTTTATTCAGGAATTGCTTGACAGTGGCACCCAGGTAGTTCACCTGGTAGAGAATGCACCCTCTGGCATGTTTTGTCATAGTCAGAAAAAAAAGACTAATAAAATAAGCAACTCTTCATAATGAAAAGCTGGAACCAGAGAACACACACACACACACACACACACACACACACACACACACACAGACAGAAGTGCATGATGGGAGCGCTTTTCTCACTCATCAAATGATCAGTCCCAGCAGGAATGTGCATGTAATCCCTCTCTGTGCTTCTGCTGCTGTGTGTGTGTGTGTGTGTGTGTGTGCGCATTTCTAAACCAGGACGTGAACCAGAAACTGCAAGAGGACAACCAGGAGCTCCGGGACCTGTGCTGCTTCCTGGACGACGACCGGCAGAAGGGGAAGCGTGTGTCGCGGGAGTGGCAGCGCCTGGGCCGCTACAGTGCAGGCCTGATGAGGAAGGAAGTGGCCATCTACCTGCAGAAGCTGAAGGAGCTGGAGCAGCGGCAGGTGGAGGTTATCCGGGAAAACCTGGAACTTAAGGAGGTGTGCGTCATGTTGGAGGAGGAGAGGGCTGCTGCAGTGGCGGGGGGAGGTGGAGGTGTGGGTGGGCATGGAGGCCCATGTCGTAGGAGCTCCATTGACAGTCAGAGCAGCTTGTCTCAGCTGGGTGGAGGTGTCCCAGCTCCTGGCCTGCTGCGGGACGTGGGGGATGGCAGCAGCACCTCCAGCGCTGGGAGTACGGATAGCCCCGATAACCCTCACCTCAAACCCCCTCCCCTGGGCTCCAGTGCCAGCCCTGGATCAAAGGGTGTCGCCTCAGAGCACCCCCACAAACCAGGGGATGTGTGTGAATCCACAGGCAGGAGACATAGCTCCACTCCAGAATACCACACCTTCCCCCAGTCCTGCCGCCCCCGCGGAGGGTCCCTCACTAACCTGGAACCTCGTGACCTTCAGGGATACAGCCCTGAGAAACACAACAAGTCTCCCAGCAGGCTACCATCAGACTCCTACCCCAAACCCTGCAGCTCTGACCTACTAGCCCACAAACAACTGTGGATGTCAGGCCAGGCGTCACCAGGCTGTGGGAAGGGCACTGCCAAGTCCAGCCCAGAGCTGAGTCAGAGACACCGGTCGGTTAATGTGGCGGGGGCTGTCTGTGGGAGTCCCGAGGCCAAGCTGGCAGCGATGGGGACGCCCGAGCACCTGAGGAAAGGGCGGGTGATCGTAGGGAGTCCAGAGTCTATACGGCACCACCATCACTATCAGCACAGCCCCGGGCTGGAGCATGGCAAGGGGACATATAGCAGTGGCTCCCCAGGCAGGGACGGGGGGCACAGGAGGGCAGCGGAGGAGGAGATGGCCCCCCACCACCAGAGTCTGTACAACGGTAGGCAGAGGGTAACTTTTGTCTTGTATTTTTGAATTCATAACTCATTCATAACCCATAAAAATCATGAACAAATTTGCATAAAGTTTAGTGTCATCTGACGGATTATGACTGATTTAAGTCTTACATTTTGACTATTTTAGCTTCTCACACACTAAATCAACAAAGACCTACAACCTAGAGTTCTGCCTTGGTGTAAAACCAAGACCCAACCATGGCCCTTACCTGTGCCTTTTAACCAAAGCTAACACAACTGAACGCACCTGCTGCTGCTAAATTTGAGACTTAAACTCCATCCAGTTTGGGTATATATTTTTTAAAATGTATAGTGTGACATAACACAATATCTATCAATTTCAACAACTTATCAATAGCTTAGCAGTACTGTGACCTGGTTTGTGTTAGCCACAAAGTCATTATGTTTTCTCTCAGTTTGAAAAAAGCAAAAAAAAAAAGACTTAGCAATTAGCTGCTCTAATCACAACATTTGTACTGATCAGAGATCCACAGTCACTAGGTAATGCAAACAAAAAGATTGGGGTTCTGCCAACTAAAACCACTGTTTTTGTCAATGGCATCTGATGGCTTTGAAGAGAGCAATATATATGTATGTAGATTTAACCACAGAAAAAAGCACAACCTAAAAAAGTGCACGTAATTTAGAGACTATTTACACTCCTTTACCTTGGCATCAGACAGCTCTCTATGGCAGGGAACTGAACTATGCTATATGCTTTCTACAAAGCAACCAGACTTCATAGAGAAAAGCAGCAATTTTACCTCAAAGGATTGGCTGGTGTAACATTACCATCCCCGTATTCGGTTACATTGTTGGTGTTGTTAAGTAGGGATGTGCAATGATTTTCCAATATTCGAATAGTCGTTAGCATTGAAAAAGTTCAATGCAACTGGTGAGGATTACACCGTGGAAACAGCGGACACAACTACTGAACTAAACGATTATTGTGGTGTTGTGCCAAAAAGTGACTGTCTGCCAGAAACTGATTTCCGGTCTCAGGAGCGCAAAAACGTAAATTTCTCTGGATTAAACGGTCATAATATGCAGGGAAGCACAACTGTATTATACTGTAGTTATAGCAAAGGTGTGTGTCTTTGAAAGTTTAACAAGATCTGAGCTCACTGGACCGCTTGACTGTTGCAACATAAAATTAGCATTTTCACGTGCCAAAAAAGTGATTGTGGGCTAAATCTAGGAAATGAAAGATGATTTCTGCCTAAAATTTCAAAGATACATGCCTTTGCTATAACTACAGTATAATACAGTTGTGTGTCCCTGCATATTATGACCGTTTAATCCAGAGAAATTGATATTTTTGCGCTCCTGAGACCGGGGGGAGAGGTGATCTTTGAATATTTGTCGAATAGTTACCAGCGCATATCGAATAGTGCTTTTACTTGAAATGCCTAATCCCTATTATTAAGTGACTTTCAGATCCAAAGCAACATGACGTCTTCAGCAAAATATTCAAACTTAGCACAGCTAATGTTGACTCTAGCTAGTTCTTTGGTTCAGACCGTTGGTATTAAATCAAAGTCATAGATGACCTTGGGCTAATGTACAGAATCTACCACAAGGTCCAGTTTACTCACACTGATTCTCAAGAGCTCAACTAAGCTTAGACCCAGTTTAGGAGCACGCGCACACACACACACACACACACACACACACACACACACAAAGAGCTCATGTGGATTCATTGGCTGTGGCAACAGCGGTAAGAGAGTGACAGAGATGTGTACACATCTTTTAGTATGCGTGTGTGTGTGTGTGTTTGTAAGCAGGTAATTGTAGGTGATGCAACTCTCGAGGGTGTATGGGTTTCATATGTACCCTAGAGGTTTATCAGGGCCAAGATGCACACAGGCTTAAACACATTCACAGATTTGAGAAACTGAAGTCATAGTGGAGAGGCTGTCTTTAAAATAAATGAAAGACACACAGATTTGCAGAGTGTGTGTGTCTGTATATGTATGTCTGACAGTTCAGTTTTTCTGATATGTTGACACTGATCACACTTAGAGGGTGCTTTATGACAGCAGAGGACACATGCTCTGATACAACTGAGCTGACATTAAATACCTTTATTTGTATTTAAAGTCGGACTTCAATTTTTCTGCCGTTCAATATTCTAAAGCAGGTCCCTTCTTATGCAGCTGGTATAACTGTTTCTTTGTTTTTATGTGTTTCTGAGTGCAACAATTAATGAGTTGTTTCAAGGGACACAGTGGACAAATTCTAAGAATTTAACTTTAGATTTTTGGGGGTGGCCCATTTGATAAAGGCTGTTTTAATATGTTACGGGGGGAACACCTACCCCTTAAAGATCCACAGGTGTATTTCTTTGTTCATTCATTTGTGACCATTGGTTGTTCATGTGAAATGCTTTTTTGCAGTAAGCAGTGCTGCAGAGCCCCAGAACCCAGAGCGCCTCATAAGGGGAATACAATGTGTACTTAAATACCAGTAGGAGTCCAAAATACATCAACCATCTGTACTGCATTGTAGCTCACTACATCCACATGTGTGCCTACAAGATAGCTGCATGATGGTAGAGGTGTCACCATGTTGTTATTCCAATACTTTAAAAGCCTGAGGTTGGCCAGTGGCTTATCAAGTACCTGGAGTACCTTAAGTAACAGTCCTCTCCCAGTACTTATCAAGCGCCAAGCACAATTTCACTCAGTGATTATTGTAATCTCACCTTTCCCACACTCATCTCCTATGCATCTACAGGTTAATTTACATACAGAAGCACCTCCACCCCTCATATTTGGGCAACCCACCATTTGACAGTCCTAGTAGACCTAATTTAGAGTTACATGCTGTGGAAAAAAGTAGCAACTGAGGCGATAGCAAAAAATGAAAAACAGAAAATGGAATTTAGATCATGTAGTGGTGCATGGGGAAAGCTTCCCAGCATCGACTGAACCAACGGGCTTTGGGCACAAGGAGTCTTTTTCTTTCATTTCTGCTTAAGTCTGCATTGTTATAAATGTTTGTGTTAACCATTGGGTTCCACAGTAAACTGGGTCCAGTGAATTACTGTGTTCTTATTTTTGTCCGGACACAAAGCAATAAGAGTTAAATAAGAAAAACCCTACTTGGAGTTCGTGAATCATTCACAGCCATGTCTGTTCTTACCCACAAAAGATGTCGATGAAGCAAATTTGATCTTTAATAGGACGCGCTAGTGAGGCAATTTGCAGAAATCGTCCCAGTGAACAGTTAAAAGGTCATCAGACATTTGTGCTGTGTGCAAACTGCAAACCAACAAGCAGCTGACATTTCACAAGTTACATTTACTGACAAAGAAGAGAATAACAAGGAAGAAGTTGTCACAAGCAGTAAAGAGGAGAAGAAAAAAAGAAGATATCCGAGACTCTGCAGCATTTGTTATCCATGTTTTCACCAATTAATGACACTCTTCAGGAAATAAATGTAACTTTAAACAAGAAATAAAAATCCTAATTGATACAAGTTCTCAACATCGTTATCAGTTCAATAATTGATAATATTAATATAATTGTTTTGGACCTATCTTAACTAACAAAACAAACAAACAAACAAACAAAATTTTATCTTTGCAAAATGTGACTAGACTTGACTTGCCTAAGACAAAATGACTTAATTGAGTCACATATCTATTTCTATAGTAAAATTCAGTGCAGACACAGCCCTTTTTTGGAAAACACTTGGTGCTCAAAGTAAAAGTTAAGCTAACAATTTGGTCTTTTGCACTCAGCGGACCACTGTTAACTAGTCATGAACAGTGTTGATTCTGACAAAATTAGCAGTGATCGTGGTCAGGATATTTTAGAGCTTGGATATTTTAGTTGGATGCTGCAGCACAACCTTCTTTATCTTTAAAATATTCCTCCCTTGCAAGGTGTTACTTGGTATCTGCAACATAATGATTTAATGCTGTTTGCACCATTGAAAACTCTTTCTCAGATAACACTGTAGGCTCTGTCTTTATATTTCCCGCTGCATCACAAGCAGATGCCGTTTGCTGAGACTGAGAGTGTGCCGGCACTGTGCTGTGGTGTCCAGCAGCAGTAATGATGTCTATAGTGCTGAGTAGAAGGGCTCTATATTACAGCTGAGGCCATGGGAAATAGCTTTGTATCTTGGGTGGATACAGGATCACTGAGTCAGCTCTTACCAGGAAACAATAGTGGCTGGATGTACTGTATTATAAGCTGAGATGATGCATACATATACATCTTGGTATCAGTTGAAACAAACTAAATGCTTTAAGTTGAATCAAAACTTAGCTTGTTAATTTCTGCCTTGTGGCTCTCAGTGGGATTCTTGGAAGAAACACTGCGTCTTGTTCAGGAAAAAGGTGCACAGATCAGCAAGAGTCAGATTGCTGCTGACGTGGAAAACAATTAGGATTTAAATGGATTCATTCAGACGTCATATGGTGCTGAATTTTTGGCTGTAGACAACAAAATTAGCATCTTCAGGAACACTGTGGGTGGCAGAAACATTAAGTTAGATTAACAAGATGTGTCACTCACCATAACCTGACCTCAGTGAGTCCAACTTTAATAAGTTTTAATGAGAATGTTCTGTAGAGTTTTATCACATTTGTTGTTACATATAATCATCCTGCTGTCGCTGAGGGTTTAGTGAACATAGCCCCTCACTAGAAAGGCTGTATGCCGTCTGGCTCCTCATAATTCTGTGCTTTCTCACCTCTTCTTCAATGTGTTTCTCCCTCCTTTTGATACCGATTGAACATAATTTCAGTCAGTGCCTTCCTTACTTGCATCTCCACTGTGTTTAAAGTGGAAAATAGTGGTTTCTTCAGGAGATAAAGCTCTCAGTCAGCTATTTATTTCCCTTTGTGGATTCCAAAGAATCCATGCAAACTCTTCACTCTTGTTAACTAACATCAGTCAGTCTTGTTTTGTAATGCATAAGGTTGATTCTTACTTCCTTGGCCACTTAATTCTGTTGGTATCTGAACAGACAGTGGGCACAACAGTCAAGTTGGTCAAAGCTGTTACACTTAATGCTAAATGGTTTGCTTTTATGTGGTGCTTTATTAGTCTGTTGTTCACTCAAAGCACTTGAGAACTCACACCAACAATCACCCATTCAACCCTTCCTGATCAGAAACAGTTAGGGGCTCAGTGTCTTGCTCGAGAGCTCAAACCTTCAATTACTTTGCTTTGGATGGAGACCAGGGATGGTTCTCAGGTCAGGGTTAGGCCCTAAAATCTTGGGTCAAGGGAATATATTTTAAACAGTTTATCAGAAACTGAAAGTG
>JAOWBC010000318.1:22160488-22174791 GCA_028566105.1 Hypoplectrus providencianus | reverse complement strand
ACACACACACACACACACACACACACACACACACACACACACGTATATATAAATAGACATAGACGCATGTATTTGCATTATACTGTAACTCAGAATTAATTTTAAAGGTTCATTGAACACTGAGCCAATGTAAGTGTAGTGAATTATTTTGTGTGCATGTGCACGTGTGCGCATGCTAGTGTGTGTATGTGTGGGACAATGAAGTTATTAATGCTGCCATCCCTCATTGCCATGTTGACCCTCAGACTCTGACGCCTCTAATCTGTCGGGGTGATCGCGACTCAATACGCAGTGACACAGTGTACTGCACAGGGCGTTCAGTGCTAACACTTTTGTCTCTGTCATCTCAAGCAGCAGCCATATCTGTCATACCTCTCCTCGGCGAGTGGGAGGTCACACTGCAGTCTGCATAAAGCACTGTCTCTACCTCGGTACACAGCCATTTGTTTTGTCACTTACCCTTTATCTCAGTGTTCTGTTTTTATTTTCACCTAAGTATTTCTTTCCTTTTGCCTGCATGTCAAATAAAACGTATGCATTGTCTCACCTGTGTCAAGTTGTGCATGGGAATTTTCTAAATGACTAATTAGGCATATCAATGTTTTCAAGCAGCATAGTAGCTGTGGACTGTGGAATGTATTTTTGTGTCATAAGTTGTTCAAAGATTTTAATCTAATCTTATGTCAAAAAATATTTTTGCACTGAAAGTGAGGGCCACAAAGGCGTTAACACAATAATTCAAAGACATCTACAAAAATAATAAATCCCTTTTAATAATATTTCTATATCTTCAAATCACACATTTGCCCAAAAGGCCTTTACAATCTCTGTGCTTCTCTGTGCTTTATCTTAAGCAAGGTTCAAAGGACAGATTGTATGGCAGCTGACATTAGAATTGAGAAATCTCAAGCAGAAGCGTATTTCTTCGTGCCAGTCAACAGGTGATAGTGGCCTCCCTTTGTCTGTTTTCCCTCCATTTCTGAGTCGCACCAGTTTCTTATCTGCAGATCAACTAAGAAGCCTGCTCCTGTCACAACACAGCACCTGATGTTATCTAACCATGCAGGGGAAAAACTTGTTGTCCAGTTTCTAGTTTTTGTTTTTGCCATGCTTTTTCACCCTGTATTAATCCTTTGGACTCAGAATAAGGATTACCAACCACCACTCCTCTGCCTGCCTTTGGACCATATTCCTCAGAACATTGCTCCCCCTTGCATGCTGCCTGTTCCCAAATATCCCAATCCACACTTTGTCTCTACCTCCACCCCTGGCTTCTGTTTAATACCAAGACACGACACCTTGTTTAAATTTGCAGCAGAACATTGCTTAGCTTCTGTGTTTGTCCTCCTGTCTGTTTCTCTTAATAGGATGAAGTGGTTAACATGTGTTCCATGTCAAAAAAACCCTTGTTATGCTGCCGTTACACTACAGAAAGAGCATAAGAAGGCATGCTTTTTCCATCAGAATGCCTGGAGGTTATCTGAAGTGAAATAATTATGCTTGTCATGAGGAATCACTTATAAATAAATGCCTATCATATATCATTTAATAAAGCCTGAATCTGTTGTGTTCATAAATTTAGAAGTTGTTTTATTTATTAATTGAAAAACATAATTAATTCAAAAATGATTTTTTTCCTTCCTTTTTGATTTTTCCGTGATTTGCAGTTTTATAGGTGTTTTTGAGACATCTGACTCCCAGTGCATAACTCCTCTCGTCATTGCTGTGAAAACAAACAGCTTGTAAACAACCTAATCACAATGCAAAAACCATCAAATCAATTCCCTACAGTATTCACTTCTACTGTGTGATCGCTGCACTGCTGTCTCGTGTTATTTCCCCGATGAGGAGAGAGGAAATTGCAGTAAAGAAATGGGCAAAACAGATTTTCCATTAAAAATCGGTCTCCACTCTGTCCAACAAAGCACCTAGAAGGCATACTTATGGCCACCTAAAGCATCAGTTGCTTTGTTAAACAGAGCCCATTAAAGAAAGCACGGGGAGACAGTATATTAGAGCGTGATGAGAACACTGTTATTGATTTTACGACCTTTGACCTCTGACCTCATTGTTTAATATTGATTATCTTTGGTGTTTGAAGATGTGTTCTTATAGCATTGCCAATATACTGAGGACAGCTAACTGTATTCATAAATAAACAGTACACAAAGTACAAAACTGGCACATTATTTCTGTGTAACTATCATACCATGCTGGTTAATAATATAAATATAGATATATATTAATTAATAATCTTTAATTGAAACAAACAAGGCGTGACAACACTCTGCATAGACTTTCATGTCAAGGGTCACTACATAGGATTGCAATCTATTGATCCCAAGTAGGCACTGTCCATCCATCTGAATAGAGCTTTACAAATTTAAATAATGAGGACAAAACAGAATCTAGGCGGTCATTGCTTAACAATAGCTGTCGTCACACCTGCATAATCCAACTAAAATGGAACGGGTGTCTCTTCCTATATATCTGTCCTTCGGTTTTCTGTACAATTGTTCAAACAGATGACTTCACGCTTGGTGGATTTATTTCCAAGGACCCAGAGCAGAGCGAGTTCTGGAGATCTATGGGACATGCTAGTAATGCCATTCGTTCCCGATTGCAACGGGGTGTGAGTGGACACAGTTTGATTCAACGCAATGCAATTCAATAAGATATGTTGCAATTCAGTATGATGCAAGAACATGATGCCATTCAAATAGCTATTCTTTCTTTGGATTTTCTTTCATAAACAAAGAAAAACTGTGTTGATAAAAAAAAAAAGAAAAAGAAGTCTGCATTGCACTTGAATATATTGGGAAAGATTATTCCATTGACAGCATATTTAAGTGTATAAACAAGCATAGGCTACAAACTGCATATACTCCAGACTAAGGTGAATTTACTAATGTTTATATTAACAGAAAAAAAATATTAAAGTCAGTTGCTGTGAGAGTACATGTTGGCTACTTTTACCCAAGATTTGCACTCACCAGAGGCCGGCTCTCGTTGTGTCCATGTCAGAGGTGAATCTTCCCTTATTTGCCCTTAAAGTGTTCTTTAATGGATGACATCCAAAAAGGCTACTGTGAACAGAGAAGATCAACATCTCATACTCTCCTCCCTGCAGGCGTGCAGGTGTGACCTACTATAGAAGTAGTGTCGCCAGTCATATAGTGACCTAATGCAAGCCTATGTAAAGCCTGACGTAAGATGTGATAAAGTGCCAACAGTTTTCATAATATAACAGCCTGTGGGGAAAATAAGTCTCTGTGAATGCTTGAATGTGGGTTGAGCAATCAGATGGACAGCACTTAGTGACAATGTAACTAAGGAGTAGTGGAAAAATGGCGGCAGGGTAATTCTCTTATCTATAAAGCGAATCTGCTGACAATTTGTAAAAAAAAAAAAAAAAAAAAAATTGGCGGAATTTGAAGCTCCTTTCCCCAGTCTCCTCTGTGGAAATTTCTAAGGTGGATATATAATTGCTGTTCTACCACACGTTCATGAGTACTGCTCCTACATTGAGTACAATTTGTCATGTGTGTATTGCATCTTGCGGATGTATATTGTTATTACTGGTGACATATACAACCAACGATCGTATGGATGCAGAATATGCAAGGCAACCCTACAAACCCAGAGTTAACAGCAAGTATATCTGTGGCTTAATGCCAGACATGTATTGGCCTGTAATAGTGTAACTGGTAATACAACACAGTGCAGCTGAGTTTAGAAAAAACAATATTAAATACTGGTCCAGCATAGTTTCTCTACTCATGTTAATAATAACATTAGATTTTACCAATGCAAAGATGTCAGAAACAATGGATCAAAGTCTATACTTTGATTCTTTGATCACCTGTGTTGTCATCTTGTCTGTGCAACACTATTAACTGTTACTGTATGCTGGGTACAGCGCGCTTTGTTGCATGCTGCAGTAGATTGAAGAACAGTAAAACAAAGAGACAGAGACTGGTGGGACCAGAAGGTACATTTTAGCAAACTAATTTTGAATAACAGTGGTGTAGCATTAGTAAAAAAAAAAAAAAAAAAAAAAAAGAAAAGAAAAGAAAAGAAAAATAGCTGTCGTTCCTGGAAATAGCCTGGTCCCAAATAGCTAGCATGCTAACAAGTGACATACACTCTAGCATAGTTTGTCAGTCAGTTGTATTTCAGTTTTTTGGATAGGAGCTTTATAAAAAGCTGTAAGAAAGCTGGACAGTTCAGATTAAATAGCTGGGAATGGGAATAGAATGTGTTTATCTTGGTTAAAAATGAGTGTAAATAAATTATGCTGATGATATACTATTCGGTCCAAGGGATACGTGATCATGTGTCAGCCAGTTTAAAATGCAAGTACAGCTGAAGCTTGTGAATTCCTTAAAATTCAAGATGTTGAAGTCTCCCCAATAAACTGGATTTGACAATCATAGTTACAAAATTCAGTTGTTGATTTGACAATAAGGCTGATCCCACAATGTATACTTTAGTGCTTACCAAGGTTGGGCTTTTTCGGATGCAACGATATTGGATATTGATGTCCTGCAAAACTTTAAAATCTACACAGGGAATGTTATACATCCTACCATTAGCAGATGTGGAAGAAAGAGAACTTCAAGCTTTTCTGGCTGGCTATGCAGAGGTCGACAGGTGGGTTGGGTCTGCTTGACTCACTGTACTGGAAACAAAACCAGAGGTGGGGAGTAATGTGCTACATTTACTTAAGTAACATTTTGGATAAATTGGACTTGTCAGTATAGTTTTAATGCAACCTATGTTTTGCTTTACCCTGAGTATTTTTGTGGAAAAGAAAGGCTAATTTCTCCATTACACTGAGTCACATTCCGCTTGCTGCTTTTTATTTGTACTTACTTACTCTTTCTCAAGTAATTATTTGGAGGAATACTTTTTAATTTTACTTAGTCATATTATTCAAAAATTAGCAGTACTCTTACTCGAGTACAATTTTGTGTACTCTACCACATCTGACGAATTTTAATATTTGGAACCATGGATCTCTGAGTTTTTTTTTTTTTTTTTAACAAAACTAAATTCTAATGCCAAAAATTGCGTGCTTTCAGTACCCTCATTAAATTTTGTACACAACATTTTATTATGGATATCTTATTACAGACCACAGGCACTTTTTCTTGCATTATTGTCTTCAGACCAGTTCAAGTTTATGAGTCTTCATCTATCTCAATGTGATGCTGATCTTGCCTTTTAAGTACAAAACTCTTTTGTATGAGATTAAGGGATATGTAATGAATAGATAAAACACAAATAAACCTTAGCAAGTTGTATCATATCGAACTGCAGCCCAGAGTGTACATATGTGTACTCTTGTCACATCATATTGGCCTTGAGTCTACACTCCTCTCCGAAATGTAAAAGTGCAGTATTAACCTTTTACCCTACACTGCTAAAAATTCCAGTCCTCAAAAAATGTATGCAAGAAATCAATCACAACAAATTTTATTTAATGAATTAAAGACGTGCATGTGAAAGTATGTGGGCAGCGACTGTGACGTGTGAAGTGGGAATGCTTGAGTGACTGGATAAACTGGTAGGGTAAGATGTGACAACCTTTTGTTAAAATCAGCCAGAGCGTGCGTGCAGCTGCATTTGTGGAGTTATTTTGGTGGCGAGTTCTTGAAGATGGAGCTGCCACTGTATATGCTTTTCCTGGTTGTGTTTTGCGGACAGCCGATTTGGATGGTGAACAACTGCCCTCACGGAACTAAAACAGTCTGCCCTCAATATACATTGATTGAGGAAACACCGGTATGTTTCAGAACAGATGACTCTTTTTCTGGATGGTTTGTAGCAGATCTGTGTAATGTTTCTGTTGTTTACAGACGCATGAGAAGCGCGAGTATGACCGTACTGAATGGATGGCTGTGGAGGTTCATGGCGAGCAGGACTCTGATTTCCTCGTTGCGCATTTGACACTGAAGAACGCTGTTGGCAGTAAGTCAGGATGTCAGCAAGCATTTCACTCATGCATTGGTTTGGTTTTGCAATGCTAAAAGCTACGTTGAAATATCAGTGCAATTCATGGGCTGTAATAAATCAAGTAAACTGGGGTATTGCTATGTTTAAATGAGTAACAGAGAATTTAAGCTTTTAAGGCTCATCAATTAATCAAAATGATTTTACTGAAAATGATGGAATGGTGAAAGATGAGATGTTTCACTGCACTGTGATTTCCTTTTGACTGGCTCTGACACACCCAATTCTCAAAACAATAGGACCAAAACAGTTTGGTCAAGTGTTAGTATTTGACAATGCAAATAAAGCCAATGTCTCATTAAATACGTGAGGATTACTATCAAAAGAAACAAAATGGTGGAGATGTAATTGCCGGGCAATGAAAGAATTATTGTAGAAACAATTTAAAAACCTGCAGCTTTTTCCCCCACAAAGATATTGCAATGTTTTAACTTTTACTGCTCCAAGAAATGATTTAAATTAATAATCGATTACATTTTTTTTTTTTATCAGATTAATTGCATGGTTGTCCATAGTTAACGATTAATCGCAAATACTTGCTTTCTGCAAATGCAGCATGTTGCAGTTGCTCATCTGTTCTTAGTTTAACTCGCACTGTGTGAATCGTGCTGCGTTCATTTCCGGTTTTCCACAAACTACGGCGTGGCAAAAGGTTCAAACACCACAGTGCGCATTAAAAAAATATCGGTGATAAAGAGACGTTGCGTTAACTAGTTAATAACGCGTTAACGCTGACACCTATAAAATTTATAATATGTATATGTATATTTACATCAGATATTTACAATAGTTACAATTAATCTCTGCTCTGCTGCTTGCATGTTGTCTTGCTTTCACATTAAAGACAAAGAAAAATTAGTTATATTGATAAGCAACTGTTTGGCTCCGAAATGAACTCTTCGGATAGGTGAAATTCTGCTATAAATTGAAAAAGCGTTCACTCTTTGTACCTATTCTTTGTAAGATCCTTCGTACCAATACTTATACCTTGGTAAGTGCTGTGCTGTTAGTGCGAAAGATTTGCCAAATTATTAAAATTCTTGTCAAAGTTTTGCCTCAGAAGTTTTGTCACAGCTGACTGGATGAGCCTTCAAATCTTGCCTGTGTTGCTGTTGTGTACATAGTTTTGCACGTAAGATTCCTAACAATTTTTTACCATATTTGTCTCTTCCAGATTATCTTAAACGCAGTGACCCCTGGCCAGTGCTGATCATGAAGACAAATGACGGCAAGGTGTTGTTAGGCTGGTTTTGTCCTCCTGACGTAGAAGTGCCTGATCATCCACCAGTTTTACGGGTAAAAATACCAAAATCCATCGTCTGTGTAAGGTAAGCAGCACCAATAAACACATACATATTTTACAACCATGTTCTTTAGTTCAGAAGGTAAAAAATACATATGAGACAAAAGTTTTGACCTAAAATTAACCAAATCTTTACCTTTTTTACCTTTTACATTTTGTATTAGACTTATCGTAGCTGAGAATTCACACTGTTTTGTTGCTAGATGGCATATTGAGTGAACAGATAATAAAATGATCAAAAACCCATCCTTCAAAAATCAATGCTGTAATATGGTTTTAAAACCCTTATAACCTTATAGAGATTGTTGAGTTGTGTAAACTGATGACCAACCCTTTTATTGTCAATACTTATGAGAGCTTTCCATCTTCTAAATGCCATGGATCTTTAGTTTATCATTGTTGAGTTTCCTGAAGCTGACCCAAAGCTCAGAAATGTTCATTTTATAGACTAGGTTTCAATAATTTCCTCATTTCAATAAAATGGCTATTGTTGGGACTGTCACATCATCAGAAGAGGATACAATCAGGCCCACTGATTTGCCTAAAACCTTTGAAAATTGACATGTCATTGAAACATATAGTACCAATGAATTCCTCCTCTAATTTGCAATAATATCATTTTCTTTTCTAAAGTGAAAAAAGGAAGAAAAAAAGACTGAAATACCAGTGGATTGACTGAAAATGTATGCAAAACAAAGCAGAGCTAGAGGAAAGATGGCAATGTTGAAAAATATGAAAAAACATACATGAATGTTCATGATGTCTTTGACAAAGTACTTGATTTAATGACAAACCTTTTGTTTCCATGTCATATAAAAGGCAGTTTGGTGGCACACCAACAATCGCCAGTGGCCGAGCCAATGCCAAAAGGCTTTGCGAAGACTTGGGAAAACCTGCGGAAGTCTGCCTTAACTTGCCTTTCAATGGAGCTGGCTATGAGCCCATTTCCGCTTTCGTTCACCACAATGAGGTCTGGATAGATTGCGAGTAAACTGTACAACCTAATCTCTTCACTAACTCTGAACTCTATCTTATGAATCATGACCTCCAATATTACTTTTTTTGCAGTAGACACATTCATGCACAAATAAATTGTATTCCATCTCACTGCAGTCATAAACAGTCCTACATAGGTGTACGAGTCAGTCTGGCAAGCTCACATGCTTCTGTTGTGTGTTGGATTTGATTTTAGTTTGAATCATAATTGCAGTAAACAAACAATAAACTGTTGATGGCTTTAGCTTTGTTTATCCGTGTGGTTAATGTCAAAGCTGGTCCTTCCTATCTCTCTGATGAACAGATTGCTTACCTCATGTCAACCCTGCAGGCACGCCCAGCCAAGAGTACAAACTAACCTCAGCGAAGAGGCATGTCTGCTGTCACACATATTTGCGATAAATATCACCTTCCTTCTGTCTTGTCTGTGCAAAGTTTCTCATTCATTGTTAGTCAAAGAAGGTAATAACTAGCATAATATTCATGGCATTTTCTTTATTCTTATTTGATCTTGTTTTGATACCCCAAATGCTTTTTATGTTGATTTTTCTACCAGGGAAATAAATCACTTAACTTCGATTTCAAGCAGACTACAACAGGCACACAGAGATCTGAGTACGTGTCACATCCTGCACTATCCACATACTGCCTGAACAGTGACGACAAAAGTATTCACATTTCTTACATTAAAAGTACTTAAAATAGCATACTGAGGAATGATCCAACTGTGAACAAAAAAGAAAGTCTTGCATTCGAAACCTACTTAGGTAAAAGTACAAAACTACCAGTTGCTAAATTTACTTTATGGATCAAAAGTAAAATTCCTGACTAAGTGATTTCCTGACTGAGGACAGGTGTGGCAGTAATCTGGCCTGGGTGTGGTTAGATAAACTGAACTCAGGTATGATAAACCACAGCTGAGTTATGCTTTAACAAGAGGGGTAGCAATCACTGTGTCATAAAGGGCCAAGTAGGTTTGGATTTATTTTAACCCTTATTTAATCAATCCTTCGTTTAAAAACTGCATTTTCTTGTTAACTTGTGTTGTCTTTAACTAATATTTAAATTTGTTTGATGATTTGAAAGTATCACAAACATGCAAATAAAATAAAAAAATCAGTAAGGGGGCAGACAATTTATCACACCGCTGTGAATATAATAAGTATATTATAACAATATTTGTATTAATGCATTTTTATAGGCTGTATGGGGATTTTATCCACCCCAAGCTTTTTTTTTGTATTACTTTATATATTGTTTATTAGTTTTAGTTAAGAAAATAGTATATACATCTGTCAGCTTCAAAATGTAGTGGAGCTGAAGCATAAAGTGAAGAAAAATTGTATTAGGTAAGTAATAACTGTGGCTCTGTGATTCTGGTACTGGTCAAGTGGTGAACAATAGTAATTGGATGTATGTATCTGCTGTATTGTAAGCACAAGGGGAACCAAGAGCTGAACTCAGACACAGTAGTAACAGAGGCAGGTTAAAACACCTTCCTGGCAGCTTGTACCTGAAGGCTGGTGGGGCAGAAGAATCGGAGAGGAAGACAGGTAGACATGCATTTCAAAAACAATCACAAAGGCATTAACCAATTATTTGGTAAAGAGTAAGAGAAGAGCATGGGTTGTTATACTACAGATGTGTAGATGAGAGGCAGGAGGCAGAGTCAGGAGGAGTGGACGTGGTGATCAAGGGCAGCTGAGAGGACAGTGGATCAGAGTGCAAGTAGAGTCACGAGCATCCTTGGAAATTCACTGAAAGAAGGGCGCTGTCATTGAATCCTTGAAATTACGACGGTCCTTTGGCAGATGTCAAAGTCATAGTATGCTTCAAAGACAGCTGTTTCAAGATCTTCCCTTAACTTTGGGAAACAGCTTGTGGAAAATAACACAGAGGGGGAAACACCAGAGAAGACTCGGGAACTGAGCCTTAAGTCTAGACAATGACACAATACAGTATGATATGCAAGATCATATTCGTACATTTTAATCTACATGGCTAAAGAGAGGCAGTGTTCCTGCATATTAGGTACAAATACCATCAATTGTGTCTTTAGTTCGTATGAATTTTAACACAATCTTTTTTCATCCAAATTTACCATCTGAAGCATTAAGCTTTTCAAATACTTGTGATTACCGTTTCGCCACAAAAAAATATGTATTCAACTGAACTGCAAACACTTTTAATCACAGCAGGTCAAGTTGCATTTCTAGTTCTTTTATACTTGCAACTGGTGGAGCTGGTAACCAAAAGCCTGACAATGTTTGCAAAGCAGGTATGAGCCAAAGGTGAGAAGCAAAACAGCTTGTGAGAACATACTGTATCTCACCGTTCAGACGAGATGGAAGCGTGACTCACTGAAGGGTGTGAAATAAGGAATACTCGGAGCATAGAGGAGAGGTGAGAAGGAAAGAAGACAGAGACGGAGGGAAGCGGATGTGTCAAAATCGAGCAGTGGGAAATCTGAAGGAGTGATGTGTGAAATGTAAACTAGACTATAGATTATTCTCATATACTCTTTGCATCAGAAAAAGTGCATTCTTGAGGCCCTCGTAGTTCTAATGATGCCATAACCAATAATAACTTTTTTTTTTTTTTTGTGGTTTTGAATATCATGTTAACATAATTTTGTTCAATAAAAAAAAAAGAATTGGGACTTGGGAATCAATAGAGTCCAGTATAGGCAGGGTTCTTGGACCTGCATGCAGGCAGACAGAATATCCTAAGACGAAATGCAAAAAATAAAAAATACATTCAAATAACAGGCAGGAAAGAGAACAAAAAAGGGGGGAAAATGTATTTCAAATCTTACAAAATACAAGCTTAGTCTCACTCAGAAGGAGGTCAGGCAACATAGAATGCACTGCGATGATCGGACAAAACGG
This sequence comes from Hypoplectrus providencianus, assembly GCA_028566105.1. Classification (NCBI taxonomy): domain Eukaryota; kingdom Metazoa; phylum Chordata; class Actinopteri; order Perciformes; family Serranidae; genus Hypoplectrus; species Hypoplectrus providencianus. The sequence goes on along the minus strand of JAOWBC010000318.1, from coordinate 22,163,589 downwards.
AACTGAAAAGGTAAGGTGTAAATACTCAACCTGATTGGCAAACAGTGAGACACAGGTGAACAACGGAAATGGTGGGTAAAGAACAAAGACAGGAAGTAACCAAAAAATAAAAAATAAAAAGGGGGCCAGACCCATGACTAAAACACATGGCAATGTAAACAAAACAAAGACCTGACTTGTCTTACTTAAACAGGCAGGACAAATCTAGTGTCCAAGTGGTGATGCTGACAGCACCCAACAGCTATTGGGTTGAATTAACCCATGTGCTATATTATTTCTAGATTGTAAATGATAAAAAGACTGCACTTACATAGCATTTTTCTGGTCTTTGTGACCACTCAAAGTGCTTTTATACTACAGACTGCGCTCATTTACCCATTCAGTCTGGTGGCAGAGGCTACCCTACCACCATTGGAAACACATTCACGCACCAATGAATGCAGCATTGGGAGCAATTTAGGGTTCAGTATCTTGCTCAAGGATACTATGACATGTGGCTGCCATGGTCAGGGATTGAACCACCGACCTTCTGATAAGCGGGCGACCTCTCTACCAACCGAGCCTCAGCCGACCCAATGGTAGTTACTTGAGTGTGCCGAAAGGGGATCAGTTCATCAGCAGTCTGTCAGTGAGTTTTCAACAGAGACGTGCCAGGCTACTGCAGCACTACAACGTTATCATGAGCCTCAAGCTTGACTGACATGCCAGGGTGTGCGTATCACCTCATTTCTAGTTACCACCTGTACTTTAATTATCTTCTGCTAGCTTAGTCTTGCTGCTCTAGCTCAACCCACTGTATAAGAGAAATATACTTATGAAGCTTAGCACTCCACCATAAACTCTCTGAATGCACGAAAGGGCGCAGATTTTAGCAATTACTTTAAATTGCCGTACTTTTAGTTGGTAAAAATTACCTTAATATCGGTGGAGGAAACTATATTTATCATTGCTTTATTCGTTATTATTCAATCTAATTGCGAATCAACACAAATCTTTTATTAATGCAGGCTATTTCATTCTGTAACCCAAGGACTGGCACGAGTGACACTATAAAGCACCTTAAAAAATGCATGTTGACACAACGTGATGCCAGTAAACTGCACTTGTCTTTCCAGTCGGGGAACTCCGCTCACAGCTTACCAGTGTGTGACAAATGTTGTGTAAAGCCTTTGTGTCTCCAGAGGGAGCTGTCTCAAAGTTTGAAAATAACCTGGGGTGTGAAGTTAGAGAGAAGAAAGCTTCCCAGACCTCTGTGACCTGCTCCTTACCTCTTCTGCTGGCTACAGGCTCCAAGTCCAACCGCTTCTAGCATAACAAGCTAATGTTTTTTGTGGGTAATTAAGGTATCAGGTTTTGAGGGAGGAAGAGGAATAACATACTTTATCTGCAGTTCAGCTGCATCAGTTTTGATACTTAAAAATTGATATAGGACTGCAATGCTAAGTCCATGAGGAATCTTTTTAAGGGTATGGCATAATAATGTGCATCATCTCCTCTGTTCAGCTAAATATTTGCTATATAGTCTTGAAAATGGGGTGGAGAGTCTTTTTAAATCTCATTAATGTATGTTTCATTTGTCATGGACGCTCAGTCCCATTGCAGAGTTCAGGGCATGTTGCGACTTTGAGGGCCCTATCTTGGAATATTGAGGTGGTGGAAGCCTTCATCACTCAATACCATTACTGTCCTCCTTTAGTCTATTTGGGCCATTTCCTCCCTTAAAGACCACAGGTCTCTGTCAGACTTTAAATAGAAGTCACTACATTTCCACTTTGATGCATCACTTCCTAGTTAGTGAAGAGCATTTTCAGGTTGATGGTTTGAAAATTTTATCATTAGGGTATAAAACCCATTCTTTAATACCAAAATGTATAATTTACTACATACATGCATCTTCCTATGTGCATTTTCCATGGAAGAAGAGAAAAAATGTGTATATAGAGTAATTTATTGTGTAAAACTCGAACAAGCAGAACTGTCTGAATAAAGCAATGGAACTAACAGTGAGCCAAAAAAAAAACAAACAAACTGCTGTATATTTGCATCTATATGATGGAAACATGTACCACGGGACATTCTGCTGTAGTTTACCATGATTTCATAATAGAAAAGTGAAATGGCCCGTGGCTTGCTGCATGTTGTACATTACAACCCACTTGACAGATTTTACTGTTCAGTTATGAATATTTCCTTGAGGACAGAGGATATGATGCTTATTACATTGTAATATATGAAGTATTGTAGAAAAGGCCCTACAGCGTGGCAGAGAAAGATGCTGAGCAGTGCTTGTCAGCCCTCTGCCTTTATAACCCTGTTTGTGTCAGCAGAGGCACACACACAATCTCTCAAAGGTCTTTATGACTGCTCTCGGCTTCATAGATCTTCATAGATAGGCTAACATAGATCACAGCATGAAGGCCAGCGTGCTCCTTTATTTTATTCTCCCTCTTCCCTCTGTTTGTGTGTGTGTGGAGGAGAGCTATGTGCTGGACAGAGATATAAAGCGAGAGGAAGAAATAGAGACATAAAGAAATAACGAGGAGCTTGAGAACAAGATTGTTCCCAAGCTCCAACAAGCAGATTACCAGCAGCCATAACTCCTGCACCGATTAGCCTTTTCTTGTTTTACAGGGCGGTCATATAGTATTTAAGGGGCTGTTTCTGAAAACAATAGGTGAATTGTTTTGCCGTAACTCTTTCAAAAGTGCCTCAACAGTGCTACAGCTCCTGGTAAAAATGGTAACAGAATGAGAATTCTAATTATATATTTTAATTATATTTATATATTAGGTAATTATACCTGTGCTGTTGAGTACTATGTATAATACCAATTCTGATTGACTTCTGACTGACATTGACTTCTACAGTTTTCATCTGCTTCATTTAGGTTTTAGACAGCCCTCCAACTTTTGGGGAGTCTTGGCTGTAATAACCAAGAGGTGGGAAGTATTGCCTTGTGCCAAGTGACCCAAAGTGTTTATTCCACTGACAATATTTTCAGTAAAAACAATGGTTCATGCTGGTTTCAGATGGGATGAATTTGTGGCTCGTCATGCTACAAACGGATTTGAACACTGTGATCCATAGACTGCACTTTGAAA
>JAOWBC010000318.1:22146700-22158171 GCA_028566105.1 Hypoplectrus providencianus | reverse complement strand
GAGTACCCGGAGTAAACCCACGGGGAGAACCTGCAAACTCCATACAGAAGTGCCCGGCTCGGGATTCGAACTCGCGACCCTCGGCACCAAGCACTCTTGCTGTAAAGCATGAGGGCTAACCACTGCGCCACCATGGGGCCCCATTGTGAATATCAATGTAGATTATATGCCATGAATAATTATCTTGGATGCTTTTAATCATACTTAAATATCTATACTTAATACTGGACCCATTTAAAATGTCAAGCCATAAGTGGTTGGTTCTCTCCGGGTGCTCTGACTTCCTCCCTCAGTCCAAAAACATGCAAGTTAGGTTTCCGTGGTGATTCTCAGCTGCCCATAGGAGTGAATGAGAATATGAATGGCTGTTTGTCTCTGTGTTTCTGCACTGTGATAGTCGACCTGTCCAGAGTGTACCTGGTCTTTCACCAGTTGGGATCAGCTCCAGTTAACGGGACCCGAGTTAGGATAATCAGTGAAAATAATGGATGAAACAGTAACTTAGACAAGAAAAAATAATGTCCAGGTTAAAAAATACTTTTCCTTTGAAGTATGCTGCTAGATGAAACATAGTCAATTGCTTTCCACCACCAACATTGACCTTTTAAACCCACTTTTACTTGGTATTTTAATAGGATGTTGAAATACATTTATTTTATATAGTGCTCCTGTTATTTCCCTAGTTTATTTAACAATTAAAAACCATCATAGACATGTGGACGAAAAACCAAAAATGTCAGTTCTGTAATTACAGCTTCAAGGCCTGTTTAAAAACTGACATTTCCACATTTATTGATCTGTTGGCTGCTCTGAGCAACAAGGTTTCTTTGTCTCTTTTGGTCTCTGTCACTCATTTATGTAAGTATTTTTAGCTCAGTGCTTTAGTACTGGTGGTGAGTATCATACAGTCATGTGATATAACCTAATTTAACCGGTGGAATAAATTAATTTGACATTAAGCTCTTCATGGTTACATATTGTGTCTTTCTGATTCTCTCCAATGACTGTAACATGTTGTCAGGATCATGATGACAGGTCGCGCAAAGAGAAATGTGAAATCAATGTTGCAATGTGTGCATTAATGTGATGCATACTAATATCATTGACATTTGGAAATACCAGTTGTGTTTGGATCCTTTATCCTATGTGTGATTGGGTTATTAAATTTATATGAAATGCAAAGTCCAAGGAAAATCTTTCAGCTGCTCACTGATCAGCCCATATTTTCTGGTTTCAGTGTAGAACCTGTGTGACCCAGATATTGGTCATAGTCACTTATTTTTTAGTCAGTTGGTAGAATGATATCATTGGGGAAAATAATGTAACTGTTTTGACATAAGCAAGGTCACAATATCCCCATGCTGACAGCTAAAACTGCAACGGATTGTGGGGAAAAATAAGACCATGGGATACTTGTGAAAAGGTTACAAGTGAGGTAACCAAGGTAAACAGCTTAGGCAGCACATCTGAAGGTTAATCCTGTGGACGTGCATGTGTGTGTATGCCTGTTCACAGTGTCTGCCCATGTGTTCCACTGTGTACACACAGTGGCTGGATCACTATGTGATAGACTTGTAAGTCATCTGATGCCATTCAGCCAATTTATGCTAACAGCAAATGACATTGGTGTCAGGGTCCAATTCACTGAGGTGGCCCACTGACTGGTGAGGAGGCCCTGCTATTGATCCATGCTCACACACACTGCCTGTTGTCAGGGCTTCAATTTCACTGGAAATTAGCTGGATGACACCTTGAAGATGTTTCGAGCTCTAGAAATTGCTTTGGAGAGTGAGGGCTTACAAGTGAAAGCTGAATACTAAACAGTGAGGCCCGCCCACCCACTTTGCCGCTCCTCTCAGTCCAAACATGCAGGTAAGCAAAGCTTATACACAAGAACATATACATTGGAGTGTGTATGGCAAACAAATTAATTTCACAATATACACTTGAACATTATCCTCAACAGCCGAGGTTTTTACCTTTATCATTTCTGCCCAAAATCTTTATTTCAAAAGCCATCAGTCAAATAATAGGAGTCAGGAAAATTACAGAAACATCCATATTTCGACATTGAATATTAGACTCTAATGAGCACATTACTTGTCATCAGAAAATAGCCAACAGCTTTTTCATCAAACAAGTGCAACAACACAAGACATAGCAACCCAGCTAGTATTACCCTTCTTACAAGCAAAACTGTCTGCAACATTTTGTTTATTATTTATTTCATAGCCAATCAGGAATTTACTCTTTTCATAGTTTTGTATTTTCTTTTTTTTTAAATTTATTTACAAAATGGGGTTCTTGCACGAAAAAAAAAAAAAAGAAAGAAAGAAAGAAAAGAAAAAGAGAACCACTGGCAATGAATATATCTGCTTATACTTTACCATTCTTTTGATCGCTGATTGTCACTGTCAATGCAACCCAAAAGTTTCAACATGGCACGTTACAATATACCTGGTAAGAGAAGGGTTGTGCTCTTTGAGATAATGACATTATTGACAGTCCTCTGCTCACCTGTGTTGATGGGGAGCCACCTCTAGACCTTTCTATATCACACATTAATACCTATTTTTCAGTGGCAGTGAACCCTAATCTTTTTGGATAAATACATTGCATTCTCTGTGGTTGCTTCAGAATAAAAGCTACCCTGTGGATCAGCAGTTGAATGATTTTACAGTGAAGCATAATATATGAAATTCACCATAGGTAGGTGGTGATCATTGCACACAAAGATTTTTAGTTTGAAATTAGGGAAACTGTAAGAAATTGAATTGGAAACCTGGAAACCAGGGTTAGGGTAAGGGTTAGCAGCAAGTTACAATGGCCCTCAATTATCAATTAAGTGTAGAAACCAGAAAGTTAATGCTTCATAATTGGAGTACAGACTAAGAGCTTTTTGACTGCAGAAGATAAACATTTTCCAACAGACAGTGGCTTAACCATGGGGTGGAAAGGGAGCCCAGCGGCACCTGGGCCCGGCAAGCTGAGGAGCCCATAAACCAGCTAGTTGTGTCGTTCATGTAAAAAGAGGCGACTCCGGTATAAAATGTGAGGACAGACTAGGACCATACCATTATGGATAAGAGTAGACGCTCCAAAGACAACGCGTCGCGGTACAGGCCAGGTACAAACAAATACAATACTACAATTTAACCAACATTAAATAATAAATGTTAAGTGCTGAAAAATGCTGACTGAAATTAATATTTCAGTTGAGTATTAGTATGCAATATTTTTCTATTATCACTCTCATCTATGATACTTCATTCTGCTCAATATCAATTGCATCCATTTATGAAATGCAGCAAATTATATGGTCTTGGCAAGAGTACATCTTATGATTGGACTATGTTCTTGTGGAGTTAGTCTAATATATTAGTATAATAATAAACACTCCAATCATTATTTAACTTTTCTGTTTATTTTAAACACAACATACATTCAAACCACAGAAAAAAGTAGTATATATGTTTTGCAGTAAACCAGCAATTAATTAGCGTTATAGATCTTCTTGCTTGTTAAATGTTTTATTAAAAAGTGCATTGTTCCACCCAACATATAAGGGGGGCTACGTAAGATCGTACACCCATTTTTCCATTCTATGGCTAATGAGTAGAGATCATAAAACAGTGAAATGTTTTGCAAAATTCATTAAAGGATGTACCCATAAAACTAGAAAATACAAACAAGGCCAGTGTTTGACACATGCCTGTTTTGCACGAAGGCAATTTTGCACTTGAGCCGTATCATGGATCACGGTCATGAAATGGTGTTAGTATTTATATATTATACATTTAATTGTATCAAAGCCAGGTGTATTGCATGCAGAGAGATATAATAAATCCATAATCAATTAAATAGCAACCATTTTGGTATTTTTCCTATGTATTTTCAATGCACACATACAAGACTTACTGTCTCTCCTTCTCTTTGTGAGACTTTTATGACACAGGAGTAGTCAGTGAGCTGGCCCAGTTGGCTTGTAATATATTGCGGTTATTAAATTTGGGTTTTATTGTTGACAGTGGTCGTAGTTGGTCGGGTGAGCAGTGAGCAGTGTCCCGTGTGAGTGAACAGAGTGATAAACAGACACCGATACTGCCAGAGAGGAAAAAATCAAGATGAAAGATTGAAACAGAGACAGGAGGATGCAGGGGAAAAGAGGGGGGAAGGACAGAGACAAAGAGGCGCTTTCAGCAACAAGGAACAACAGTGATCATTAGTCAGACATCCTGAGCCACATGTTTTAGTTTGATCACATCTCCCTTTGGTTTTTAAGAGCCTGTAAGCCTAATGGACCCATATACAATTCTCTATTCATCTCCATGTGTCAGTTTTATGGATTGCCGTTTAAACGTAATTCTTCTTGTAAATGGAAGTCTCACACTAACTCTGTGTACACATTCATTTAGCTCTTTGCAGAAGCTAATGGCTGAGCAGTGTGTGTGCCTTTCAAAAATATGTTTGTTCTGTCAAACCTATTGATTTTCTTTTTTCTACATTTCAATTTTTTTTGACACAGGTTTTCGGACTGTGGGAGGAAACCGGAGTACCCGGAGTAAACCCACGCAGCCAGGGGGAGAACCTGCAAACTCCATACAGAAGTGCCCAGTCACCCGGGATTAGAACTCGCAATCCCCGGCCCCAAGCACTCTTGCTGTAAGGCATGAGTGCTAACCACTACGCCACCGTGGGGATCATCAAACCATCACCAAACAAACACAGAATAAACACAACACATGAACAATACAAACAATAGTGCAATAAATAATATGTAAGGTGTCCTCAGAATGTAACCTGTAGACTGAATATAGAATGTTATCACTTTATCCCTAAAGAGGTTTGTGTGGACTTTATTCAGAATTAATGTGAGTTTAGGCCAAATGTGTTTTATGAGATCATAGTGAAATTTACTTTTGAACTACAAATGTTCATCTTTGAGTCTTCGTGGGCATTTGTGCCTAATTAGTGTTCATAAGGTGTTTATGAGATATTCTGGTCAAGAGAATGCAATGGTGGAAAGTTACAGTGACCTTGACCTCTGACCTCCAAAATCAAACCAGGACCTTCTTCAATTTACGTGGACGTTTGCAGCAATTTTGAATGAAATCCCTCCAGGTCTTCCTGTTCACAAGACTGGGATGGACAGATGGATGAACAACCCAATCACATAATACCTCTGGCTGTTGTTGCGCAGAGGTAGCCATAAGAATACATTGTCATGTGTGTTTGTAGAGTGGTGGTTGGAAGTGCTGAAGAACAAGCTTAAGTAATAAGTTAATTTCTACACAACAATAAAGAAGAGATATTTCTGTATTTGCGAGTTCATATTTGTGACTACAACACAATAGTAGAGGGCACCAACCAAAAATAAGTGTAAATGAAGTAAGTAAGTCCTAATGAGTTGATGTATAAATGATACATGAGGTTGTTTTTGGGGAGAGGTTCTTTTTTGGGGAAAGTCTCTTTGACTTTAATACGACATTGAAAGTTCTTGTCAAAGTGAAAAAAAAAAGGGTGTTCTGGTGGCTCATTATGATCGTTGCAGTGGCGGACCTGGGTTGGAATTTTAATTAAAATATCCTTGTAACAATGTTTTTTTATTTAATTTGTGACAGGAAATGCGTACATGGAAATTAACAAATAACAATCTGTATTTCAGGTAATATCTTTGTCTAGTTCGTGCCTGTGTTTAATTTAGTTGCTTTTTATAAGCTAATTCTTTAGAAATAAAAACTCTTTAACATCGGGAAGTAGATGCCAATATTTAATTCTATTGAGCAAATTGTCTGACAGTCATCTAAATCATAATACGATATGCAAATAGGCTGCTAGTTATGTCGAAAGTGGGAGTTAACTAACATGAGGACACAGTGAAAAAAAAAGAAAAGAAAAAAGACAGCCACAGCACAGCAACTTATAGGATGGTGTTTGAAAAAGAGAGATCAGGATAAGAAGCACGAGAGCGAGAGAGGGAGGATACTGGGGGTCCTGTCATCCAGGCAAATTGAGATGAATTGTCTCAACACTGAAGAGCAAAGGCTCAGTAACATTTCAAAGGAATAGTGGTGTCAAGCAGACTACAAAGTCCCAAACACCACACCTCAGATCTTCTCTCCTCTGTTTCTTTCCACCATCCCTCCTGTCTTCCCTCACCACCTCCTCCAATGATTTTAACTCTAGCTCTTTAATCTCCTTACCTAATATTCTCCCTTTCCTTGTCCTCCATGTTTCTCTCTGATTGGCGCTTTCCTGAGATGCTTCATTAGTCACATGCTTTCATCTGTGGGAACGAGATGACCAAGGTCAAAGGAGAAGAACCTTCTCCTTATATGTGTGTCTATGTCTCGACCACAACTTACACACCAATTAAACTGACAGACAAGGAGTCCATCTTACCCTCACACGCAGACATGTACAGACGCTCACACACCCATCCTTCAGCAGTCTGCCGTTATACATTCATGTGTCACACTGAACAGCTTCCAGTCTAAGTATAGGCACATAATAAAGATCCCAGGAGCTCACATGCCAAACGAGGCAGCATCAGATGGCAACTTGGCTGAGAGGAATTATTGTGAAGCCCCAAGATTCCCTCTGAGAATGACTCATCATGCGATGCACTATGGGGCTGAGACAGCTGTGTGGCAACACCTCACTCTGCTATAAATCACCACTGTTTGAAGTTGATATTTTGATTGATTGCTTTAAATTGCTGTAATTTACTTTGATCCATCCCCATACCGAACGTGGTGTCAAATTCTCTACGTTCACCTCAAACACATGTGGATAATTTAGTTAAATATAAACCCATGAGGTGTATCACGGTGGTCCTCTTCTTTAAATGCTGCAGCTAAACATATCCTGAAGTAAGGAGTCTGTATTCTTACCAATGACCTGAACCAACAACATGTGAAGCTTCATTTAAGATTCAACATGTTTTATTGTCAGTCCAGTTGTGGAATGCTTTTGGCAGGATGGTCCTGCCTTTATAAATCCAAAACAATATGAAAAAAGGGGAAATACATTGTAAGTAAGGAAATGTTTGCAATATTTATACTCCCTTTGTGTGCAAAAATGTATCCAGCCAATTCAGATGATGTATCCATGAATGCCCACATACTTCCCTGTGTTCTGCAAAGGATCTCTAAGTGTTGGTAAATGGAAGTCACAGGCTATTGACTGTCTACACATAGCTGTCAAGGTGGCAGTGGCTGAACTTGAAGCTAGCAGCTCCTAAAAATGGCAAAAGTGGGGACACCCTAAGTTTAACCTGAGGGGAAACCAGCCGGAGGCTGGTACATTTCTATTGTGTTAGGACGGCCCTATTGGTGATAACTGCAGTATAAGAGCAGAATGGCATGGCAGCAGCAATTTGTTTATTGTTGTAAACAAAGAAATTAGAGTAAAACACACATAGGGGGAGCGTGACTTCCTTCTCCGGTCAGGATGCCTTTACCCCAATGACAATTTTAATGTCATTCTTACTTGGATTGTTCAATGTTTACCACGTACCATCATAGTTTAGCATGCTTCAACTTACAATGGGCCTGATGATGAGACTGATAGGAATGTTAATGTCACGGGGCAGTCCGCGGGTTTGGTTCCAGGTATGAGGCAGCGGGGCAAGCAGAGCTGGGAAAGTCCGCTTGGAGAAGCAGTCAATGATCTGGTCGTTCGCAGACAGCGGGTCCAAGACCAGGGGCAGGCGTAGCAGCGGCGTCAGGGACTGTAGAGGTCAGACCGGGGGCAACAGACAGACGGGGAAACAGGCACGGGGTTGATAACCAGGAGACAGTCCGTAGGATGATGCTGGAGAGTTCTGCATGATGCGAGTAACAATGTGGAAAGGTGTATGAGTCTGACTGGGGCTTATACAGCAGAGGAGTGATTACTGATGCAGGGCAGGTGAGTGATTACTGAACAGGCACAGGTGTGTGATTGGCTGATGCAGGGCAGGTGTGTGATTGGCTGATGCAGGGCAGGTGTGTGATTGGCTGATGCAGGGCAGGTGTGTGATTAGGTGATGCAGGGCAGGTGTGTGATTGGCTGATGCAGGGCAGGTGTGTGATTGGCTGATGCAGGGCAGGTGTGTGATTAGGTGATGCAGGGCAGGTGTGTGATTAGGTGATGCAGGGCAGGTGCTGTGACAGTTAATTAATCAATGATTGGTAAAATCATAATCCCATCTTTTTAAAACATAAAAGGTTGTTCAAAATTTCATGCCAATAATGTTTTGGTAAGTACAAATTCTCTGAACTGATACAAACTTCATGACCCATGGTAACACAAAGAGCATTTTGGTTCTGGATCTTAAAATAAGGCTTTGGTTGGACTGACTAACCAACCAGCATCTAGCTGCTGATGTCATGGAATAGCTATATTAAAGAACTATGATTTGCAAATTCAGATATTGTTAGCCATTCAAGCACAAACATGCTTAAAAGTTTTGAAGAGTATTTTCTAATGGATTTTTCCAAGCATGTGAAGTGTTGGTGAAATTTTGTCACTCTTGAAAAAAGCCCTCGTCTTTTTATTGAGGGCACATCTTCTTTGTTTTTTTCTTTATGTTGTCAGCCTGTACTGTATCTCCTGAAATTATCTTGACAAAACATTCAGTATACACAGCAGTAAGATACACTTACAGCAACCAAATGAGCCTTCGGAGGCAAAGTGCATCAGTAGTAGCTGTTAAAGCACTGCTGAGGGGATTTTTCTTTATTCTGACACAGAAACCCATCCCTCTCTGTGCTTTTTGGAAGTGGATTTGAATCAGTAAAATACAAAATCTGCATTTTATTTCCATTCTTTCACACCTCAATTACAACAACGCAGTGCAGTGCACCGATATGTTAATGCGTGCAATATATCCACCCATTCATCACTCCAAACCTCAGTGTGCATTTGTGTCAGTGTGTATGGACTTGCATGCTCATTCAGGGGTAAAAATCACAGGGGCTGTGTGAGCGTGTGACTAAGAGGGGGAGATGAGACATGAGGCCAACAATATGATCACTGCACTTGTCATCAAACATTGAGTTGTATAACATGAAATATTGAGAAAGAAAGTGCATTTGGCTGCTGTTGCATAAAAACCTTGCATTTCCAGTGTGAAGCAACATTTTGGATTGTCCAATAATTGCTGAGAGAGTTGGATTTTCTGTAAATAGTCTGTGAAAGCAATGCTGTAGTTGGACTTCTGATAATTTAAAAGTGTGCAACAAAATGTGATGTCACCCACCAGAATAATGATTTCACTCTTTCCACTACACCTGTGCTTTTTCAACATCCGCTGGACAAAGGTGAACTCTGGATCACACTGAACAAAGAAACGCAAGCATGAATATACACATCATACTGGCTCCAACTGAAGTCAACATCTGCAGGATTGTAATAACGGCAAGTGTGGGTCCAAAGCTTAAATGAGCTCTGACATATTAAAACACACAGTGTAAAAACTAGAGATGAGAGACTTCCACCAAGGCACTGGCACAAGGTTGAAGAACAGCCTGGAATTGTGAGCAAACTATGAAGCAAACACACATTTAAATAGGGTATGCTCATCACAATCCATTCATTCATTTATTGTCTTACCTGCTTTATCCAGGTCTTCCCAGGTCACAGGGAGTCTGTGTCTATCTCAGCCGGCTTGGGGCCAGAGGCGGGGTACACCCAGGACAGGTGGCCAGCCTATTGCAGGGCTGATGAACAAACGACCATATTCACTCACTCATTCACACCTACGGACAATTTAGAGTTTAGAGTGACCAATTCACCTAATGTGCAGGTTTTTGGACTGTGGGAGGAAACTGGAGCACCCAGAGTAAACCCACGCACCCAGGGGGAGAACCTGCAAACTCCATACAGAAGTGCCCGGCCGCCCGGGATTTGAACTCGCAATCCCCGGCCCCAAGCACTGTTGCTGTAAGGCAAGACCACCACCGTGGGGCCCCATCACAAACTACTTGTAACTAAATCAGTTTGCCTTTATTACATGACAGATACGATGCATGCACTGTGTCCAAAACTGCAGCAACCTTAATGTTAAAGGGTCAGTTCACCCAGATATTAAACCTTTTGCCTCTAAAATTCTTTGAAGATAAACAAACCCTGCAAAAGCAAAATTCTTTAAAAACAAAATCTGTCAGTCTAGTTTATTAAATGCTGTTGTATAATGTAAAGTGTTTGCTGTTGTCTGGTAAATATTTAACATGAACACCACCGGTGCGTCATTTTCAAACAGAACTGTCACACACTCTGTCTGGGACAGAACTGCTATCAAATGTAAATTATTTAATATAAGTTTTTATATTACCATTTTAATATTAATATCACTCCATTATAGTAGGCTATTGGGCTATACAGCTCACACATGTATAAATGAAATGGTTTGACTGTCCACTGCTGCTCTGCTGACTGCTGCAGCAATTTCATTTGGTGAAAGTTTTTAATCTGCCAAACAAATCCTGTTGGTTTGTTTGCCCCTGATGGACATCACTGTTTCAAATTCTTCTTCTACGAAATTCCTTTTCTCTATAAATGAAATGTACTTTTTTTGGCACATTGTTTATGTCCAAAAACCAAAAAGCTTGACAAATTTATTTAAAATACACTCTGATTATACTTTTATTTCATAAAGCTCCCCCGCTGCACATGTCTATTTTATATATGTTTGTGTTGCCATTGTTATATGTAACAGTGCACTTTGCTAATTAAGATGACTGAGATTAAAAAAAAATAATAATAATAAAATCATTTTGGCTGCATTATGTCCTTTGGTGTTGTAAAGTGGCGAGGATGTATGTATCAGGGCCCGACATTTAAATGATGCTTGTTTCCAGCTGCCACATTTATCAATGAACCATCATTCTCACGCTGTGATTGGCTTCATATGAATGATTGATGAATCATACGTGAACTCTATGGCAAGATGAGATTTATGGCCAGATCTGCGCTAGTTTTTATGCTTGATTGATAAATGAGGGCCAATGAGATGGTATATGGAGATTTATTTAATCAACCAAAAAATGAAAGAGGGTTACTTGCAGGTGGAGGATGGGCAGGCAGCAGACGAGGGGGAGCAGTGGAAAGAATAAAGGCAACAACAAGCAGGAGGAATGGCAGTTGGATATCTTTAAAAAACACAAGTGGGACTCGACAAAGAAGCATAAACAACTAAGAAATTAGAAAAAAAAAAAAAAAAAAAGACAGGAAAAAAAATTATGATTAGATGATGTGATGCAGATCTAGACTCCAAAGAGGAGGGTCAGCAGGGAAATTCACTGGTTTGCACAATGTTAATAATAATGATATATTGTTACAAAACTTAGGCAACAAATTGCTACCACCAGTTACCATCAATCATCAAGCTCTCAGATATTTCACCTCCTAAGATTTGAGCTCTTGTTCGTCATGCATCTTTGATTTCTCATTCATGTTTGGGCATATTGGAACCTGCTTAGTATAAA
>JAOWBC010000318.1:22039935-22054520 GCA_028566105.1 Hypoplectrus providencianus | reverse complement strand
TAACTTTATGCCGTATCATTAACTGCAATGTACCGGTCTTCGGTTGTTATATGTTCAACTGTTCAGAAGGACGTAATGTCACTACAAAGAGATTCGTGTGTCGGCGACATATGTTGAGCCATGAACCTGTGTTAGCAAACATTCACAAGTGGCTGTGACAGTCTAATGAAGGGTCTGGGGTTCATCCCACAGATTTTACAAAAAAAAAAAAAAAAAAAAAAGGATTTTAACAGAGAAAAGTTATATGTAATATCCGGTATTCCACTGCCTTTAACAGGTGTTTTGGTTTGATGACTAATTTACAGCCATCTTTAATAATTACCACTTATCATTTTATTTAAAATTGCGGATTTCTTTATATTTTTTAATGTGATCAGATAGAGGAGTAAAGTATGACGACTCACGCCAAAGTGCCACTATGCATTCTCCAAATACGAAATTCATTTTAAAAATGTTTTGGCCATCTATTAAACAATCAACAGCCCCTATCAAAGCTAGATTGTGTTGTTATCCAGATATATTCGTGGCTCTGGTTCCACACAAATTCATACACACATTGCACCACATAAATGTTAGTAATACATTTCATGAAACAAGGTATTAATATAGCAACCATTTGCCAATTTAAATGAAAAGCAGTAGTCATACGTGGCATAGGTTAAATGAGTATTTATGAGTAAATTCATCTAGTCAGATGAATGGCATGATTTAGATGTGTGGCATAGTTTTGGGGCATAAATAAACATTACAATTCAAACACACACACACACACACACACACAAAAACAAACATTGAAATCCAAGACATAGAACCAAAAAATCTAATGAAATGCTAAAACGAATGTGAAATGAAATGAAATTCTGACCATAGACCTATGTGCATTCCTCATTTAGTCATCTCACTTTGTGGCACACCCCTCTGGTGTTGTTTCATTTTCGTTTTCATTATAAACTGAACTAAACTAAACTGTCTCAGCAGCCTACAGCTTTGTTGAATGGTTTATGATCAAAGCCATGTTAAAATAATAATGTGAATCAGTCTTTGATTATTCTTCTTCTATTATATAAAATATGTTTCTAACCTTTTGTTACACAAACTCTCTGAAACTTGCTTAGGTATCATGGCACCCCCAAAAAAGAGGGCGTTACCCAAACCACTCCCAGAGGGCTTCATACTGACCGACAGTGAGAAGAAGCTATGGAGGCTGGGGAGGATCATTGGTCAAGGTGGCTGTGGACTGATTTATCTTGGTAATGAAAAGACTGTGTCCAATGACACACCTATACACACGCACACACCCCAAACAATCGTGTTCACATATGCAGACGAGTAGACCGCCACTCTCTACTTCTCTGTCAGATACACTTGTTTATGGGAGAGACTTCTGCGATTGATCTGTTTTTCACTTTGTTGTGAAAGCTGTTCACAACAGACTTTCAACCTTCGTACACGCCAATATCTTTTATAACTGTCCCATTTAGAAAATCCAAAGGACCTGATCTTATCCAAAAGTTAAAATTTATCACAATATATCAAAATTCTGTATCCTTCGTTTTTTCTAAACTTTTCTCACTGTCTCCTGCTGTCCCGAAGCTTCTAATGATTTGGAGCGACCTGTTGCTGAAGACACAGACTTTGTGATAAAAGTGGTAAGTTTGTGCTGCATACTGACATACCATTTAAAAAAGCCACAATAATGATTTCTATAAAAATATTTGCGCAACTGCAATATGCTCTTATTGCACTTTGTGCTGCAGCTGTTGCCATGATGTTATGGACAACAGTCGATGTAGTTGTAAAAAGCAATGTGACGTTTCCTCATTTTCGGTTTCAACTTCACAAAACGTCATGTGATTTAGTTTGAAGTTACTGAAAGTAAGCATGTGGGAGACTTGCAAGAAAACATTATTAAAAAAAAGCTGGACGCCATAGCAAAACGGAATTTAGATTATTTAGTTAAAAAAAACTGTAGTGAACATGACCCTTTTTAAATGTTTTTGGAATGTGTTGAAGGCACTTCATATTTACAGTAAACAAGAAAAGTTATCATCTTGAACATTTGATATATTGTCTTTATGAAGTTTTCAATGGAATAAATGTAAAAAATAATTAGCAAATATTCCCACTCTTGAATTATTCCTTTTTTAACCACTGGTACTGGTGAAATGATGCTTCAGGTACGGGTGATATGATCCAGGAAGCCCAAATTCAGCAACACACAGGAATTTGCAACTCTGGAAAGTTGTCACAGTATCTCTCATAGTCCTATATATCACAGCAAATGCCAGCTAAACATCAGAAAAACAGCATTAAAGTTCCAAAATAAAGCACTACAACTGTTATGTAAGCACATTTAATTTACCAACATGGCACCTTGCTGTGTGACATTGAATTATAGTCCAGCGTAAGTAAAAACGGATTCAAGTGCTTTATGGCACTGCATTGTTTTGGCTGGCACCATTTAAACAAAGCCTACACACCTTGCAATATATGCCAATGATAGTTTTTAATGGCCCCTGACTCACTCAAAAGTTATTCAATGTAAAAGTAATAAGGTTTACATGTGAGGTTTCTTTGCCTCTGTCATTGCAACAGAAAATAGTTTTTTATTAAATACTCCAGTGGTTAAAGGGGATGGAAAAGCAAAGGATTACAGAAGAAGTATTCTCCCTTTGTTTGATTGAATCCAAATGCAAATGGCCTTTGTTGTGATGCTGCATTTCATCCAGTTACAGAGACAAGGAATAGAAGGCACAGCCAGATTTATTAAAACAAGACTTGATTAGTTGGAACACTAACATGCTTTGACATTTCTGTCCAGCGTAATGCTTGTTTAACCAGTGATAATGAAATTGTGAATAGTGTCCGCTTTTACCTGCAGGAGTACCACGAGAATGGCCCCCTGTTCTCAGAGCTCAAGTTCTACCAGAGGGCAGCCAAACCAGAGAGCGGTGAGTAGCACCACCCGTCCAGCGTCCCGGCAGCTCACTGGAGCACAAGTGTGTTTGACTGATGAAGTGGCCGCAGACACAGAGGCTTTGCTGCCTGCAGCACAGTAATTAATAATAAGCCAAAGCAAACATGCACCTCAGTGGCAGTTAGCCCCCCTCTCCGCGCTTGTCTGAGCTCTCTGTTGCCTCCGTTTGGAGAGGTGCAAGCGAGAGGAAGCCACTCACACGTAATGATGCCCGGGCCTCCGCTGAGCCCCTGACCACCTGCCAGTCTGGTTGTGAGCCAGTCAGGCCAGCCGCCATTGAGCCCTGAGCCAGCCCACTGCTTTGTCTGGGGCCTCTGTGTTTGTGTGTGTGTGTGTGTTTTGCAGTTGTGTGTTTGTACCCTCAATACTGTAAGATTGATATTTGCATCATACATGCATTATTACACTTGCAAGGACAAATTGGAATTCTGGAGAAAACATTTGCCTATTTTTCATTGGATTTTTTGATGCATATTCCTCTTGGAGAAAGGGTAGGGTGTGTTTTGGGTTGGGTCAAGGTTAGGGAATGATTGGAAATTGTTGGGATAAGTAACAGTCAATCAGACCATCTAGTCACCAGCCATTCCCCTCTGAAAAGTTACCAGAACAAATAAACAGTCCAGGGCTGATGGTTTTTTAGTTTCTTTTAGTTGTTTGTTTAACTGTAATTCAGTCTTTTCTGAAACCAAAGGATTGGAAAAAACGTGAGCACAGGCATTGACATATTTTGTCTCTTCTAATCTTGATCCAGTCCAGAAATGGAAGAGGAGCAGGAAACTGGACTATTTGGGCATCCCGACATACTGGGGATCAGGACTGGCAGAACATAATGAACTCAGGTATTGACAAAGCAAGCACATGTAACCAGATGATTAATGAACACTATAATATACGCCAGGTCCATTTTAGGTGTAGGAAAGTAACTCTTAAGCTGTTGATAATTTTTCCACACAGTTTTTCATAAAGTAGTAAACACCTCTTTTACCTGAACAACTGATCCTTTCATACCCACTCACACACAATAATGCGAACATCTGCTGAGTTGCAATTTTTAAAGAATTTATTGCAAGTTTTCTTTTAAAAATCCTGCCATGTCTGGGTATAAATGTCGATCTCTGGTCTGCCCCTCTCAGGTATCGCTTCATGGCCATGGACCGTCTAGGCACTGATCTTCAGAAAGTCTGCGATCACAGTGGAGGTCGACTAAAGAAGGCCACTGTTCTACAGCTTGGTCAAGGATTGGTGAGATAAAAATAAAAAAAGCACACTTGCAGACTGTTTTTTAAGATTCCTGATTGTTGAGCTCACAAGCTACTTCAACAGATGATGGTCATCTTTACCATGAGGTTAGCATAACTGTTATTATCAGTGCCACAATACACAACCATGGACTGAAACATAAAACTAGCAGCTAAAACTATTAAATTTAAGCATAATGTATGATTATTTTAGCACTCTATGTATACCAGAACGGACAGGTTGGTTGTTAGCAAGCTAATGTTAGCTATGAGATAGCAAGGCACTTAATACTGCATAACTTTCTGAATTATCCATAATCTACTGCAACAAATTGTACATGATTTTAAATGGTTTATCTTTCTATGAGAAACGTAGTTTGACTAAAACTGACTTCCGATTAAACATAAATACACTGCATATGTAAGTTAAATATTCTGAGCTTCAAGATTGGACTGTTTTCCCCACTTTAACTGCTGGTCTCTCAAGTCTGTATCTGTCTGTATCCTAACTTTTGTCCTCTTAAAAGTTCAGTTTTCCTGTTCGTCAGAGTTTACTTCCAGGTTCTTTTCATGGTCTGTAGTACATTTCATCATTAAGCAGTTTTAGACATTTTTCTGTTGTTTGCTAACATACGGAATTGTCAAGGAGGCTCCTTATCAATACAAAGTCAATGGAGAGCGACAGAATGTTTTCCCTCCTGTGGAGGCGGGCCTTCAGTGCACTCTTTGGAAGTCTCTATTGTAGATTCACTTTTATTTCATTACCATCTGCTCATCATACTTGTCATTGTTGTTCTGCTGTGTATTTTCTTCTGAGCCAGGTGGACATACTGGAGTATATTCATGAGAATGAGTATGTACATGCAGACATAAAAGCTGCTAACCTCATGCTGGGATGCAGAGACCCTGACAAGGTAAGTTCAATGTAGATCTCTGCAAATGATGCTGCATGTCCATAACACTGAGGTCTGCTCTACTCCATAGAATATACACTTTATGTATAAAACGCAAAAGGTTGTGTTTCTGTGTGCAAACTATGGAAATAATGCAATGGTCTGTTATCAGCTATCAGAATTAGATGAAGATTGTGTCTGTGATTGATACATCGAAAATAATCCATTTATTAGTTAAATGGTGTGGTAATTACTTTTGCTTGTGTGCTCATAGGTTTATCTAGCAGACTATGGGCTGTCCTACAGATACTGTCCTGATGGAGTCCACAAAGAATACAAGGAAAACCCCAAGAAGGGACACAATGGAACCATTGAATACACCAGCCTCGATGCCCACAAAGGACTTGGTAAGCCTTCCAATTCATAAGAAAATAGTACAACTAACACTAAGGAAACAAATATTTTGACAGTGTGCAGTTCTATATATGTAGTGAACACTTACATGTATATAAATGTACAACCAACACAAATGCAGGATTTGCTTGATCGAGTGCGTGTGATTTCTACAGTCAGAGCCTAGGGGGTTGTTTTTGATTTTACAAGCCTATTTTAAAATGATGCTCATGTCATGTTAAAATGTAAAGATCCGTGCCTCTTGTCTATACTGCTCACACTGTAATGCCTTCATGGCATGGCTAATCTGTAAAACGCTGGCGACAAAGTCCATTGTCCTCATTTGGTGCAAAAATGTGTTTTACAATTTGATGATCTTAAATATTACACATCAGAATTCTGTGCTGCCAAGATAAAGTTGCCACATTTTAAAGTTGTGATCTTTTTAAGCTCTAAATTCCTCAGATTCATTCCTGAGTCATAATGCATATGTGTAAAAGCAGCCATAAACCTATACACAACCATCTGAACAAAGATTCCCATTGATTTGTCCGTCTGAGCCTGATGATTTCAGTGTGAGTGATTAAAACACTCACAACCCTGTTTCCAAAATAGTTGTGATGTTATCTTAAACATAAATAAAACACAATGGAATACTTTTCTAATCCTATATGACATTTATAGGAGCCAGCAGGTAAGAGTAGGGCATTGGTGCCACATCATTACCTCACTGGTTACATCTGTTTACATCTCCACTCTCTACAAATGTTGCTCCTGCCTTTGTAAGCTGGCACTGGCATCCAAACAGCTCATGCGGAACACATATATGCTGCTCTTTTTGATCACTGTAGATGGCGATAACGCTCCTATTAACACTTAATGTGGGCTACTGTCAGTCATCATTGTAAGCTAATGCTAGATGCTAATCACAGTGCTAACGCAAGCCCAATAACTTGCAAACACGAGCCCGTATCAGTCATATTGCAGTAAAACAAATACAATAAATGAATGATACACGTTTTAGTTGTTCTTGTTAGTCATGATAATCCCGTCCCCAGTCCCTGACTTAGTGGTTTGTGGTTCAAGACCAGCAAAGAGTTGGTGCTGCTCTGGAACCAGTTTTCCTGGCAAAGAGCCGGTTCTTTGGCAGTCGAAGGGAACGACTGGTCCAAGAGTTGGCACTGGCTCCAAACAGGCCTGGGAACTGCCTTGGTAAAAAGAAGTGGATTAGACCAAGGTAACTTCTTTTGGTTCTTATTCAAACCCTTGTAATTTTTTAGTGTTGTCGATAAGTGTTTAGCCACATGTTAAACAAACCCACAATTACCAAAACTAGAAGATGTTTCCTTTCACATGAAGCCTCATACATGCGTTTTGGCCTAACAGCCAAATAAGCTTTGTTCAAACATGTTTTTGGTCTGATCTTAACACTTCCCCTACACCAGAACCTTCCCTGGTGCATGTTGGTTTTAAGAGGTCACTGTTAAAACAGATTAACTCTTGCTTTGTAAATATACAAAATGATGTTCTTTACATTTTGCACAGTTTCCTTACTTTTTAGGAGTCAGGATTAAAGTCATTGCAGGGAGAGTGACGGGTATTTAAAGCTGTCAGTCAGGAGATTTTACAAATATCTATATTAACCCCACCATAAGCTCTGTCCTTTCAGTCTGCAGTCTTTGTTTGTCAATACATGTAAAGTAGCCTCGTCTCTCCAACCCGCCGCCCTCTGCCTCCCTCGGCTGATATTGGGAACACATTAACTGGCAAATTGCCTACATGCTCCCTCTCTTCATTGACCATCGATTCTCCATCCGCGGCCCCTGCTGAATTCCCTGGTTTCGTCTCTGTTTAACAATTCCCTAATTAGCTGAAGTCATAACCTGCATCGTGTATTCATCCTCCATTAATTAAGGGCTTTGATGTTTGGTTAGAGGGAAGCCCAAGCCACAGATAACCTCTATGAGCTCCACGCCGACCAACTCCTCCACCCTCCTGTTCAATATTGTGAGTTAGCATGGCCCAGACTGCCTAATCGCCACGGTTGTGTTACTATCAAAACGATCAATAAGTGAAAGGGGGACAGAAAATGTCCTGTCAGCAATAACTATCAAATGGAAGTCATGTCAATTTTAATACGATTTTGCAAGCAGTGGGAGGAAAGTGGGCAATAAAAATTGGGATGCATGAATTTCCTACTCGACATATAAGAACACATTGTAAAAGTAGGCCTCCATGAGAGTGCTGCAAGCCTGAGCTGATCATTGTTATGAACGCCTGATTTGCACTTGTCTAATCCTGGAAAAAACTGAGCAAAATCCAGCTGTGGGAGGAAAACAGTAAAATGTGTATATTAGGGATATTGTCATCTTTAAGTGTGAGGGTACAGGGAGATTATGACCAAGGACCAGACCCTTATGTGCCCCTCTTTGACCTGATGGCACCAATCCCTGCAAAGATGTTGACAGGTTGCCATGGCGAGGTTTGCTGAATGCAGCTGGTGAATGGCAGGCCTTTGAACCCAGAGCTAAATGGTGTAATTACCAGCATTCGGTGGGCGTCCAGCGGACAGAAGACCGTCTACAAACGACAAGTCTGTGAAGCAGAAGGGTTAAGAGTGTGACACTGCAGCATGCTTTGGGGAATCTGAATAACAATAGGAGATAATTAACAACAACACCATGGTCGCCTCACACCCGTCTAAAGCATATAGAGGATGTGTGAGTGTTGCCCGTGTGCAAGCATGTGTGCGTATTTATGTGGGTGTTCTGTATTTTTGGATCGTGCGTGTGTGTTTCAAGCATGTCCCAGCTCCCTTTGAGAGCTGTTCAAGTGTGTATGTGAACACAAATGCATATCTCCCTGCACTGTCCTGTGTCATTCCTCATACGAGGGCAAAACACATTAAATACAGAGGAGCAGACACACAAAACACTATTATGAGCTTTGAAAACGTGCCCAGAGCACACACAGAGGGCAGCACCGCTTAATGTAGTCGTTGATCTTTTTAATTGTTAATCTATTATGGCACTCTGGGAGTTGCAACACTTTTTTCCAGTGTCAGTATCACATGTATTTTTCATCTTTATTCTCCTTTAACAGGCTCTCAGTAGCGATGAAGTGTTGTGCAATTATTTACAACAAAAGGAAGCCACACAGTAATGCCGACTTAATGCATACTTTACACCCACAAGGGCAAACATACCCAACTCTTACCATCAGAGTTGTTGAGTTGTAGTGTAACAGACAATGGCAGAGCCATATTTGGATCCACCATATAGGTGAAACTTGATGCTGCATGTTTTCACTGCATGATTATGCATTCCTGTTGCTATAAAATGATAGTCAATTCTAGATTTATTGGTGACATTTCTATGCTTTGCTTACTCTGAACAGGGATCCCATAGTTCAGTCAACTACTTTTGGTTTTGCTTAACCTATTAATTCATCTTATTATTTTTTTTTATAGATTAATCTATTGATGAGAGTTTACCCCAAAAACTTGTCATTTACATCATGATATTGTTTTCAATCATCTTCTTTTTTTGAAACCAAGTATGCATTGCATGCTCATCTGTGTCTTACAGTCCAATATAAAGAGTCTCCAATATGAAATTAAAAATATCCAAGAGCTTGTGCCAGTCACGTAACAAAACCAGAGTACAGCACAATGTAATCGACATTTAGCAATCAAACAACAAAACAAATAATGAAAACCAAAGTCAAATTCAAGTCACTTTTTATGTGAATACAAAACACTGTTACTTCCAGTTCAGCAGTCTATTAAATCTATACACTACAAAGAGTGGAATTTAAGTAACCCAGACACTTACTAGAGGAGAACTTGTTGTAATCATTTACTAACTTGAAACTAATTGACGTAGGTAACGTGAATTGATGTATTTATGTAATCGATTACTTTTATAGTGGCTTCATATGTTGTGTGACAACAACCTACATCATAATGCTGTAAACTTACTACATAATGTTTTTGTGTTTTGTATTAATATTATGTTTTTTTTTACATTTTTTTGTCATACTTTTTTCCTTTTGATCGTTTTTATATGGAAAGTCGGATTTAATAATCATTGATTTCATATTGATTAAAAAAGACATGGCAGGATAAATGTTGGATCATGACCGATCATAGCTTGGAGTCAGATGTCTCTGGTACATCTGGCAGTAAAAAAAAAACCTGTTGGTAATGTATGTAATTATTTTATTATTGAAAATTAACCTAGAACCGTGCATCACCACCTGGTGATTTTAGAAACACCCATATGGGCTCACTTGGTTAAAAGTTGAGCTGTTGTAAGGTTTGTGATGCCAGCATGGAAGGACATGAGCTAACACCACTCCTCTCAAAGCGCTGTCCATACAGGCAGCGTAAACATCCAGTCTTTAACCACCTCTCCCATTCTGATCTTCCTCATTGATTGTTGAGCCCCCCTGGTGTGCTCAAGCTGCTAAGTGTTCCTGGCTAACCCCCGACTTTTTTATTCAGGCACACTTCTCTGCATTTATTTCCTTGGAGTGATTTCCTTTCACTCTCCTCTCACCTAAATGTTCTGCCCCCATTTTGAAGATCCCAGCAATGATAAGTAGTTAAAACATTGTGGAATAGTTATAAAACAGTTGTTAACGTATAACCAGATTACTGCCCACCTATTCCATGTAATCTGGTCCTGCGTGGCAGTGACCATGCTTCTCTTTTAGACCAGCCTGTTGGCTGGGGGAGGATCAATGCCGACCGTGGCTCAGGGAGGAGATTTCTCCCCTCTGATGGAGCCAGTCGATAGGTAATTTCTCCGGAGACGTGTGGTGGCCGTTACAGTATTGAGCTGCTAAAACTCCCCAGGCTCGACCCCTCTGGATGGACTTGGTCGACAAGTATTGATAGACCTCACACATTAATGTAAACCCCCGCAATCACACACTCACAATAAGATGCAAACCCACCGTGGACTAGTTCTTAAAGAAGTCTTGGGAAGTCACACAGGTATTATAAATACCAGTTTCATGTCATCATTACACTGCATATTATTAAATATCGTTGTTGTTCTACTTGCTGTCTTGACCAAATCCCCAAAAGGCTAAATAGTTCTTTGCTTGATTTGCTGCAAGCCTCAGTACACTCAGACATTTATGGTTAAATTACACAGCTGATTACTGTGCTCTTCATAATGAAATACCGAGGTGTATAGCACATTCTGGCTAAAGGGATTCTTCAGTTTGCTAGATGACTTTCAGATGAATGGAGAATGAAGAATTTGTCACTGCTTTATTTATTCATTACACATAGCAGATTGAAAAAATCACAATTAGAAGAAACAGAAGATTGTTGGACTTTAAAAATACTGTACCAGTGTGCGGCAGATTGGCCAAGTTCCACTTTATAGATGCAGCAAAGAGATTTTTTATTTATTTAATTAATTTTTTTGCACAATGTAATGGTTATACATGGTTGAGATTAGAAAGGTGAGAGGGGGTCAAATCTCTGACACAAAGCTCAGTATTTTAAACAAGGACGTGACATTGTCAGTCCTTAACTACATGTCATCAGTTCTTTCACATTAAAGAACAGAAAAAACACAGCAATATTGCTTATAGAAGTTATCTCCATGTAAGAGAAATGGCAAACAATGTAACATAGCACTGAGATCGGGGTTCTTGCTTTGGATCTTAAGTAGCAAGGGGCAAAGAGAAAACATGGCTTCTGCACCCTTTTATTTCTCTACGTGCTTATATAGTTGAAAAAGGAGTCTCCACTCTAAATGTTTTGGGTGAAATTTTCTGGTCCGTCAGTAGCTTGGTCATATTATTTTGTCATGGTCATGTCATTTTGTGCCGCAGCTTTTTCATATCCATCTAGTCTTTGTGGAATTATTCACCGATTGTGTATGAGCACAAAAAAAAAAATCCAGAGAAGAAAAACATACCAGCTCTGACCAGCATATGTAAAATTTTAAAAAACAGAGACCTATGATGGAGCTCTGTTGGATTTCTGGATATTCGATATGATATATTTTAGATATACATTTTTCTGTTCGCCTTACGTTTTCGTCTCCATCTCTGTCTGCAGCTCCATCTAGACGAGGTGACCTCCAGATTTTAGGTTTTTGTCTTCTTCACTGGTTATGTGGGTCTCTGCCTTGGGACAAAGTTCTGAAGAACCCAACTCAGGTCCAGGAGGCCAAGGCCAGGTAGGACTTGCACTGTTTCTACAGCTAAGACCTAAATACAGCACGAACCAAACATGTAGCTCTGTGCTCTCAGAGGATGAGTCCTAAATTGCAATATAACGGATTGAATAATGCTCTAACTGGTATGTTTTTAAGGTCTGGAATATGCTTGAATTTGAATATATATACAATATATCATTATTTTTTGGGCCCTATGTGGGAGTTTCAGTTGCATGGCTCTCACCTGGTTACAAACACTTAACCTTTTTGCACTCTTGCAAGTGTCACTCCAGCCATCATCTGTTATATTAACATTGAGTTATTTTCCTCATAAGCCTTTCAAAAAATAGGTGTTTGTGGTATTGTATCCCTTAAGGATATTGTAAGATGGAAGATATTTAACTTCACATTTTATGTTTTAATCAGAGTTTGCACCGTTCAGCCACAGCAATGTACTTTGTTTTTTCTAAACATCTTGTAGGACAGCTTGCTTTGCCTTGGATTCAGCGCTTTCTCCTGCTGTGTTCCTCCCATTCAACGATCTTCCCCTGACCTCCATGCTTCATAATGTGTCTGCCCTCACTTCCTCACTGTTTTATCTGCTCTCCCTCCTTTCTCAGACTGATGGATAATCTGCCGCACTCAGTCCAGCAGCTGTCAGTGAGGGGAGCCAGCACAGGTAAGCCAGGGCCACAGGACATCATTATACCCTTGTTACATTAAACTGAGTATCTGGAAATAGGATGGCGAGCTGCGGATGTAAAGACAGGAATCCCAGTGTCTAATCTTCTGCTCTTTGAAGGGAGATCCAGACTAAAGGCCAGAGCCAAGACTTACAGGTGGTGGGCTGACTGGCAGAGGGAATGCTGGGAGTAGCTGTTGTCTTACATATGCTGCTTATGGATCAGAAGAAATTTAGTCCAAGAGTTCCATTTATTTTAATTAGATTAAAAGTGTTGAACTTTTACCCAGCTCTGTATGTTACTAGCCAACAATGTTTATCAATAAGCAATATGGTGACTGGTAGAGTAATATTTTGAGCTGGAGTTTGAGTGGTTTGTCACCACTCCGGTACCCAGAGAGCTACTTTCGCAACGGTATTATATTTTAACGGTATTGTACCTTATGAAAACACTGCGTTACATTGTCAGCCAGTTTTAGAAATGATAACTTAGAAAATATAGGCATAATTAGGAATACAAAATGAAATGTATAATATGGATGTTGCGATGCTACAAATGTACTACCAACAAGTCAGAGACAGAACTACGCTTTAATAAGCTGACAAACCGAAAAACACAACGTCTAGCACAGTTGACTCTGCTTCAGAAAATTAAAGGGGAATTAATTTTTTATTTATATAACAAAAACACTGCATAGTTTGCAGTAACAACCTACCTCAAATATTGTTTTTCTGAGAAATAATTAAGGAATCTTTTTTCAGTGATAATTTAGCTATTAAAAAAAAAATCAAATTCAATTGAAAAAAAAGTCAGTCAATTGCTCACACTTCTTCTATTAAAAAATAGAAGAATGAAAATTCATCCATCCATTGATATATTTAATTGTCCAACAGTTGATGCCAGGTACCATTTAGGTCAACTTTTTGACATTGTGACAGTGGAGTTCCAACTCATTGGGATTAATCACTGAAATGAATGAGGGGACTGCCTTTGGTCACAGTGCGCTAATGCTGGTTTGAACATGGACCCAACATACCTGACATGAACAGCACCCGTGTGTGTAGAAAATACCTTAAGCAGTGCTCAGGACTACATGATGCTCCATCCACATTGTGAAGAAACTTTTCCCGCTGAATAAAACACTCCCTCTCTCCCTCAGTTACCTCAAGCCCCTGAATAACTTTGTACAAATGAAACAGCTGTCCCATTGACATGCCTTTCAAAGTTTGTCGTGTTTTATCTCACCTCTTTATAAGGAGAGGTCACACCTGTGTGAGGGCTTAGTATGTGATGTATGTTTGGGACTGGGTGCTCCTCTGCTGACAAGACCCGGCTGCCCGCCACAGATAAGAGCCAGGGTATGCATCAAATATGTGTGTGCGTGTGTGTGTGTGGGAGAGAGATACAAGTTATACGGCAGAATGTGTCATACACGTCGTCTGGCCGGTGTGTAATGCATTGTGGCTGTGTATGACACACTTACACACACACATATCCATAGCTGTGTGCATGCCTAATCTACTCTCTGTGGGGAGATGCATTGCCAGGCAGTGTATTATCTGGACTGTGAGACCTTCAGGTTCATCCTGCCTTTGCTGCTACATGACTCAAGTGTCCCCGAACGATCTCATTGCATACATTCAGCATTACTGAGGTTACAATAGTAGCCTCAGGTACTAAAAACAAACCAGTGTCTGATAATATGTTGTTTAATAGATTATAGATGTTGTGAAATTACCCATTGGTTCATTATTCCCTGCAAGGTTAAACTCTGACTTCAATCTTGTGTGTGTTTTGTTAATGTTTTCACTCTGTTCCTGTCTTCAGATGAGGTTGCAGCGTTCCTTGGTTATGTGAAAACTCTGGACTACCAAGAGAAGCCAAACTACCAGCATGTCAAACAGCTGCTGGCCACTGTTGTAACAGGAAGACTTGACTTCTCCGTGCCACAAGGTTCGGCAGGACCTGAGTCCACCACCGAGGCACAAGAGCCCCATGCCAGGGAACCGGTGAGTCCGTTACATAGACGCATACACACACATACACTGATATGGGATAAGAGGATTAAGGTGCTGCTAGGATGGTGATGGCTGACACCACCAAACTGACTGACAATTACAGAAACCATGGGAGACATCATGTAGGCCACATCCATGTTTTAAAACATGTCTACGGCAGCGGTCTCCACCTTTTTTGCGCCACGGACCAGTTTCATTTAA
>JAOWBC010000318.1:22023581-22034843 GCA_028566105.1 Hypoplectrus providencianus | reverse complement strand
ACACAAACGGAGAGGAAGGAAAACAAATGACCTCACCGAGACCTCAGAGAGACAGGATCGAGGACTCCACTCGCAAAGGAGAAAGCACATATTGACAAACGGTGACGCCAAGGAGCAAACACACATGAACCACAGGGAAAGGTGGGACGGATGGCTGCCCCCTCAGAATGAGTATGTTAACCAGGGTTGTGCAGGACTAAAGCTCAAGGAAGACCGGGAGCGACCTCCACTTCACCAGAATCACTCCCTGAGCCCTCGGGGCCAATGGCCTCTCCATCACAGAGCGACCCACAGCCATCACCATTGCTGCCAGTGTGACTCCTGTTATGAACACAGTTATAGTAAGTGGGAGGGGTCTCCTCTCAGAGACCCACCACAGGAAGCTGCTCCCACACAGAGGAAGGGACCACTTTCCTGGTGCGTCTATGTGACTGTCTTCCTTTTCCTGGGTGCAGCTCTGGGTGTTTGCCAAAGTGCATTTAGTACCTTTTAAAAATGATGAACGCCATACTGTCGCTGTTCAGAAACAGCACTTTTCTCTTTCAATGTCTGTATATATAGAAATATAGCAGACATGGCAAAAAAATCTTCTTTAACTCAAAACTTCCTGTTTCTGTTAAAAAAGCAAACCAAAAAAATACAATTTCTGTGGACAAAATCCCTTTATTAGTTAACACAAAACTATTATTTTGAAATCTTACCACTTTATTGAAAGTGCAATGAAATGCACAGCTCCACGGGTAAGTAGATTATCTGTTTTTAATTATGAAGGTAGAAATGAAATGATAACTATTCATGGGCACAATCACAGGCAGACGATGCAGGAGGCAGACGGCACGGCAGCAGTGCATGCTGTCGGTGTGGACTCCGCTCTGGTGCGAGCTGCAGCAGCGACTCATTCATTCTGTGAGGAGATCCGGTGGTCTCGGCGCTGTTGATCTGCTTCCCAAAGCCAAGATGGCACTGACAGGAACAAAAAGTCCCTTTTCAGGCCTACTGGGCTGCCATTTTCACAGTAATGGGCTGAAATAGAAGAATTCCCAGTTTATTCTGCTTCTTAAATGTTCATTATAGTCAAACATGGTATGAAGGATTGCTTTGTAGAAAAATGAAGTGAGCTCTCATTTATGACTGGACTGCTGCTGAAGGACTTCTAACTGCACTCCAAATCCTATGCACGTTTGGAACTATCTTTGAATCAATGGCGTGCTGTATTCACAGATATCATACTTTACTTACTCCTTTATCACACGAGGAGCAGCATCAATAAAACTGTGTGAATGCAGCACATTGTTGTGAACACACTCAGCAGCCTTTCAGCAAGGAGAAGGTTACATGATGTACAGAGCCGTACTAATTAAGTATGCTGAATGTCTATTGACTCTGTAGTGAAGGCCTTTATGAAGCAGTGGGAAGGCAGCTGTCAGTCACACTGTGAGGGGCACACGTACCTTGCTGCAGTAAGGACACTCTCCAAAAACAATGCTGAAGCTCTGCCTGCTGGAGGGGAGCGCTCGCAGCCACTGGAGGAAAAGAACAGAAGAAAAAAAGAGACCACTTCATCAAATCATTACCTTGGATCTGATGTGCCAGTGTCAAGTGATAATAACGCTTGTTTCAATGTACACTTAGTACTGCACACTTTAAAAGGTATATTCAAGATTATCTGACACATTGAAGCATTTTAAGGGCTTTTATGTGTAACTTTAGAATATACTACTGCCATTTAGCTACATTCAAGTACAGTATTGTGGCTATCTGACTAAAAGCACAACAGACTATTTCTCATACCTGTTGCATCAAATAAATATTTTGCCAATACCTGTTTAAGATGTTTCCAACACTTGTCATTCTGTCATTATATCAAACTAATGAGAATTTTTCAATAAAAAAGTCAAGCTGCTATTTGTGAAGATAGTAAGCATCACACAAAGTTTTCAGTGTTCCACAACCTTGTTCCTGTCATGGTAAAAAAACCTTTTCAACAATTCTTGCATTTGGGATTGGTATCTACCAGTCCAGTGATTTACTCTGATACGGATCTCAGCTGATACAAAGTATTGAGTAGATTTTTTTTTTGTACGAAAACAACCTCCTGACAATAACAATATACGCAGGGACTTTGTATCCATGGTAATTTATATTAATTTAATACACCTGTTCAGCTGCTCATATCTGGTCAGCCAATCACATGGCAGCAAGTCAGTGCATTTAGCATTTACGTGACGTTGAATGTGTCATGGTTGTTGGTGCCAGACAGACGGGACTGAGTGTTTCACAAACAGCTTATCTAACAAGCATCTCTGGGGTTCACCGAGAAGGGGCGTAAAAAGAGAAAATATCAATATCAGCCTTGATGCCTTGTTGATGCCAGAGGTCAGATGAGAATGACCAGGATGCTACAACAGTAACTCAAATAACCAACCAACTGAGGTATGCAGAGGACTATCTCTTAACAACATGGTCTAACTTTGAAGCAGCAGAAGACCACACCACATGCCACTCCTGGAAACTAAGGCTACAATTTGCACAGGTTAGACAATATTTGACAACAGACACTTGCAAAACCTTCATCTGGTCTGATGAGACTTTGATTCCTGCTGCATAGTAGGTTCCAGTTCAACATGATGAAAGCATGGATCCATCCTGCCTTGTATCAGCAGTTCAGGCTGTTGTTAATGGTATAATGGGGGGGGGGGTATTTTTTGGCACACTTGTGACCTTGAGTACCAAATGAATGTGGTTTAAACTCCACAGCCTCCCTCAGTATTGTTGCTGACATGTCCATCCTGTTATGACCACAGTGTACCATCTTCTGGAGGCATCTTCCAGCACGATAACGATCCAGGTCACAAAGCTCATCTCAATCATCCCTTCATCTCAAACTGGAATCCTGACAATGAGTTTACTGTACTCCAGTGTCTCCACTGTTACCAGATGTCAATCCAAAATCCTTTGCGATGTGGTGGAACATGATATCTGCATCATGGATGTGCAGCTAACAAATCTGCAGCAATTGCTAATATGAAAATTTGGACTGAAACCTCTGAGAGATGTTTGCAGCACTTTGTTGTAACTAAAACTCAAAAAATTAAGGCAGTTCTGAGGGCCAAAGGGGGTCCAACACAGGACCACCAAAGTGTATCTAGTGCAATGGCTGGTGAGGCTTTGAAGGTCTGTGAACATTCTCAGAAGTGAAGATTTGACAACAGCAGCATGTTTACGCTTTCACAATAGCTCAGTGCGACTAATGGAAGACAAAACAATCTATTATGTGGATTACCACATCTGGTCGACACCTGATGAGATAAATGGGGTCAGTATTGGCACCAACAAGTAATCAGTCTTGATCCCATGTACCCTTAATTTTGATTAATCAATTTAAATCAAATTCGTCATATAAGAGGTGGACACTTGTGCCTGATGACCTGATTCATGGTTTATGGCAAACACTTTGCTAAAGAAGAGATAACATATAGTTTACAAAAGTGCATCACAAGTTCTACTGAACAATATGTAATACAACCTAAAATAGTCTGTGGTTTTGTTGATCATGAGAAGATAACCATGATGACATCATCAGGGTTAAAGACTATAAAAGTAACTTTAGCCCTGTAGAATTTGTGGTTTTTACCAGGTAAGGAGGGTCTGCTGGTTGCATCATGGGAAATTTAGGGTGGAGATGTTTTGAAGTTTGTGCTCTTTTCAAAATTCATGGTTGACATTAACTGTTGCCAGTTACTACTTAGAAATTAGCAACCTATTTTTGTCCTGATGGCAACTCATTTTTAAAAATACAACATAGTGACAGTAAACCACTCCATAACAGAGATGTTTTGAATGTGCTGCATTCTTGATATAAAATATATCTCTTACAGATTTAAATTTGGTTTCAAATAAAGAAAACTACATACAATTGTGTTTGTTACTTTAATAGGGATTTTATTCGTTCAGTCACATTTTCATCATTATTCTTACCTATAACTGTATCAGAGGTTAATTTCTCTACCACTTTTACAAGTTAGTGTTGTGTCCAGAAGGACGCTTTTATAGTCACTATAAAAAGGAGCTAGAAGCTATGAAAGTAAAAATTCTAAACAGAATATTTAAACAATACATTAAATTATAATAAATATTAATAATAAAAGAAGTTTCCAGTACTGCAAGAGGAGCTGGTTGTGCAGCATAATTTTTGATTTTTGCAGACTATATTCAGTTTCACAACACAACTATGGCAGCCTATGTGTGTGTGTGTGTGTGTGTTCATACCTCATAGAGACAGGCCTGGTGGAAGGGCTGGCCACAGCGAGGGTCATTACACACCTGATCAGGGATCGCAGCTTCGAGACGGTAGGAGTAACAGATCCCACACTCCACGCTAAAGCTCTACATGCAAACACACACAGTGAAATCAATCTGCAGCACGTGCACTGTGGCTGCAGATGCTTAAGATCTGGTCCTCTGTAACCACTTAGTGTTAAACAACCTTGTAGTTAAAACTCCAGTGCTAACATCACCCTGATACACCCCGAGCTTTCCCTCTCTTCAGTCCCACCGTCACACACTCACTTTCCTCTCTGCTCTCGTTTGCATTTTGGCATAATGAGAAGCTCCTGTTTTTCTGGAGCTATCCATTAAGAGAGAGGATGGCAGGTAAAAAAAAAAAAAAAAAAAAAATCAACATCTGGTCAACTCAACTTTTTTGCACTCCTCTGAATGTTAATGAAGCTGAGGCATTAATCACCGCAGCGACAGCGGATAAACACGACGCCCTTTTAACCCATCCGCAGAGAGGGGAGGGGAAAGAACGAGTGTTAAAAAAAGAGAGATAAATGGTTTTGCGTGATTAAAGCGATTTGATAGTGCAGAGAATTCTGCCATCTTTGTTATTCTAATGATCTTTTCTGTAAACAACCCAATTAAAGGAGAATTTGTGCCCACCTCATGGAAAAACAAAACACAGAGAGAAAGAAAAAATATGGAAATAAACAGAAAAATAGGCAATGGCGTACGTCCGCCCCCTTATAACTCGAAGCTCAAACAAACGCACAAACAGGAGTATGCATGCATAGATGTAAACACACACAACACACAGCTCCTTGAGGTAATCGTGATGGGAATGGACATGTTTGAAATGGAAAGGGGGCAACTGTGTCACATACAGATTTTTCGTGGGTGGCAGGTGACGGGAATTCGATCTCCAAAACATCCCGGAGGTTGTGCAAGACGCTGGAGTCCGGGTTCCTGCCAGCAGACCACAGACAGCTCCTTCACACACTAATTAACCACATGCAAATGAGTCTGCAAAGACACTGGGGGATGATTAGGAGATTTTTCACCATTGGTATAAAAAGAGGGGGGAAAAAAAGCATTTCTGCTGCTTCAAACTCAACAGTGGTGGAGAGAGAATTTCCTCAGACGTGTCATGCAGGGAGGCAAATGTTAAAACCTGTGGTGAAATGTAAAATTTGGGCTTTGCTTTAAAATGAAGTGTAATTGGTTTGGTTTTTTTTCTGAGTGACAATCAAAGTAGATGAAATTGTATTCATGGTTAACTATGGTGAAAAAAGTAGGATTGGACGAAATGTTGAAAGTCATCTAGTTCTTTGAAAAGAAACAAAAACGCAACTGTACTATAATGCTATTATACTATCTGTACTCCTATATATTCTAGAAATATTGGTTGACAGATATTATTTGGCTGATGTTGGCTTATTAAAGCCATGATGGTATTGGCGTATATGTCCGACACAATGCAGAAATTATTGATTGCCATGATTTAAAAATGGTGAAAGCAATTCATTTATTTTTTTTAGTTTATCTATCATGAGCATTTGATGGAAAGTGAAAAGTAATGATGTTTATCTATTTATTCCCATTTATTCTTAATTTTCTCAGCCGTTTATATAATTGACTGACAATTATTTTTTGGGTATTGGATAACAAAGTAAAATGTTATTTATTAACTTTTTATGTTTGAGAAATTAGCTCTCTGGGTACATTCACAGAGTGGTGAAAAATCAGTGCACAATCCGCATAACAAGGTTTATTTTTTATTCCAGTACAAAAGTGACTATATCCACCCACCATATTGATTCTCATAGATTTTTTTCCCCTCTAACATCAGTATCAGCATTGGTCTCAAAAATACCTTATGGATCGGGTTCTACGAACAATAATTGGATAATGAGATTGTCTGATGTTTTCTAACTCTGAGGCAAAGAGCTCTATTATTGTCCAAAAACCATTAAAACTCATCAGTGAGTATACTGTACGACACTGTATTGACTTATTCTGCTGCTCCAACTAGAGTACTAGAGCCTCAAATAAGGATTAATCCGCACCTGAAAATAGTCCCCAACAAGTTCACTATTTTTGAAAAAATCTACAGTGAAGAGGTGTTAAAGGAAATTACTCAGCCATGTTTTGCAGTCGTGACTGGTGCTGATTTTACAGCTGCATTAATCTGGTTTTTGATCACTTTTAGGCTCTAGTTGAAGTTTCTGGCAACCTGATAAATATCCACTCTTCTTTGACCTCTGTCAAATATATCTGTCTCTTTAGTTTCTAAATGCTCCACTCGTTAGCTGATTGCTAACTTGGTTCGTGATTCTGTTAGGTGGTCTGCTGTAGGTTTATAAGAGCTTTTCAGCTGCCTGCGTCTGGAAACAAGATGTAGACAATACTGAGAAGAAGCCAGGACAGGAAGGCAACACCGTGTGCTTAAGATGCTGCAGAAGATTTAGACAGCTTAATGTTGTGCATTTCTAGAAGTTACCAATGAGCGTCACAAAGTATTGAGAGTTTTCAGGGGATTCGTGGCAATTATATCATTCAGTCATTCAGTTTGATTATTCTGTGTGATTTTGCATATCAGTTGACCAATATAATAATCTCGATTGTGAAACATCACCATGGCTGAAACTGTTGGCACCAGTTCTAGAACTGGTTGACAATGTCAGAAATTGTATGTTATGTAATGTAGTGTGTAAAAAATGTATAAAATCATTCTTTAAAAAGAATATTCTTTTTTCTTCTTTTTTCAATATTCTTTAAAAAGAATAACACATATATGTAGATCACAACTTTCAATAACTAGTTTTGTTTCTGTTTTATTACAATTTAACAACACTGGACAACAGAAAATATTATAATAATCATTACCTTTTATTCAAAAATAATATAATTATTATTATTATCATTATCATATATTATATGATTATGCTGGAAGTCAACAAATGATTATACCTTTCATTCCGAAACCCAAGTAAAAGCTTTGTGAAGCAGAGAATCTTACCATAAGTGCATGTTGGCGTTCAGCTTATTCCTCAGCGGAGTCACCACTGCAACACAAGAAAGGGAATTATTTGGTTGTTGGCGGCGTACTGCTAATAAAAGTCTTGAATTTGATTTCAAGCACCTGCAGGTAGATTATTACTGTACATAAGCCCTCAGAAAATTAGACTGTCTTAAAAAAACATACTCTGCATACCCTCAAACGCGTCTCTTATTTGACAACAGCCCCGCTCGCCACAGACAGCGGCGCCACCACAGTCAGATATGAACCATCTTTGCTTCCTCTGTTCCACAGGGGAGCTTTGTCTCCGTGCAGCACTCATCACTTTCACTATTTGTTATTCCTACATGCAAAAAGCAATATTTCTGCGCGACCCCTCGTATTTGAGGGTCACCGCCTGCCTCCCGTCTTGGTGGCTGAAGTGTGTATGTGTTTAATATCTTTTGAGTTGCATTGCTAGGCAACAGGCTAGGAGTTGCGTGACCTTGGGTTTACAGAAACAATGGCCGACAATTGACGGAGACTTAAATAGAAAGCTGTAGACGAAGCTCGCAGGCTGGCTCTGGTGTTGGCGTGGCGAGAATGAAAACTTGCCATTGTGGAAGCAAGTCTTCTGACATGACGACAGACAATAGGCAACACGAGCAGCCTGGTTGAAGTGGAGACGTGGAGATCACTATAAAAGCAGCGCTATTCCTTTTTCATTCATGCCTGATGGCTTCTCACTGATCTGATCTGAATAATGGAGGGCACAGGCTGAATTTGTACTTCATTGCCTGTGTTGATCTTCGCCTGGAAGATTTTTCTGTAAATACAGACATCTGATTGCAATGGTAGGGGCTTAAGAAGAGGCTCAGGACACACTGATTCCCAATAGCAATGAAGCAATTAATCACTTCCATGATTTGTCAATTATTTTGATTAGTCATTTATCTAATTTAGGAAAACATGGCAAACATGTGCCTGTTTTAGCTTTTAAAATGAATATACTACTTTGTCCTTTTGTTGGGCAAATTTTTCAGTATTGTCTGTGACGACAATTTAAATAATTATTATGAAGCATCAACAAGTTCTTGAGGCTTTTCTGACCACGTCAGAGGTGGATCTCATCAAGCAGCCAGGATGACTTCAAAGTAGAAAACATTTATTTCCCTGTTGTCACTAGGGGATGCTCTGTCTCTAATTCAATGTTAGCATCAAGATGCCATCCATCTTGGATTCTCACCAAGAACGAGAAATTTGATGAAGTTACAGATCCCTGTTTTATGGTGAAATGGCAATGCTGTTTAATGAAATGTCAAATGTCAAGCTTTTAGCAACTTTTCATCACAAAGTCTTAAAATGACACTGAACGAATTCCAAGATCAGGGTTAAATTATGTTTGGAGGAGTTTGTCGAGAGTCGAGAAATGGTGAAAAACACAAATGCACCATTAAAATGTGATGTTGGTGCAGCAAATTAAACTACGCCGTGACAAATAAGACCATTCAAAATGACTCATTTGGTTTAGAATATTGGTCCAAGAGGCCTTTTTGTAGATCACACACTTATCAACATAAAATGTTAAGGAGTTTAAGGGGTTTTGTTTTTGTCTCAATAGTGCTCCTGAGCAGCACTCATTTGTTAAACCTGACACACATGACAATTTACATACCTGTCAAAAGTGTTTTTTGAGCATTTTCAAGGTCCTCAAAGAATACATTTGAATTTGATGAAGAAATAACTAATGAGAAGAAACGCTGCTATTTCAAAAGGGTCATCACCCACTGTTGATCTGTGATCTGGCCCTGAAAATGTAACAGTTGACAACTGGATGGTAAGACGCAAATGGTCTTTTTAAAAAACATATTTTGTTAGACTTCTAAAAAGCAAAAACCAACTTAATTCATTTTATTGTGTCTATTCTAGGCTAATATGAATGTGTCTGATTGATGGCATCAGTGTCACATTACATGAATAACTTCTGTACATCTCTAAGTTTCCAGTCGCAGCTACTCCACAAAGAAGTGGATGAACCACTTTGTGGTGTAACTATTTCACTTGCTTACTGTCAGTTTGATACTTATATCAACATCTTTTTGGTGACTCATCTCAGTTATTCACCTGCAATTCCTAGAAGTACCTTAAGTATTTATTCAGAAACCTCATGGGCAGCTGAGAACTGTTTTATAATGAGGAGAGGATTTCACATGCTTTAATACACTGTGTCAGTTTTGGGTGTGTAATAGTGCAGATACACTTCTTATGCTCTTGCACTGCCTGAAAACACACTTTCAAGTGTTGCCATGTCTCTGGGGTCCTACCCACCATGCTCAGCTCCCAGCAGGCAGCACTCTGGCAGCATCTTAGGGTGTCTGGGATCCACCTCCACTTTGATGGAAACATTGTTTCCTGCACATAGAGAGAGGTGCAAAATACACTTTTCAATATAAGGATTAATTAGTGTTTCTATATGTATAACATTTCAGTGTATACAAATCAGCTGAATTGTCAACGTTAACAAAATAAAGTTAGAGACTGTGAAACTAACATACAGAAAAAAAAAAAAAAAAAAACTTTTCTTGAGAGTGCTGAGATCTTCCTTAATACAGTACCGATGGCGATTCGCCTCATGGTGTCTGCTCGGCTGGGTTTTTCCGGCTCCAGGATCCAGGTCTTACTGTCAATCTCATCCAGGACATCCCAGAATTCGCTCAGAGACTCCAAAACGAGCAGGAACTGGCTGTGGAGCTGCTCAAGTGTACTCTAACAAACCAGAACAGTAGAAGCACATTGGTAATTAGTTTTACAATTTGATTCATTTTAATATACAATTTAAGTTAAAGATGTGTATTAATGGCTTAAGTATATGTTATGCTGAGATTATAAACAACATTTGGTAAATAGCTACACGTTTAGCTTTGTTACTGAAAGATGAGGAAAAAGTATATACATTACATTACACTTGTTTTAAAAGTATAAACCATTTGCTCATTCAACATAATTACACATCACAGGGCAGCCATATTGGTTTTAATGTCATGCTCAGGGTGGGAAACAATTTCTCAAAACAACAGCTATCTATTTATGCAGATGTGATCCATCTGATATTTGAAGTTAGTACCACAGTTAAAACCATTAAAGATAGGACAGATATGTCCGTAAGATCTTAAAAAGAATCAAAACAAAAGGATACAGCAACTGGATTTAAGGTTACATCTATGTTGAAGGAAAAACCACCTGCGTCCAGAATGCTACTATTCGACATTAGCTAAGCTGGGAAGCAGCTAACTTATTAGCTAACATTGTCAGCAGGATTCATTGCAATGTCGCTTTGTAAGAGATTACCTGAACGTCCTGTATTAGTTTATTAGTAGTATGACAGCTGGGTAAAATGCTTTAATCTTTTGGTTTTGTGTCATTTCTGTTATAGCTATTAGCATGAACTTGTACTCTGGAGCTAATGTTAGCTAATGTTACAATGTTACTGTATTAGTGAAGTGTTTTTAACATTTTAACACCCAATGTTTTATTTGCTTGTATGCATTACAACATCAACCCTAAGTTTAACAGACCTATGTGCCCATGGTAGCATTAGCTATTTTGCGTAAAAAAACAACAACATTACATTGCTTAGGGGAACAGACAAAACAAATGGAAGTGAAATATTTTAACACTTAGCTCAGCTGTCATATTAACCTTTTTCTGACAACATTGGCACAGCAAGATACTCTGTGATAACTACAGCTAGTGAATAAGCTGCTTGTCTTTTGGGGATCATTACAGATTTATTTGCACATTTTTATTGTTTTAGCAATCAGCTGTGGTACAGGAGGCTTATGATGACATCATGGTGTACAAATTTGTTTTTGATATAGCAACTGGAATGAACTAAAAGTGCAGATAGCAAATGACCAGTTGGTAAAAACCGTAACAACTTAGGGCGCACCCACATGGTCACACACACACACACACACACACACACA
>JAOWBC010000318.1:21955525-21967775 GCA_028566105.1 Hypoplectrus providencianus | reverse complement strand
CACACACACACACACACACACACACACACACACACACACACACACACACACACACACACACACATTCACACACATGCTCACACACAAACACATACTGAAGATACTCCTGCCTTTTGCCTCAAACGCAAAAGCACACCTTTGCTCCCTCGCCTCAAACACAAACACACTTCAAAAGTTTTTTTTTTTTTTTTTTTTTTCATTTTTCCTTTTTTATTTTTGGAAGCGATACAGGCAGTACTACCCCTGCGTTTAAAGAGCCTAACCGCTCTCTTCATGTGCCCTTTCCTTGCTTCCTGCCTCGGCAAAAAGGCCCCTCCGCGCCATAAAACTTGCTCGTTTACATCCAACGCTACAACTAGCGAGACAACCTTTTGGCTCTCCAAGGTGTTTGTCTCACAGTGCTCTTTATATACGGCAAAGTGTGGCGCGTATACGGCCCCTGCTCCAGCTCGGGCTGGGCCTTCAGAAGAGCCTGGTGGTATACCAACCAGGGTAAATGCTCAGAGAAACAGCGGCTGAACTCTGGGTGTCATGATGTTTGTCAAACAATGATGTTATCACATAACAGTGGTATGTGTCACAGATGTACTCATTTTTATATTTCTCTATATATTACCCAAATAGAGCAAAAACAACCAAAAAAAACTTAAGCCCATCTGCCTTATATGAACCTGTGTGTGTGTTCATTTATCTTAATGTACCTGGCTAGGCATGTGTGTGTGTGTGTGTGTGTGAGCTGGTGGTTGAATACAGCTGACCCAGATGTGTTAAGTGGGTCATGGGAACACCACCGCCCACACACTGGGGGTTATGGGTAGGCAGAAGTGTTGTGCTGTGTGTGTATGTGTGTGTAGATGGGGTTAGGACACTGGGGCAGTGCCCTGATTATACTCAGATTAGTTTTGGGAATTCATTGCTCCTCCTCCTGAGCTTTACCCTCCCTAACTCTGTCCCCCTCTACTTTTTATCTTTTCCCTCCGTTCCTACTCCTATCCCTTTCTCCTTAGCTCTAAAACAATGTCATCGATGCATTATTTTTTTGTTTCAATGGTTATATATTTTCACATCTGAAATTATTTATATTAAAATTATATATTGTTTTGTAATGACTTAATTGTTCCTTTTTTTCGTCATAGTGGCTTGACCATTGTTATCAGTGAAGTTTATAATAGGTGTGAGGTTCTTCCAGCTCTTAATGAAGTGAAGTAACATACATTTACATTTTTAGTGCAAAAAAGGCAACAAATATTGTTTTAAACCACTACAATATGGAGTATATTTTCTGTTGTAAAGCACGTTTACTTGAATGTATGTGGGTTTTAATCTGACACAAAAAACATTAAAGACATCACCTCTGACTTTAGTAAACTCTGGCATTTATTAGAGTAAATTATGAATTAATTGTAATGCTTAATAATAATTAATTGATGCACAATCACCAGAAAAAGCAACTTAGAATTTGTAATTTTGTTGCATCACTTTATTAGTGATAAATGTAGTGATATTTTGTTCAGCATTTTGTAATTGTTTTTTCACAATTCAACTAGACTTTGGAAACTTTTCTATCTGCACAAGATTTACAAAGGAAGTTCATTGTGTTTGAACAATGTTAGGAAGCACAGCATGAGTTTGTAATAACTGGCATGACTGCAGTTTTTCTTTTATAAACAAGAAGCTCTATTTGGATGTTTTTTTTTTATGTACTCTGGCACCTCAATTGCATACAAAGTACACATCTTGATCATTGAAAATTTGAAATGTGTTCCCAAAAACTGTTTTCCTTAATTTCCCAAGAAATTATGAATTGTGACATTAAAAATATTTGTAGTAGTTAGTAGTTATTAAGTTGAAACAGAATACTTTGAATTTGATATCATGACGGAAAAGCAGTTAAACATGTATTTATGTTAGGATTGGAAAATAAAAAGAATTTTCTCTTATTCACTCTGTCGTCCATGCTCCGTTAACCTGTCCATCACCAGGGTAACCGTTTCCATTTTTGTTCATTTTGGAGCCACTCGATGTCATTTATTTATTAATTTACTACACTACACCATTAAAATTTTCTTAAGCAAATAGTTGTGTTTGTAAAAACGTAGCCAAGCTGCAAACATCACATACCATATTACACATTACATAAGAATCACATGATATATATCAGCAGAGGATTTCACCCATTATTGGAAAGTGGCTACACTTCTACTGCTTCTTTCCCTTGCTTCTCTTTTGGAAAAATCCAGAAGGGTTGTATATTTTTTTTCTTCCACCTGTATCTGTACTCCCTGCTATTTTTATTCTCAACTCTTCTCACTGTAGCTTGAGTCACTCAGCATTGTCCCAAAAGTCCACACGTATGCTGTTAAAAGCACTGCACGGTACACATGAATAGAAAGACGAATGCAATACAATAAAATATATTCACATAATGTTGAGGAAAACATAAACGACTTCACATTTTTCTTGCAAAATATAGAAATAGAAGATCTAGAATGAGGGCTTAAACTGGATGTAATGAAAACAAATTTCTACTCAATTTTTTTTTTCTTCCAAATTGTTATATTTTAACTGTTCTTGTGGTAATATGTTGCTGTTTATCATCAGCAGAAGTACATTGCAACCTGACAGGCCTGCTGCATTCACTGGCCTTCCACTCCGTTCTTTGATCCAGTCACTCCCTGATTAGTGACTGGCCCTCCTCTTGTCTCTTTCTGCTGCTTTTCTGGTTGTGTCCCCAGTGTGAGTGGAAATGGGGCATGGAGCCTGGGCGGGACGGCTGGGAGGAGAGATGGCAGCCAGGGTGGCACGCTGACTGGAGGACTGCCAACTGCTCTCAAACAGGTAGGGATGTATGCCAACCCAGCCTCCATCTCTCTCTGTCTCTCTCTCTCTGAGCAGTGGCCGTCATGCTCGCTGACATTCAAAGTTTGTTACCCCCAGTAAAGATTCACTACTTTCCACTCCTCCAGTGGTGAATATGACACATTGTCCTTATTTAGCTGTCTTACTAAATGTTTGGCAAATCAACACAAAATGTCGTAATATTTGAATATATTCAACTATAAATGTCTCAGGCTTATTGACATCTCTGCCTTGAAATTGTTACATTTCTGCATTTTCTTTATTGAAGCCAATTATAACTCTCCTAGGACTTATTGAATGACGGGATGACAATTAATCTATAAAACCTTCCAATGAAAAAATACTTAAGTAATCATTTCTTTAATGAAAGAGTCTCTTTAATGATGCTGCACTGTGAAACTGTGTGTAGAGTCATTACATTTTGGTTTCTGAGCTTTGCCATCACAATGTTTGATGAATAACCTGGTGCGGTGTTTACCATACATGGATGCATATATGAAAACTAAAAATATGAAAAATATAGGAAAAATAGAGAAATGACACACAATATCTCACGATCAATGATGCAGTGAGAACAATTTCAGCCTTGATTTCATGCCTCCAAATGCTTATTAACGGAATTTCTGTGGTTAACAGAGTTCCTGATACACAGAGAGATTTTACTTGTTGCTCATTGAAGCTGCAGTCAGCTAATTCAGTTAGCTGTACTGCAGGCCTGGGAGCTCAGAGTACAGGTGCAGTGTTAGTGTTTAATGTTGCATCACTAGTTGGGATCTTCGGTCTGCAGAGAAGAGGGTATTCAAGGCCCTTGGCAAGGGAGGGTGAGTGCCAGTGTCGTGCCTGAAACAGCCAGGCAACATAACCAGGTTCATCAGAATGTATGGGCATCCTAGAAGAGATGAAATAGAACAGAAGGGAAGATGATTAAAAAATTAAAAGGTAAAACCTGATTTTGACAAAGAAAGAGGCCTTGGGCTGGCTTTTAGAGAGCTTTTTTTTTTTTTTTTCTTAAAGAAGAAGGTGTCCAGCTGGACTTCTTTCTGCAGGATTAATGTTGTAACTACGAATAGATCACGTTTTATGTCTTTTATTGTTGCACTCACTTGATGTTTTGTTATGTTAGCAAAGTTGTTGACTAGTTTTGAATTATAAGTAATGTAATCATAACAAATTCAAGTTAACAGCTACTTCAGACAGCGGTGTGGATGGGAATTTGGTGGCCAAAATGAGTTTCATTTCAAATTTGTTTGAACTTGACTTTAGAAAAAAGTGACAGCTCTAATTGTAATTGCTTCGATTGTCGGTCTTTCCAAAGACAATCCCCAGTTTTTTTGAAGCTATTCAGAATCTCCAAATGAATTCAAACTTGAAGTTTATTGCCTGGGCAATTAGCTTAGCATCATGTGTGATGACGCTGTTTATATGTGACAATATGTGTCAGCAGTAGCATTTTGAGGTCTCTTCTGTAGTAATCTCCACACTGAAATGGCTAAGCAATAATTAAAACATATCTATCTAAATCTGTTCTTCACAACAATAAAA
Organism: Hypoplectrus providencianus; assembly: GCA_028566105.1. Taxonomy (NCBI): domain Eukaryota; kingdom Metazoa; phylum Chordata; class Actinopteri; order Perciformes; family Serranidae; genus Hypoplectrus; species Hypoplectrus providencianus. Next base: position 21,963,374 of record JAOWBC010000318.1, on the reverse strand, counting down.
CTGTGCACCAAAGCCAACATCTGGTAAAGAATGCAATAGACAGCCTGCATGTGTGATCATCTATACTGACATTTAAAAAGACTGATCACAGAAATTAAGACGAAACAGAAAGTTGTTTCTTACTTCTTCCTACCCTGACTAAAACAAAAGACATTTTCAAATGAATCCACCCTGAAGAAGCTTGATTTTATGGTATGAAAAATATCTTGTTAGTGGTGAGGAAAGATGAAAAGTATAACAAATGCATGTGTTCTTTGCTTTACATGGCTTGATGAGGAAATAGTCAGAGCTGAATAACAGTTTTCCCTTACATATAGTTAATCATGAAGCACTTTGAGCAGTATTTGCTTGTTTTCATAAATGCACTGGGCGCAGTGTATCACTTAATGTTACTTTCCGCATGCTGTCTACCATGAGCCCAGACTGCCGAAGGACAGTGGCTGTAACTGGCTCTGAGACAGATTGAGAACATCAGGTGTTTTAATTCAACCGTTGTCAGCCTGTTAAACACGGCTACTCGGGCCAAACTGGCCCTCGGCTACACACTCTAATGTTTATATGTCTAACTATGAGCCAAACACATCCCCTCAACACACAGGTCAAAAGCTATGAACTCAGAGTGGGCATGTGCCAAAGACATGGCAGGCCTGCCAATTGCTACAGGCCTGTGGCCAGACGGCGAGTATTCAGAGGTCAGGAGCAGCCAAGTGGTGTCCAGTGAGGGATACCCTGGTTTAGTGTTGGCCAAACAACGCCCCCAGGCTGGCTGGACTGACTCAACATGACTGGTGTGTGTGAAGACAGACTGAGAAAGAGATGCTAAGCCTGTCCTATGTGATTTGCTTTGCTGTTTACTGGCCAGAGTGGGTGATGAGAGGTCTGGTGTGGATTTATCTGTTCCCTCAACATTACAGGAACTTGGTATTCTGCTTTTGCTCTATTTATGCCAATTCTTAAAGTTAAAATTGTTGATGCCCTGTTTTTGATATTTTTGTTGTTTCTAATGATAATTAAAAAATTGACATTTGAAACGTAATGATGACGTACAAAGGGCTAGCTAATTCAGGTAGCATTACCGTATTTTCCGCACTATAGGGCGCACTGGATTATAAGGCGCAGTATCAAAGAATGGTCTATTTTTTATCTTTTTTCCTATATAAAGCACACCGGCCTATAAGATGCATGAAGCAAAAACAATAGTTTTACTAAACTTTAGCTCAGTGGTTTACTCGCCAGCCTTCCAAGCCAGCAACCCGGGTTCGATCCCCGAGTCGGCCCTAACAGTTTCACTCCATATATAAGGCGCTCCGGATTATAAGGTGCACCTTCATTTTTTTTAGAAAATTTAAGGCTTTTAAGTGCGCCTTATAGGTCGGAAAATACGGTACTTTGTGTGTATGTTTTTAAATGTATTATTATTTTTTTTTTGTCATTCTGAAGTGTTTCATCAATTTCCATTCAATACATTTAAAATTCCTATCAAAATTTGGATGGGTTGGCTGGAGCCAATCCCAGCTCACACTGAGCGAGAGATGAGCACTCTTTACAGGTTGCCAGACTTTTCCGGCGAGACAGATAAACTTTTACTCTCTCTTTCACAGCTACAGGTAATTTAAAGTCACTGATTTAACTGTGGCAGGATACCAGAGGACCTGTAGGAACCAATGCTTATAGTTAAGCATACACTTATTATAAATAAATGTACACTTACTATACTTAAACTTTGCTTACAAATCAGTCACCGACAAGGCAGGCAACGGCGGGTAGCCAGACGTCTGGCTCCCTACGGTTGAAGGGCCCTACGTCTCAGTCCAGACTCTTCTCCTCTGTAGGTGCCTGAATGAAATTATACTCCATCCGAGCTGCTGAGTCCCTTTCAATCTTTAAGAGGCTGAAAACCCATCTCTTAACTGAGCACCTTCACCCACCATCTTAATTTCAAAATAATAAAAAAGAAAAATAAAAACAGTTTGCACCGTCTTTTTGCAATTTGATATAGCACTTATTTTTAGCACTTGTTTCCCAAATGGACTCAAACTAAGTCCACGGCTCTTACCCACGTGTTGTTTTTTTACTTTATCGCTTTGGTTAAAATCGTCTGCTAAATGAAATTGTAGAATAAATATATTGTTGGATCTGCACTTATAGCTTGAGATCAATAGGCCTTCAAAAATGCAAGTTTCCATTTCTAGTATCCTCCAATCACAGCACACATGGGCAGATTTGCCACAAAGGTGGGGGAAAAAATTATGTTTCAGCTAACAAAAAATTGTAAATAAGCTAAATGCTTTCTTCTCAAGAGATGTGTTGATTGTGCTTCTTTTAGAGGACATAAACTGTTTAATACTGATGCAAACGCAGCTCCAGCAGAAAGTTCCACACCAGGCACGATCAGCAGCCATCTTGTTTGTTTTCTATAATGCCTCAACAGCACTCCTCCATACAGTCAGCGCTTCAAACATGACTCGAATCAGATAAACGGTTGTGATGGGCCGAGCACGTCAGGCCCACATCTGCCAGAGCTTGTCTGGTTCCCAGGCAACATATCTGAGTCTTTTAGCATTAGATATGTGTCAATTCTGAGTTCATATAAATACTTGTATTTAGCTTTAGATTTCAAAATTTCACTGACATGATGTGAATAAATGAAAGATGTGATATGAATCAATTTTTAACTGGGAGAAAATGGGGTTGATGTGACACACAAACCTGACAACAGCAGAGTGTAATTCTGGCCTGTCATTGACGTAATTACTGAATTAGTCACTAGTGACAGCTGATTCCTCTTTTTAAACATTTTTCTGTTTCTTTTCTTTTAATTTTTTTATTTCATTAATTTATTATTTTATATATATGCATCGACTTTTCAACCATTTTCAATGTCTATGTTAGCCTTTGCATGCAGTACAGGTACCACTCGGCTTCACACACATGCATGCATACACACATTCACACACACACACACACTCGCACACAGGCTCAGGATAGCCAAAGTGGAATCTACCGCCAAGTCCACTTGCAGGTCATGGGAGGATAAACACACACTTTGGCCAAATACACACACACATGCAGCCAAAACCAACCTCGACCACTCTGTGGCCAAAGGCATTTGCAGCCTAGTCCCACTCAGCAGGGAATCCCAGCGCTTGGCTCTCTGTCTCTCCGGGAAAATCCATCTAAGAGAGAGAGGGAAGGAGGGAGGGAGGCAGGGAAAGGGCGGGTGTGGGGGGTTGTGGTAAGAAAAGCTGGACAATCAAATATTACATAGTGTTTAACACTTCATTTTCAATCCCCGCCGATCCCATTCCGCGCCAGTGTTAATTGCTGCTGTGCTACCTGCCACCAGTGGTCCTTTATGAAATGACTTTTGAATTGAAGCATATGGACGAGGAGGCGCGACGGGAGCCGGGAACGACTTGAGGAAGGGTCCCATTAAATAAGAGCCGGCTAATTACTTTGTCCTCCCTTTTGTCCTGCGCTATCCAGGCTCTCGCCGGCGTTCATATATCTTACTGTAATGAGTAAAGCCAGGGCCCGGCACCTGCGCTCGGTAATTAAACATATAAATTCTCCCCACACGGAAATATGTGTACTCACCAGGATTGATTTATAAGGCTCTCCAAATTGCACTGTTGAGCTTATTTTCATTGGCTGTTTTTTTCAGAGGGACTGCGATGGGGAGAGTCGTTCATCAGCTCAGCGGTGGAAAGCTCGATCTTTTAAAACACTTGTCAAGTTCCCTTCTTTCCATTGTTACTGTTTGTGTTGTGGATGAAGGTGGTGATGGGGGACTCCCAGGCAGGCCTTTTGGATACTGAAATGGGCTTTTCAAGCGGCACACCGGCCAAGAACCCCAATGAAAAATGTATTCATAAAAGCATACCATGATGGAATAGGGATCCAAATGAAACAGGTCTATGAGTCATGTAAAGTTCCTTCTGCTCATAACTTAACTCACACAGCAGCAAACACTGAAAGCAATGGAAGGATCAGTCACAGTGTACAGAGTGCTGCTGCAGTTTTCAGCAGTGAATTTGAAAGTTTTTCCTTTTTTTATTCTCATATGTTCTTTTTCTCCCCTTGTATATTTGTACGGATATAATATAACAGCTGATAGATGTAGTTTATGTTGGAGAGCTGTGTTTGGTGAGGAGGAAAACTTTAACTCAGCCTGAAAGTTCTAGGAATGTAGATTAGCTACCATGCTACAAATGTTGCAAACTACGCAAACTGGTGCTCTTATAACATTTTAGCTGTTTAGTAGTAGGATTGATTATTAAATATGTTGGCCTATTTTGTGAAGTCTAAGCTAACTCAATAGTGGTCGGGCTAACGCTAGCTAGCTGTTTAAATGAAGCCACTGAAACGATATGTCTAAATTGAGTAGCTAACAGCTTTGCTAACTATGCAGTTTGTAGTTTTTGTACATAGATATGATGAACAACATCCACATATGCAAAAATTTAGGCACAATGTAAAGTGCTTGCTACAGCTCTTTCTCTGGATGAAGCTAGGGCTGAGACACGTAGGGACAGAAAAGAGGAAGGACCGCTGATCTTTGTGGTCATCTTTATCATTTCTCCTCCATGCTGTTGCCATCCAACACTGTGTATGATGCTTGGTCTTGTAGACATTTTTCCCACCTCCACCACTGTAGCTCAGTGATTCAGGAACAATGACAAACAAAGTAATGCCAACCAAAGTGTACAAGTCCAGAAGTAGATCCAAAAGATGCAGCACTAAAGCAGAATAGATAATTGGAAGACCTCCTTGTCATGCTGCTTTGCTGATAAGACACTTTATTGGATGCATGGTGCTACCATGTAGAGTGCTGTCAATCAATGAATTCTCTAACCCAAACTGTAAAATGCTCACCAGAACCTCTTCGATTCTGTCTTGGAAGAACTTGCCACAAAGCCACTAAGGTTAGTATAAAAGCATATATTTTGGGGGCATTTTTCATGCTTTATTCAGAGAGAGAATGGATGGGGAGAGAGGCCGCAAACGGATTCGGGTCTGTTGTGCAAGAAGTCAGCCACGATGGCACGTGCTCTACCAGTGTTAGTCACCGGGGACGCTAAAATCACATGGTTGGCAGAAAAACAATCTGCACTTACCTTCTTGACACAGGTTAACCAAAATTAACAAAACGTAATCATTTCCCTACCGTACATGAGTACTTGCCTGGTACAAGGCTGATTGGTTTTAGTTTTCAGATAGAATATGAGATGTTTTTTCCCCATTGCCCAATCAATTGGTAAAAGGTTTCATTTCAGTCAAACATGATTGTTTTTTGTTGACTACGCCCCTAAAAATAGCGTCAGAGCTTTACTGTAAACTAGACTAAACAAGGAAAAGTGCAGGCTCCTTTCAAACAAGTCACTGACAGAAATCAAATGAACACTGACACTGAGGATGATGGCATTATCATTTAATAAATGAGATCAAGCTCTGAGGCAACAGTAATTGTTAGATATTATAGGTAACAACTGTCCAAATTTTGATTTATTTGGTCCAACCGAGAGCAGAAGCTAAAAAAGAGAGGGTCAGGATCTATACTTTACTCTGCCGCACTTCCACTAATGCCCTTTTTTAATTTCATACATGCAGTGTGTGTGTAGCCGCATATGAAACCATATGAGCCTCATTCTCTGCCATGGCTGATGGAATTCCCTATTAGCCGACTGGAGAATGTTTCCCAGCTGGGAGTCTCAGTCTGAATGTGCTGTGTTAAAACCTAATGAATGTCATAATTAACTGGATATACTTTACATTTAGAATGGGATCCGCTGTTATAAAACCGTCTACCTTTTAACCCCATATTCACTCCTCATTCGGTTCCCTTAGTCTCTCTTTGTTCATTTCCTAAGATGACATTTCTTTATCTGGTTTGCATTATTTTTTCTCTGTTTCTTGTTCAATTTCTTTCTCTCGCCCTCTCTCTTTTTTATTTATTTTTTTATTTTTTTGGTTTTGGCCGGGGCCTGCAGCTTTCACAGCATTCCTGACACTTTTGTTAATAAATCATTGGGAAGTTAATGAAAACGGCATTCAGGCATATCCAAAATGATTGTGTTCTTTGTCATGCTAATAAAGTGAAAGATGTTCGTCCAATGGGTGAATGCCTGCACATTACCAGCAACTTCTGATTATGTGTGAGCCTGTTGCACCTCCTTCTTTCTCCCTCACCCTATCCTTGTTCCCTCTCACCCTCTCCTTCTCACACAGGAATGTTTTAGCATATTTATCTCATAGGTTATCAACATGAATCCAATAGGTTCCCGAAGCAGACATTTGTGTCGCTCCAAATTGCTCGCAGGGAAATAAAAGGAGATGGTCGCTTTGACTTGTTGTTGACCTCGACTTTTTTCTCCCTCACGCCTCACTCCTGTCTCCATTTACCACCTTTGTGCCTGAGCTTTACATGCAGAAAATCAGAACTTAATTTACCTCCAAACTTGGAAATGGACAAAAGTTGGCAGCTTCACTAGTTTGATGGGCAATGACATGCAGGAGGGGGCCAAGTTCACCGTCTACCCAGTCTGACAAGTTATTTTCAGGATATATTAGGGCAAAATGGACAAAATCAGAAATATATACAGATATATATATATATATATATAACTTTTTTACCTCCTACTTAAAAAATAATGTGGAAAACATTTTGGGATTCATTTTGTTACCTTTGCTTTAATGATAATGTCAATGTTTTGCAGTCTCCTGTTTCACATCTTATTAAACATGCATTGTTTGACCCTCAAATCCTACCATTAACAACTTTGCCTTTTTTATTCACTCCTGTAACAAATCCTTTGAATTAGTTCCTATCCTATCTTTAACTTAATTTAAACTGTGTTTTCAATTGTTTTTTCTTTTAGCAATTTTCTATTTTGCTTTCGCTAATGTTTCCTATAAGAGGCATTGATATTTGATTTAAGATTAAAAAAAAAAAAAAAAAAAAAAAAAAAAGTGCTGTATATAAGGCCTTTGTTGTGAATCCAGTACAGAGGAATGACCCACATAACCTTTTTTTTTTTTAAACTTTTAATTCTTTCATCAATAATATATGATGATGATATATATCACAGAAAAAAATCCATAGATCAGCAATAATTGCACAATAACTCAAATTCATTTCTGTACTTTTATTTACAGTGAATATGTTGAAATGTTAACAACTTAACCCAATTCTATCTTCCTAATTTTGGTGTTTCAAATATAGCATACATGTATCAAGCCATTACTTTCTCTTTCGTATCCATCTGACATAAACCATTAGATGCTTTAAAGATCTGAAAGTTTGAAAAACATCCAAAATTCACTCTGTAACAGAAACCATTTTATTTCAACATGTTGCCAGTGAACCAAAGGAAATACATGCATCATGAGAGCGATGACGTTCTCCAAAACTGAGCTTACTCTGGTTGTTCTGTCTTGAAAAGTCATTGCAACCCCGTTACATTTGACTGAAAATAATTTGATCCCCCATGTGCTGATATGTGTCTATGAGACTATGCACATGATTTACTGTTTCACACCTTTATCATACCTTTTTTACAATTATTTTTAAAATACCGTGAATTAAATTGAACATATTTTAAAAGGTAGATAGATGAGATAGAAATTCAAAATGTTAACACCTTTCTGCTTCATTTATTTCTGTGTAATTGATGTACTGAGATGTACTTTTTGGTAGGGCTTTTACCTTTTTATCTTGAAATGTATAAGCAAAACATGACAGCCTTTGCCATGTGTTGCATATATTACTATTCTGAACATTTGAGCATAAGTAATTCAGTGGAAAAATTCATTCATTCCGAACCGCTTCATCCAGGTAATCCCGGGTCAC
>JAOWBC010000318.1:21779796-21792062 GCA_028566105.1 Hypoplectrus providencianus | reverse complement strand
GTGTGTGTGTGTGTGTGTGTGTGTGTGTCTGTGTGCAGGGGTGTGTCAGAACAGCTCCGGCGTGTTACGATTGGTGTTTGCCCTCTTGTCTCTCCAACTCTCCTTGGTCGAGCTGCGGCGGCAGGTGTTGATGCTTCCTCTATTCAAAGTGTCACTCACACCATTTAAAAAGTGAGGACACACTCAGCTGTTTTGCATATGTTGGGGTTGTGGGGTCTCAGCGCACTCGAGTCCGTTCGGGTGGGATTTGATCATTGACACATCAAATTGACTTCCCAACAGTTTCTTTTGCTCTTTTTTCTTTCTACTCATTCCATTTTAGCATAGTGTCATCTTAAAATTGAACATTTCTGACATCTATCATATCTCTGACTACTCTAAATCACTTCTGTGCTCTTGGCTGTCTCTTTGTCCTTGTGTTATTTGGCCTCATATGGCCATATATGAAGAATGACAAAGTCCCTGCACGCACTTTATCAGTAACTAGCTGTCATAAAATGGCCCTCTGTAAATACTGCTGCAAAATGGGATATGAGATGAGTTGCATTTGTCCAACTGCTGCCTGTATTACTTTGTGAAATCAGCACATAAATATCAGTGAAGATTTTGTTTGAAACCTTACACACCCAAAGTACTTGGTAAAAAAGTTGTGAGATCCAACCACTTAAGCTTCATTTCCCCCAATAACTTCCTTTTGATTTTCGTCCCAAGACTACTTTTAAAGGACCTTTCCGCTTCCTTTAGTCCTTTATTTCCTTTATTGATACAAGAATACCCACTTATTTTATGAAGAAGGGGTACAAAAGTTAAAGCAGCTGTGCTGTGGGTATTTGGCCAGCCTGCCCCACAATTAAAGTACCTGTAACTTTGTAAAGTACCAGCAGGGCCTGTTGATGGGCTTAAGGTCCTGAGAACCTAATTCAGACCCTGGTCCCTGCAGTTGAAATGCATTTATTTGGGTGTGCGGTAACTTGTTTTGTCTTTTCCCAAGTTAAGTAAGTTACTCAAACTTGCCGCCTGTCAGTCAGCAAACTAATACATCACACATATTTAGTGTCAAAGCAGGTAAAGCACATAGGATAAACTTGATGCAGTAATTCACGGCAGTGAGCCAGTGAGCACAGTACCAGAAGCCAGGAACTAGATCACCACAATTGTTTTTAATGTGATAAATTACATCTATTCTTTTCCTGCTCTGATAAAATATAAAAAAGGCCATTTAAACAACAGCATCTGCTAAATGAATGTAACTTTGTGTGTGTGAGAGGTGCAGCCCACCCTTTGTACCTGCCGCCCCGCTCCCTCTCCCCCCCTTTTAGAACAGGTTGAATGCATTAAACCTATCCCCTCACAATCTCTGCTCCAAAACTCATATGGGACCACCTCTCATCCTTCCCTTCATTATCCATTCTTTCCACTCCTCTTTTTTTTTCTTCCTTTCAGCTCCTCATCTCCTCTTCCCCTCCCTCCCTTCGTCTGTCGGTCTGTCTGGCACCTCGAGCGCTGCTAAGCCTTCAACCAGTGTCAAAACGTACGGAGCTGGAACAGTGGCTCTGCTGTGTTTAGGTGGTGGCATTCACACTCACACTCATGCAGAAGCAAATGCGCACAAATACAGCCATTCGCACCACGAATACACACTTGTTTATACACACACGTACGCTCACACATGGGTACACACATGCAAACACAAGTTGGGGCTCGTACGAGTATGATCTGTCACACACATACTCACACACACACACACACACACACACTGTATGTGGATAATAAACAGCAGAGCAGCAGAACATCAGTCACATGTGTTTGCATTATGGCATGGAGACAGATATGACACAAACCAACCCCTTACCAACAACACACTTACACACACACATATGGTGATACTGTGAGTTATTGAGTCAGACAAGTCAAAGCCTTCCAAAGTTGGTGTGTGTGTGTGTGTCTGTGTGTGTGTGTGTGTGTGTGTAATAATCCATTGGTTCTGTTCTGTGCTGATTCCGGGCACTAAGCCCTGCCACAATTATTCAAATCCAGGCTTTTAGTTGCAGCACACCTCTCTCCATGGGCCTATGAGCCGGTAATCTTGCCTTTGGCCCTGCATTTCAAATGGCCTTAACTCCCATAAGGAATGCATATGAAGAGGAGCCACTAGTGGCTTAATCCGCCCTGTTTAAGTTGCTGAAACGTACACCTGTCACGCCGTCTCGCGCCGGAGCTTGTGGCTACTGATAGCCGCGCTGTAAATCCAAAGGCATGTAGCTTTTTAGCCCTTCTTTAAAAATATATTATCGTGCTGTTTTGGGGGGAGGTGTGGGGCGTAGCGGCAGAGAAGACCCCCTCCCGTCCTCACACCATTTCATTTTTTTCTCTCGATTTCCTGCTCTTTTTTTTTCTCTCTGTCTGACTCACTTTAATTCTATCACTCTCCCATCTATCTGTCTGCACATGTCTCTCTTTTTAACACAGCTGCTATTTTTGTTTTCTTTTTTTTCAGTTTTTTATTGTTTACTGAATTAAAATTGAAACTGTTCAGACAATGTCTTTTACATGAATATAACAAAGGCATTTAAATGACTTCAGCCCAGGATTAATGCTCTGGAGGGTGTAGGTATTCCCAAAAAAATGTTTACTACTGACAAAAAAACATATGTTTACAAGCCATCTGGGCTGCCTGTTGAAGGGGTGGGATGCTTGGTTGGATGAAGCAAATCTGTCTTTCAACCAAGAGACCAGGTCAGGAAGCATGTATTAAAACATGTTAAAAACATTGTTCATCACATGTCACACATTATATCAGTCAATCGAGGTCATTAGTAATCCACAGTTCTGACTGAATGTACACCATACAGTTATATTCGTTGGAATAAATAAGACTTAATTCAACATCAGGTTTCTTTGAATGGTTTTTGCATCTTGTCGGGTTACACTTTTCAAATATATAAAGCAATCAAATCATGCAATGCAACCACACAAAGACATGCTATCAAGCTGGCTGTAGTTAAAGCACTTCAACTGCTTCTATATTTAGTGCTAGCATTAGTGATATTTTGAGGATACATTTATGGGTCATTTTTAAATCATTTATTGCACTACAGAGTTGCTCCAAGTGTGGCCATAAGCTGCCCTCAGAAACATTTTGTGCAGTCCCTGAAATTAACAATTTAAACATAAAATCATCTGTGATTCATGTCAGTACTCTTTAATTAAATACATGGCTGCTGCATCAAAATGGTCCCACGCAACTATTGTCCTTCAGGTTAAAAATGGTATTTCCTATAATGCTGCATGGCAACTCTGTCATCAGTGTTAGTTAGTGTTGTGTTCTGCTAGTTAACAGTGTTGTTAGTTAAAGTTAGTGATATCAGTTGACGACGCACAAATTCTGAGTGTGTGTATGTGTGTGTGTGTGTGTGTGTGGCTCTCTAAATTAACACTCCGTTGTTAAAACTTTGGGCACCCCTACCGTAGAGCAATGAAATATTCCAATCTCGAAGTGCATTTCTTGTTTTTCTGCACTTCATTTGTATTTGAATAACTCTGGTGTTGTAGTCATTGCAGGTATCAATCTTTCTTTCAAATAGATAAAATTGCAGCAGAAAAAAGTTGAAAATGGACATTTCCTTTTCACACAAAGACAGCAGACAAGGTTTGAGAAAACAAAAAGCATAATCTCAGCCATACAGCCCCAGCTGCCTATTGCAGCAGAATACTCCCTGCTAGGCCCACACTCACACACACAAACACCCACAGCAAGGCACACACTCTGTGTCTGTGGTAGGGACAGCGATCAGCTCAGGACAGCTGCACAGCAGCCTCAGGTAAGACAGAAACTCCCATCCCCTTACACAAGGGACCTGCATGTACTCGACATCTGTCGACGCAAACACACACACACACATACACGGACACACATACAGTCTTTGAACTTTTTTTTCTTGGCTAACAACAAGCTTTTGTTTGAGCCGGCCACAATATGCTTCAAGTAGACAAGTTTGCAACTTGGTATGGATCTCCCAAACCCTCACAAGCGCTGATCAGAGCATGTGTTGCCCAGAGAAAGGGGAGTTCTCACACACACAGTCCGCCTCCCAGCGCTATTCGGCTGGCATGTGTAAGGCCCAGCGGCTGCTTGCTGCCAGGCTGTCTGGGCCTAGACTCTTACCCAGAAGAGGGGCACTGCTGGTGCTCCACTCGTGGCCCAGGCCTGAAATCAGGCCTTCAGAGGGTTGGTCCTCACTGGTGTGTATGTATGTGTGTGTGTTTAATATCACTGTGTGTGTTGGCAGTGATGTGTTGGCCATCTGGTTAGCTGGCCCCTCTAGGACCACACATAGCATTACAGTAGTGTTGCAGCTGCCACAGCTATTTACAGGCCCACACACTCGCAGGGACACACATGTACAGTGTGACCACAGCAGCCACCCATATTGGTCCACACACACATGCATAGGCAAAGAGACACACACAGAAATGCAGACACAGGCGGAGGCAAACTTTATTTACTAAAAAACAGAGACATATGGCATAGGGACACACACACACAGGCAGAGGTTTCTAAATCGACTGCCACAATAGGAATACACACCTCAACACACGCACACAGAGTTGTACACACACAGATGCAGGCAGACTGCGACGCTCTCACCCCCTAACTCGGCTGCCCTACATTCTGCTCACTTCATTGTCCATGTTCTTATGTAATTTATGAAAATGCGATGTGCTGTTTGTGCTGCTATGTGATCCATGGCCACCTAATGTTCTCAGCCACCTGCTTGGTGTTTGGAGTCGGGGTCTTAATGCAACGGTGTGGGCGACACCGGACAGACCGAGAGCAGAACAGCCAGTGACTCATACGGCTTCAAAAAGTGATAAATAATTCAAAATAAGAGGCCTTTATGTAAGGTGAACGTGGCTAATGAGCTGTAGGAACATGTGATTTCTTCCATCGCTATCTGCAAACCTTCCTTTGTTCCACTACATGGCTTTCTGCTACTGTATTTTCCTTTTCTTTGTTACTTAAAAGTAATGCTTTGGAGATTGTTTTTGGGGGGTTGGCAGCCAATACAGCATTTTATGTACTGTAAGAGTTGGTTTGGCACTAGACAACAGGGTGGAAGGTTGTATAACTAGTGTGACTTTTGGCTGACTCCTTTCCTTTCGAGTTCTTAGCACTGCACTGTTTTCCCTAGCTGCACTTGTTCTTTACCAGGCTATTTGCAGTCGTGTATACTCACAGATGGTTACTAGTGATCTTAAAGTGCGCTTCCTTGGATGGAGGGCATCTCACCCAAAATGGGAATACCATTCGATAAGAATCCCTGTTCTATTTCTGTACTCTTGGGCGTCCACTCTGTGTTTTTCAACTTAAAAAAAATAAATACAAACTTTCCACTAAAGGATGAGTTGAGATAAAAAATAAAAAAATAAATTCAAATTTTGTCATGTCAGGGGTCGCATTGTTGAACTCTGCATGTTAAAAGGCTGCTTGAAGGAGTCATGTTCTTTTTTTAAATAGATTTTTGCTTGTTCCCACCAGTTTTCACTGCAGCTTGACTTGGTTTATAAAAATACACAAAACAAAATTCTAATTGTCGACGTGACATTTACCTACACTGTTCTTTCTGAGAAACGTCTGAAATACCACTAAAATACATTTTTACCACTGATTTGTCAGGTTTGGTAGGCGGCAGATTGAAAGACAAATGCTATAAAAGTAACTGAAAATTGAAAGAAGAATCAAGACTTTTGTGGTTTATTTTTCCATCTGATGACATCCAGGAAGGCTTGTGTGACCCCAGGTTGAAAACCACTGCCATAGAGCTACAATTTGTTATAGCGTGTACCCACCAACCAAAGTTACAGCGTGAAAGCCATGCATGTGGGGCTGTATGGGCTTGTCAGAGGCAACATCCCCCCTATTTCTAGTCATGCTTTAAATGCTTTCCCTATGACCACTGACCTTTGACACTGCTATCAGTTGCCAAAGTCTTTAAAGCATCAATTCAGTAGATGTACTGTTACTGAACTGTCAATAGATGGTGGAGACAAAAGCACTGGAGCAATTCCTTCTCCGTGTTTGGATGCACAACATCTGCATTTTGTGATCCTACCATTATCAAATCAGATTAGGACTGACGGTAAAAGTCTGTCCTATTTCAGCAGTTACATTAAATTGTGCAAGGCCACAGGTGCGCCGCATTATACACATTCTTTACACAGCACACAATTTCACACACAGACAAAAGAAAGTCAAATGAGCTGAATGTAAAGGTGGAAGATAGCTGATAGCTACACGTTCCACTGGTGGTCCTTTTCTAGTCGTGTTCAGTTACAGTCATCTGCCTGTACAATAATACCCCATAAAATTAACGTTATGACTGAGCTATCATATAATGACTGAACATCCAAGTGACTGGATATTCTCTCTTCCCAGGGATGAACGTCCATTTGATTAGAGGAGATATGTGGACTGATTGGGGGGATAATAGCCCGACCAAAGGAATCATACAAAATGAAACGTCTCACGCTTCCCTGACACACACTGGAAGCAAATGGTGTAAAGCCAAGGGCATATCGATTTTCAGCAATATCATATCCCCACTTCTCTGTATTTTCCTTGCTCCGTAGCTGTGAAATGTCTTCCAGTTCCATATCGTCTTGGACACTGGAAACATAAAGAGAGAGCTGGCGGGAGGGGGAGAGAGGGCATGAGTGAGAAGAACCACAAGTTGATTTATCAAAATTCATGAATCTTGAAAGGCAATTGTAGCAGGTTGGCCTTGTGGTTAAAGAAACCCCTGCATAAATTACATGGTAATTTTACCCAGGGTAAAAGACGAAAGGACTACTTTTTGCATCTTTAAAAAAAGTTCTGGATGGGTTGAATTAATTTGTGTGATCTAACTTGTTAGCTACATGGTGCCAGAAGCTTGGTAATCAGTGACGAATCACTTGGCCACCCAACTGGTAACACTCGACCTACCTTACACTAATTGTGGCGATTCTGTTATCTTGATTTCACATTACCAGGACTGCAGATGTAATGTTTGTCCAAGAGGAAGAAGCGAAAAGGTTAAAGTGAAAAATGTTTGTTACCTTGTTCAAGAATGTGCTCAGCATATTTCATGAAATCTGACTTGTTTTACACAGACTGGTCACCAACAGCATATAGCTAACGACAAAGACATTTGGGGAATGTGAAATGGACAAAGAGCATAACAAATATTCTTAAATCCAACTCATTAACCTGTTGTTTTACTCCTGATTATTGTGTAATAGGGAACTCGTCACCAAAGCATTTCTAAAATCCTGACTGTAGTCTTGGTTGGTGTGAAGGTTATGGAGTGTCCTACCTGGAAAGTGTTCATTGTCTTCAGATCATGATTGTGCAAATTTAATTTCATGGCAATGTGCCCATGGAATTGTTCCTTACAAGAACACTGGCAAACCTGTTTTCCATTCATTCTGCATTGTTTTGCACCACTAATGGATGTAGTGGCCCCCAAGTAACTTACTGCAATAGTTAACTGACTTAACTGTACGGAGCAAATCTGTACATGCAGGCAGGTTTTCCCCCCAGACATTCCCCTGATGTAAGCATGAATTTTAGACCTTATCAACCAGCCTTTTAACAATACATGTGCTGAAGAACACAACACAGTGTCAGCCTCATCCTTGTAGAGTAATGGTGGAGGTAAAATGACTAAAATTAGCAAGGGGTATGATTACATTTGTTTGTTTTCTATTTTTTTCTTTTGTTGTTGTTCTTTTTTTTTTTTTTTTGGAAAATTATCACCATCTTCTGCTTTCCTCAATTGGAGAACCAGTAGGATTTGTGCATTTTACTCCTCCCCCACAGCCATCACGACACACACACACACAGTAACTCACACAGTCCCACACTTCTATGTCCATACTATTATCCATTTTTCACGTCCAATTGCTCTGTTATGGTAATCGTCGAAGGCTTGCCATGGGCTGATTACTCACAGCTGACTTCAGAAGCTTCTCCCTCCTCTCTCCCGCCGTTCTCCTGCTGGCTCTTAATGCACTATTAACCCATTCCTGCTTATTAATTCCTTCCCAGTCATTGCGAGGCGTCCACTCCATGATATCTGTCATCATTCCATGCCTATTAGCTCCTCGGCCAACAGTTATTCCTAGCATGCCGCCACACTTCTTCATCCTCCCCTCCTCCCTCCCTCTCCTAACAGTCTGTTAAGGGAAGTGTAATTGCTGTGAGGGGGGGGCTCAGTAAGTATGAATTTAAGATACTGCCACTATGAGGCCGAGCTGCAATTGTATTCCAGTCGCTCTTGTGTGATTATGGTATCCGTGATCCTTCACGCTACTTTTGTATTGTGGTTGGCTCCGATCGCAGTTGTTACAATTAGCTAACAGCTGTGATGATTTCTGTTGTTGTCGTTCAGTCATTTTCTGGACAGAGCTAATGTGGTGTTTATATCTAAGTGTGGTGTGCTTGCTGTCTGTGTTGTGGTAGGCTTTCAACTGTCACATCCAAATGTAAGTAAAATGGCATGATTGTATCAAAAGAATAGTTTTCTGAAGGAGTTTGCATGACTTGATCCGCTGACTGAATTCTAAAATGTTTGACATTTCATAACTTTTTTGGGTCGAAATGTTTTGATAAACATGCCGTTGGTAACCAACATTTATAAGAGTTTTGTTCAGGTCCAGTGCTTTCCTTGGTGGACGGCTGCTGTCATAAGTCTGTCTGTTTGGGCCTTTTCTGGACAGGGATTCTCTCAGAGTACTTTATGTTCCCCTGCTATAAATCCTAATGGAGCGCTCTTGGATAAAGAACAGGAATATTCCTCACAGTGGATCTTGGCAGCCAACTCTGGAACCACTGCTTGTGTCAGGGCCTGTGGTTTTGGACCGTCCCGAGACATATGGAGGAATGCTGGAATCGCACAAAGCCCTTTAGCTCGCCCGGCTCAACCGCACATCGTCTCTGGTTTCCTTACAACCACAATAAAGTGAAGCGGTAGCGCTAAGTGTGGTCTTTTTGATGGAACTTTTACTGATTTTTATACAGGCTGGTCGCACATGACTCCGCAGCCGTCAATCAATCAAAAAGCAGTGTTTGTTCTGCATTTTTTCACACAAATGTCGGTCCCAAAGCAAACTTAACCACGAGTGGCCCAAAAGTGCCAAAGCAATGAAAAACTAAATTATAAAGACAGCTGTTACTGCAAATGATCTAAGACAATAACGACAGACTGGGTAGCAACCAAGACCTAATGGTTGTGTTGATATCATAGGATCGTGCATTCTACACAATCCAATTGTGGCTAAAACCAAGAAAACACTATAAGACTAAAATATATCTCAGATAAGTCCAATACAGCTTTCATGGGGGAAGGCTTATGAGTTGGTGAAACATAAAGCGATGGTGTTCATGGCCATATTTTCTGGTGTAAACTTGACTCACAGGGTGCTGTAATGTCTGGAAGGCTCAAGAAAACAGTGGGAGAAGTCTTTGAGAGGGGCGCTAACATAGCTGGATTAACCCGTTAGAGGGCCCAGGTGGCTGGAGGCCATGCAGAATCTTCTCGGATCGAAAGCTCGCACACTTCATGGTAAACAACTGTGAGCCGTGGACTCACCCAGCACTTTGCTACCGACTGCAGAGAGTTTTTAACGAGTTAAATAGATCTGCACTGTAATTGCTGACAGTATTTAAGCCCCATTACAATGAGACCCAGCCAGCTCTGACACAGCTGAACACCATCCATTGTCTCAACCCCCTCTCTCCCTCCTCCCACTTCCCTTTTTAACTTTCCATCTTATTCAATACTAACCCTGACGATTTGGCATTCACACCAATTTGCCATTCACAACTCCGCTAATAACTCCGGCCTTTTATTGCATTAGCGATTCACCGCTCCGCTGTGGAAGTCATAGCCTAGCTGTTCTCTCGCCAACGTGCTAGCCCCCTTTGATTTCCAGTTGCATATATCAACCTGCAATTACAGGACCTGGTCTGGGAACTGTCAAGCATGACTGCAGAGGTATTGGAGTTATTGCAATTACACTCAGGTAATTGAGCTGCCATGCGTGAAGATGTTAAACGCTGTGTCTATAGTGGGAGTCCATGTCGCCACTGTCTCATTCCATTTCACTCCTTTTCTCAGCACGGCACTGTGTGAAATGTTACTTTTTACTCCAGTAAACCGGTCACAGACACTGAGCTGCAAAACACTGTGCGAGCTGATATTTTTTTTTTCTGGAATGATTTGAAACATTGTAGCAATGCATTATAAAAAGCTACTTTGTTATTTATTTAGTAATGACAATAGGGAAATCAGCTCACAACTGAGAAAATAGTTTTGTTCTTACAATAATATGAATTGAGGACATTTTATTAACCCCATAAATGACTGAGGGTGTATCGTTTTGAGATTCTGATCTGTGGTTCTCAGCTAAAACTTTAATACTGACCCAAAGTTTGACTTGATGCATTTGGAAATTATTTGGTTATGCAGCATCTGGTCGTGCACCAACAGATTCATGGACAGCTCTGCATACATATTTTTATTCTGCAAAAACATCTACTACCCCCTGTTACATCAGGCATCATTTAAGAAGTATAGTATAAACTTTTAGGCCCAGAGAGTCAAATCTGTGATGTTGGGCTTGATACACGGAATTGTCAGACAGTCCACCACTCAAAAACAACCCAATAGGTCGTTTAATACGACTTATAGTTACGTTGTAGACTGTGCTCCACCGCCCTCCTGTGGCTGTAGTTATTATGAGGCGGAGTGTAACATGCAAAAGGTGTACTCATAGCAGGTGGCTGGGGTTTCGGTTGGGTCAAACTACCCCGTGACTTTCACCCAGAAGAAAAGGGTTCATATCCCTTGTGAGAAGAAAAGTCAATGATGCGATTTAAATGTCACTCATTACATTTTTACGTAACTACGTCTCTTCCATTAGTCACGTCGTCCATGTAAGTTATGCTTTACCTCATTTTAGGTTAACTTCGACAAAGCTGCAGACTTTTTTTGTTTTAAATAACACGTGCGTTTGAAACACTTTTATGGGTGGTTTCGGTGGTACTGACAGAGATTGGAGATCTTGGTAAAAACTATCTTGGAATTTTTTCCTCAAAAGTTGTCCATGTAAGGACAGTACAAACCTGATATCCAAAAGGTGAGGGTGCTGTGTAAAACAAAAATTAAACCGAATGCGACCATTTGGTATGCAAATTATTGCATTGATTATCTAAATAATTATAATTTGGTAATAGTTCTCAATTAAAAATATCTAATTCAGAACTAAAGGCAGGAGCATTAATTGTTAAAATTTTTCTTCAATTTTTGTTTTTGTAAATATACACAGAATGCATCAAATAGTTTAAATTGGACATGCTAAACAATGGCTGGGGTATGCCTATTTTTTTTTATTCTTATTTTTTATGGCTGATGATGATATAAATCATGCAGTGACTATGCCGTGTCTGCAGATGAAGGGAATAAAAAACAGGCAACAACAACAATGGGTTCAAAGGATTAAACAGTAGGCGGACAGGGTTAATACGTGGCAACCTGTTAAAAGCATTAGCACAAATTTAGCACATCTATTTCGGGCGTCCTCGCATGAACCTCCGACTTGCGCTGTTCCACATCCTCTCACTTGAGCCACAGTGTGAGAGAAGAAGTTGCTTAGCTCAGTACTTTCCCTGTGAGGCTATCACTGCTGTGGAGTCCTCCTATCAGCTGGCTTCTGTCAACTTCTATCTCTCCGCTTCTCTCCTTTTCTCACACTCTCTCCGTCTCGTTCTCCCGCTCACCGCTCGCATGAACCCGGCTTTACCTCGCCGGTGCATCTCTTTTGCTATCTCTCTCTCTGCCCCCCCTCCCACCACCCACGCTCTCCTCTTCTCTGTCCTGCTATGTGTGCCTCCGTCGTTCAGTCTGTCTATATACACTGACCCTGTCCTCATTACCGTCACAACACTGCAGCAGCTGGTTGCCTGAGTCACAGCCGCCATTGTCGATTCCTCACTCGTCCCACTCCCACCCACTTAACGAAGTGAGGTGGGGAAAGAAAGAGAGATGGAGAGGAAACAGGTGGAGGGAAAAGGGCAGGAGAGAAAAAGAGGGAAGGTGAGAGAGTGGTAAGGAGGCAAAAGTAGGAAGTGAAAGTCACAGAAGATTGAGGTTTCTACAAAGGTGTTTTTTAATAAAAACTAGTCTTTAACAAATCATCTGAATAGTTTTTTGGTTTTCTCCACT
>JAOWBC010000318.1:21697821-21707992 GCA_028566105.1 Hypoplectrus providencianus | reverse complement strand
ATGAACATGCACATAAAAGTTTGCGAGAGGTGGTTTTTGTCTTTAAAAAAAAAAAAAAAAAAACGTTAATGCGCTAAAACATAGAGATGGAAGTTCTACAAAACATTACACTGATGAAAGTATGCAGGTTTATTCATTTGCTCTTATCTCAATCAGAATTTCCTTGTTAAACATAAGTTCTAATAAATAATAGCACTTATGAAAACTTACATTTATTACATAACTTGCATAGCTCATGGTTTATTTATTTATTTATTTATTTTAAAAACTGTAACTTCATTGATTACACTTTTGACATTTCCGGTATATTTTTTTCATTCCAACTTCAAATCAGAACATGTATTTGTAATGACGTGTGCTATTTTAACAATGCTCCGCTGATTCACAGTTTCCACACATAACACGCCGCGGCACATACATTGGGATGAATTAATGGTAGCAGAAATATACAAGGTAAAAAGTCGGTAAATGAAGGTAGAGAAATATGCTCGGGAAGTGTGGAAAAGATGGCTAAGTAGATGGATGAAGAAACTGAGAGAAGAATTAGGAAAGAAGTAGCACAGGAAGGACGGCAGAAGAGGGTAGTAGGGGGAGAGAGGGAAGGGAAGGGAAGGGAAGGGAAGGGAGGGTAAGGGGGAGGTCGGACAAAGGGATAAATGGGAGGAAATATAAGTGGGAGCCAAGGAGAAGAGGTGTGTTGAGGATATCTGCTTGTTTTAGTGCATTTTTCTGTTCAAACTGTATCCCTGCTAAATCTCCCTCTCAAGTGTGTGTGTGGGTGTGTGTGTGTCGTGATGTTGTGACGGCATCCAGCAACCTGGCATGCCTTTTTAATTCTACTGAGTAAATAATGCATCCACCACAGTCCATAATTTATGTAAGTGGACATGCAATCAGTTCAGATTAACGTGCACGGTGCCCCTGTGTGTGTGTGTGTGTTTGTATGGGGGTGTGTGTGTGCATGCACGTGCACAGGGCAAAGGGATAGCTCCAACATGACAGGCCTCTGACTTTCTCCTGGTGTAGCTCTTTCCCATTTTGTAGCTCATGGTATCTCTCTCTCTGTCTCCTGCTTTCGTTCAAGTTTAAGGAAGAATTTCCAATGTTTTCGCAAATTTGTCATTGAATTTTTTGTTTGTCTTTTGTTTGTGATGAGTTGATATAATTATTATTTTGTTTTCCATCACAGTGCCCAGTTTAGGCTTTCGTTTAGTCTAGTATAAATGGTAAAAAAAAATATTTATTTTTTTGTTTTGTTTTGTTTATTAATCTAGTAGGGCAGCATTTAGTTTCCAATACTTTGAAATTCAAAATTTCAACTAAACAGGGATTTTTTTTTATTTTTTTTTTTACATTTGATGCAAATGAAATATGAAAAAAAGTCAATTACTTTTATAATAAATATTAATCATCAAAGAGGTGCTGAAATGTGAAAATTGATATAAGCGGTCATTATATGTAAAAAAAAAAAAAAAAAATTAAAAAATTAAAAATTAAAATAAATTAATAAACATACAAATGACACTGCTAAATATAAAATTAGGAAACTTTCTGTTTACTTTCATTAAAATGGATACTAATCATATCATATCTGAGTAAAAAAAAAAAAAAAAACTTGTTTGTAGTAGTACTAGTATTTATTACAAAAGTTATTATCAATAAAGAAAGTATTGTGGAATAGGTCCAGTTGTTTACTGTTATTTGACTTTGAGTGTTTTGTCGCTTTTAAGGTTAGAACTTTGACTATTTTTTACCAATTGTTTTTTACAGTGCAGGGCCCATGCTATAGACACCATATTTTTGTTCCCACCATAAGTCCAACTCTTGATTCTATCCTTGTTATGCAGTGGCTCAGCTCTGGCCAATCAGGATACAAACTGTTCTTTTGGGGTATACATATTTTACTGGCTGTTTCTCACCGATTAATGAAACACATTTTGTGGGTGTGAGGCTCAGCCCAGAGTTGTCCCTTATTGCACAGTCTGTGTTTTAGGGGGCTTCTTCATAACATGACCTTAAGATATGGAATGACTTGCCGTCTTTAAGTTGGAGGTCAACTGATTAATTCAGCATCAACAGTAGTTCTGGTGCTGTGGCTATTGTGGTGTTTTAGAGTGGGATTAGTTTTTATTACAAATTTTACAAGTAACCAAATGATCTATGTTCCAACTCTCAGCTCTGAAAACACGCTTTGGGAATTGAAGGTTTTATATGAGACTGTGTGCCTTTGCTGTGAAAGAAGGCAGTTGAGTAAGCATCAGAAGCCGACTGCTGGATTTCTACTACTGCATAATATTGCTTATGGCATACTTTTTGTAATGTTGGTAAGATGGTATGGATCTAGTCTTATCATATATGTGATTTTTTTCGTGATACGTATTGGTTATGATGCTGTTAAAAAGCCATTTTTGCTGTCATACACCACAAACCTCACAGGAGATTTCTCAGCAAAATTATAAATTCATTTGATCCAATTAAAATCTTCAATCCAACTCCAAAAAACCTCTAGCAAAAGTTCATTACTTTTATATACAGGCTTATTAGAGCCTCAGAGAGGCTGGTAAATGGGAGCATTTATCTGCCACCCCATTTAGTCTTGATGGCGTGATCAAGGTTAGGGGGTATCAGAGAGCTACTGATCACCTGCTCTGACCCAGTCATTTCAGAGTTTATCCAAATGTTATCTTCAGCTAAACGCCTTAATTTAAAAACGGCATCCCATATTACGCCAGCCGTGGCTCTCCCTGCGAGGAGTCCAGCCAATTCCCTGACTATCACACTTCAAATCACTGAACCAGTTCCAAACGAGCACCAACAGCTCTCTGTGCTCCATGTCCAGTTTTCCTCCCAACACCAGCTCCAACCGCTTCTCACCCACCATCACCCATTCCAGGGCCATTCTAGAGATAGCTCTCCACCAAGCATTTGATTTAATCCAGACCAAATGCTAATAGGGCTGTTTGGTTGCTGGCCATCTGCCTGGGCTGCCGGTCAACTATGGCAAGCTGTGCCGAGCTGTGTGGTGCCGGGCCTCTCTGCCAAAGACTGAGCTGCCCAGAGACCACTTCATAACCAGAGGACACTTCACGGCCAATCGTCCACACTTACTGGGAACAGACTCGACGATGGGTAATATGATCAAATTGATCTTTTCATGATTTGGGGGGCAGCTTGTCCATCTCTCACTCCCACACCATTAAAATCCATATCAGAGGATGTCTTGTGGACAAACTGAGTATTTTGGTTTTCACTAATCCACTTCACCATTTTTTTTCCCCCAAGGAAAGTCAAATAAACTATTCATACATCTACTGCCCACTATTGCACCTTTGGCCACCGAACAGTTACCATAGCTCACAGGGCAGCTCAGCAGTGATTACGGAACAGGCAGAAAGAGTTAGTCAGTGTCTTTCTCCGAATTAGATTCAGATCTGATGCTTAAACTACTGTTATTAAAAAGATCTACAGAAATATTCCATAATCCTGTGGTTCTTAGTCTCTATTTGAGTTTTCCCATTTAACTTCATTACATTACATAAGGGAACCTTGCCCTTTTAACTCTGTTACATTTGTAGTTGTTTTCAGCCTAATGCATAAGGGTTTGAAGGAGCCTGCTCCACCTACTGTCTGTGCTAACCCATGAAATAGCTTGGTGCAGTTCTTTTTCAGCTTAAGTCCCCCATATATGTGGCTATGTTTTTGGAATATACATAACATGGTTAGATTTCAGAAAAAGAAAAAAAAAAGAAAAGAAAATAACATATGTTGGGTAAATAGAATGGCTTGGATTCATAACTTTGCATTACAGAATTTGCAGCTTGTAGATATTAAGTCCCACTAGTGGCTGTAGTATGAATGGATAACAAAGCTGACAAAGTTTTCTTGATTTTTAAAACTTGAATTTATTTATTCCAAATTTTTTTGTCGTTAGCATATCTACACCTTGAATCTCTCCGGTGTGGTGATGTTATGGAGTTTAACAGCAAACGTTATATAGAGTATAAAGACAAAGTCCACTTGGGTGAAATGGGTAGTGGATGGATTGAAATAAACACAACTAAGAAGACAAGTGTTCATATCCCACAAGAAACCATACATCAGCATTATTATTTCGGTTATGAAACTTACCTTCTTGGCATTGCCTGTGCAGAGATATGTCAATCTCCAGCCAGTGGTTAGAGTTTTTTATTTTTAAATTGCTGCTATGGTCATATGGTTTGGAAGATTTCCTTTCCAGCATCCAATTTGTGAAAATAAATAAAAGTGTGAATTAAAATCCTGAGTATTCCTCTACTTTATTGCACTGGTAGCCCATATCTTAACACATGACTGTAGTTATTCATGCTTTCCTACCTTCATGAAACCCAACAGGGAGGTGAAGGTTGGAGCTTTCCAACATATAACCGGCCAATCTGTAAATGCTTTCGTTTTGCACTTTTTTCCCCAACAATCTACTTACCTTGAACTTGCGGTACAGGCCATGACTACAGTCTTGCAAGCCACTCAGCAATGCTGTTCTCAGAATAAAAAAAAAATAAATAAAAGTGTGTGTTTTGCACTGAAAATAGATCTCCAACTGGTCTTGTTTCATTCAATATGCAGAACACTGAGTCCGTCCTCAGAGAGATGGAGAGCTGTGCATCTTTTGTGCTTGTTGTGTTGGGTGGGAGGGGGATGTGGATGCAATTCGCCAGATTTCCGTGCTCACATAGCCCCGTCTTTTGTGTATTTGGTTTTTTTTCTTTCTTCCGCGCTCCGTCTCTCAACCTTGTCCTCATTATCCATTCTCCTCCAGCATAATGGTACAGGGGTTGTTAAACTTCTTCAGCCCAGGAACCAAATTTAGAAAATCCAGTCTTACTCCAGGACCTGGTCTAATGACTACTAGTACTTACTGTAAAACTAGTATTCCTGGCACGCAGAGACTCAGAAATAGGCTCCTACGCCATTTCAGGTCCCAACCCAGGGTGTAGTTGGAAAAAACTTGTTTAAAGACGTATAATTGCGCTATAAAAATTTAAGCATGTATATGTATTTGTGTGTGTGTGTGTGTGTGCGTGTGTGTGTGTGTGTGTGTGTGTGTGTGTGAACCTACATAGGCTCTCCCTGCATACGTGTGGGTGTGGGGCTCTGACACTGACATCATATGGGGGCATCTTCCAGCACAAACAGCTGCATTAATTGCTCTGAAGAGAAATGTATGTGAGGACATCATTAACAAAGACCAGGCTTGCATTTATAATTGTAACGCTGCCCTCGCAGGCTCTGGCGGCCATATTGCTGCAGGCATTCTTTATGAATATACCCCCGCTTTGCTCTGACGCCCACTCCAGCTGCGGTGACCTCCGACCCGGAGAGGGTGAGGGTCGCAAGCACAGGTGTGAAGCAGGAACTGAAGCTCGATATGTTCTACATGTCGGCTAGGTCAGGCAAGATGTGTGATCACCCCCACCACCACCATCAATTGCTTTAACTGTAGCCCTATTGTGCTAATTATGACACACGCAGTTCAACCTTTGAGTGTTTACCCGCTGCTCTGTGGCTGCAATATGAATTTTTATAGCACGCCTCTTACTCATTACGACTGTTGCATTCTTTCATACAGGCGAAGGTAAAGAAGTTTCTTTGTGCGACTCATGATCAAATGCTTTACACTCCCGCAAATATTAATGCGGGAGAATGACAGACAGCCGCAGAATAAACAAGCAGGGAGCGAGGATAAAGAATATCACCTTGTGTGTGTGTTACAGTAACTTCTCATAGGGGCAGTGACTCAAGCCTACCTTTAATACCTCTGTGGAAGTCATTACCCGGGACACCTTTGGGAAATTCATTTCCATATATCTACACAATCTCAATTATGCCACTTAATTGATATCTTTATTTGCTTAATTGGGGGCTTTATTCGTTGCGGGGACAAAGAGAAGCTTTTGCGTAGGCAGGGCACACTTGAAAGGCTGTTTTCTATCACTCTTACATCGCCTTGTCATTCCTCACATGTCACGAATGTCACATCGGATGCAGTTTTAATGAAGAATGACTGAAATGTTTTCACTGCGTTGTTTTTCTCCAGTCAGGAAAGGTGAGCTGAGATTTGTTAGCTCCATGACTGAATAAACATATTTAAGCATAACAAACAATTAGCATGATGAGTTTTCTCATGCAGGAGACGTGAAAAAAATATCATTCCGAGGCGGCGGGAAACTGGCGTTCCTGGAAAGATCAGGTTCGGGTCGCAGTGTTGAGTGAAAGGGAAGAATCCAGACTGGCATGAGCGTGCTTTTGCATTGAACAGGAAATTTAATTAGCATTTTTGATTAATAGGTGGACAAACAGCTCCGTGCCTCACATCTCTTTCTTTCCGTTGCTGGGTTAGGAAGCGGCTTAGCACAATTAAGTGCTGAAAGCTTTGGCCGTGAAGTGTTGCAGAGTAACCCCTGGACATGTTTCCTTTTCTGCCAGTGCCAGAGCCTCCCCTACAACACGCAGCAGCCAAGGCCTACTCCACAGTCTTTTATCCTCAGCGTGTAGTTTCACCCACTCCTATTGATTCTTTATTGACCTAAGGTGTCCTCCAGTGCCACCGCTCCTCATCCTCTCTCCTATCCACCACCACCGCCTCAGCACCCCCCCCCACTCTTCTCCAAGTGCAAGGTGAAAAGGAAGACCGAGCTTGACATTGATTTCTTCTCCGACTTTTCTCTCCCTCTCTCTCTATTTCTGTTCTGGTGTCGACCCTGCCTCCCTCCCTCTCTCTCTCTCTCACTCTCTCGTACAGCCAACCTCTCAGAAAAGGCAGCAGCGCGGTGGACGCCTCGCTGCGGCGAGGAAAGGTGCTGAGGCAGTTTCTGAATAACAGCTCCTACATATAAAAGAGATGTAATTCTTGCTTTGATCTGCAACTATAAGCCATAATAGTGCAGGTTCAAAAGTACAAGAAAAGACTTGAGTGCCAACAAGAAAAAAAAAACAGATTTGTCGGCTGGAAGGAACCTTTAAGAAAGAGCAAGTACATACCGGTTAGAGTTTTGCCATACAGTCAATAACACTGCAGGAGTAAAAAAAAAAAAAATATTCACTTAAAATCAAGTCTGAATTAGAAGAAACCTGTGTAGATTTTGACATTTTAACAATAA
The DNA here is from genome assembly GCA_028566105.1 of Hypoplectrus providencianus. Lineage (NCBI taxonomy): Eukaryota > Metazoa > Chordata > Actinopteri > Perciformes > Serranidae > Hypoplectrus > Hypoplectrus providencianus. The sequence continues at coordinate 21,700,856 of JAOWBC010000318.1, read as the reverse complement.
TATAAAAGAATAATCAACAATTACTCACACTGTCAAGCCAATTATAGCTCAGCCTATTTTCTCTATGGAAATATGGGGAATATAATTACCCAAACAAGGACACACACACACACTCTCTCACACACACACAATAATAAGTCGACCCCCCGGAAGGCTACCCCCCCCCATCCCGCCCCTTTGTACAACACATGAGAAACCAAATCTCTCAAATGGAGAAATAAACAAAACAAACAAAAATACACAAGATGAAAGAAGAGGAGAGACAATAAAGGAAAAGTGTCCCTGGTGGATTGTCCAATCCCTCCTCTTTGCTGTATTTTTTTCTTCTCTTATTATTTTATTTGTTTGTTGCCTGGCCATTCATTACATTCTCCCTTCTTATTGTTGTTGTTTGTGTCTTCCAGATCTTAGTAATTCTTAAATGGTTTCGACTCTTGCTTTGATCTCATTTAGAAAGTGAAAGAAGCTAAAGCTTTGGAAGTTATTTTGATTAGACTTTTATTAACTTCTGTCTGCGTTCTTAATACCGTCTCTGAAGAATTCATTGGAAATCCTGTGATACTGAGAGGAGAGAGAACAAACTAATATAGCCACGATTTCCAGGACTGTTTGTGCACGTGAGAGTGTGAAGAGCACAAATCCAGCCAAAGAGTTGTTTGCTCACGGCTCCAAAGAACCAACTTCAACTTTAAATATATGCTGCTAAATGAGGCCACAATGATGATATTTTATAGATTAAGAAGTTTTTATACTGACATTCATGGACATATGCACTATATGAGATGCAAATTAACTTGACTTTGATAAACTGTCTTTTATAACACCTAGCAACATTTTTACTCTAACCCTAGGAAGGTGGTTTTGTAGCATAAATTCACAGCCTTTTCTACATCCATGAACCACACATGTATGTATAATGACATGTGTGCTATTTTTAGAAAATTAAATATGTGCTAAAAGTGTTGAAGTAGTGTAGGTTTGGCCCTAGAAAAAAAAATACATGAATGGAACTAGTGCATGCATTTTATTTATACCTTTATAAACATGACAGGCCACAAGAGCAGTCAAATATAAATTGGTGCATTTTTATTTATTTTTTCTAAATATTTAGTGTTTAAAGTTTTTAATGTAACAGAAAGATGAGAGATTTTTTTTACAAAGGATTAAATGTGAGGATAACATACATTTTGGGTTATATGTACAAATCAGGGTAATAGCTGTGCACAGAAAGACCTCAATAAAACACAAATCACCACAAAATCATTTTGGCACTCCGGTAAAACAAATACAGGAATCAAAAGGTACTTGGTCAGAGATATTTGATGGCCATTGCTATCAGCTGGAGGAGTTTCCAGAAAACAGAAGAAGTTGGAAGCTGTTATTCTTCTCCTGGTGGCTTTACAGGAGCTGTCCATTCAGCACCACAGCAACACGTGACCAAAGAGTTTTACACTGTTTACACATTGTTCCTCTCTGCTAAATATGTATTTCACTTATTTTTGTTTGTGGTTCACGATGGGTCCTGTCTGACTGAAATAGCTAATTATATTGTTTGGCTGCTTCAGTTTTGCCTGAAAATCTCCCACATTGATTTTTAATGATGATCTTGGGGACATTTAAATTAAATCACTGAGCTGTCTGTTTGTTGAGCTGACAATAGTAGACGTTTTAACATATTCCTCCTGATTGTCAAAAATTCATCAAATACATCTTGGAAAATGTTTGGCTATTGATGAGTCATAAATGTGCTATTGCGCAAAAAAAAAAAAAAAAAGGAGTCATAATGTCAATGTGCTTGTTTTAATAATTTTCTTGACTAAAATGTCAAGACAAAATGTGTGATTGTGTCTTCAGAGAGTCAAGTCAATTTTATTTCTTGATATTTTGATGTGTGTGATGTTTCTTTGTGATTTGTGATATTTTGCTAGATATAAACAGAAAATGGACCTCTTTCATGGTAATGACTTTTTTTTTTTTTCCAATTTCTACACACAGGTTGAAATACTCCCACTACACTGGCAGATTTCCTTGACTTAAAGTTTCCTTGACTTGATTTCCTTGGCTTAATAGAAAACGACTTTCAGGATTAAGTTTTAAACTAACATACTTGGATGGAGATTTTTTTTTTTTTTTTTTTAACAAATGGTCTTCCTCTGAATGCATGGGTTTGATTAACCTGCATCAAAATGCATAATTTTGCCGCTTCAACGGTTATTTGTAACTTAAAGAAGTTTTATATAGAACTGGTGCTCTTCTCTGTCTCTGCCTTTCACTCTGTATCTTTCCCAATATCAATAAAGCTGTAAAACTGTAAAACAGCTTTTCAACTTCCAGCTATTTTGGGACCCTGGCTGTACACAACTGTCTTAATTTTAAATAGCTGTAGTGTACACATGCATTTGTTTTGATTTTATACCTATAGTCAACATTGCTAACACACAAACACCAAGCAAGTGCAACAACACAAAACACAGCAAGCATACAACTACGACTAGTCTAACAGCAAGAAGCTCTGCATCTGCCTTGCAAGTTTTTATTTTACAATGCTCTCACCAAAAAACTAAAAAGAAAACTTGTTTAGCAGCCTCTTGCTCGGTCACTTCACCTCCGCCTTGATTTCTGTGGAATCTCCTGCTTCAGACACAACATTAGCGAAATTCCCTGCCAGCATAACTCCATATCCTGGGCCAGACAAACTCCTCCCAGTGGTCCAGAGCTTTTGGGCAAATGTTTAAACACCAATCCTCCCCAGTGCTACCAGTTAGCTAACTAAGCTAAGTAGTCAGCAGCTACAGTAGTCGGAAGTGAGTGGTTATTTTCACTTCAGAAACACGATGAATGACAACGAATCAAGGCAGAGCAGCTGAAATCAGGATGACAAGCCAGAAAATATGTTCCCCATAAAATAGCATCTAGTGTTAATGGTAATAGCACTCACCATAGTTACAAAGCACAAGGTTGGAGGTTGGGGTGGGAGCGTGACTTCTTGTTTGAAATAGAGCTGTTTACAGAAATATTTCAGTTCTTTACATCAT